>JACCIC010000146.1:605000-932500 GCA_018907035.1 Sycobia sp. Sy_11 | reverse complement strand
GAAGAGCACAGAAGAACCAAAACTGAAGAAAGCACGCCAAATTTGATCAAATGTCAAGGTTTTACTCACTGTCTTCATTGATTACTGTGGCTCAGTGCAACAGGAATTCTTACCACGAGGTCGTACGATCAATAGGGAGTGCTACTTTGAAGTTATACGCCGTTTGCGTGAAGCGATACGGAAGAAAAGTCCGGAACATTGGAAAAACAATGCGTGACTTTTGCATCACGATAATGCACCTGCTCATTCATGGTTGGTTATGAGAGATTTTTTAGTCAAAACTTACACCACAGTTATCCCTCAGCCTCAATATTCGCCAGATTTGGCACCCAGTGATTTTATTTTCCCCAAAATGAAAAGACCCATGAAAGGACGTCGATTTTTAACGATTGGGGAGATAAAAACTGCATTGCTGAAAGAAGTCAAGGCTATACCAAAAATGATTATCAGAAATGCTTCGAAGGTTGGAAAAAGCGTTGGTACAATTGTATTATATCTGAGGGGGGTCATTTTGAAGGGGACAACATAAGTATTGATTAATTTTGCTTGGATTAAATATATTCTGCGTATGTCAATTTTTCACATACTAATTCTAATTCAATTTCGTTTATTTGAAAGACAGAATGGAATAAATTTCTGAGTTGAAATAAAAAATTTTTGGTTAGATTTTATGTAGAATTCTTTAGATATTAATTAGTCTTTGGTGTAAGGATTTAGATGGATATTCCTAGTAATAGCCTAAATATAATTGGACAGATACACACAATACAATATATTAAGGTTTTCTTGCTAGATATAAATTATAAATAGGAATTATTAACTCGATCCATGAAGGATTCTAAACTAAATTTCTACACAAGGTTGTTCATCTGTAAGATAATAGAATAACTTGAACCGCGTCATGGACATATAATGACTGATAACAGACCAACCGTCTTTTGAGTGGATTAATGAATGTACGTCCTGTTTCAAAGAAGTTTCATTCGCTGTTTACCTAGATTTTACAATTCCAGATATCGAGAGGGTTTATGATTTCATGGCCGCCGTAGATCTCTATAGGCGACTGAACCATATTCCTAAATTAGAGGCCTTCAATAGTCCACTACTCTTATTAGAAGGCGACGTGGCCATATAGTGACAAGAAGTAAAGCCATTCGACTTGATGTGAAGTTACGAACTGGATCACATCGATGTTTTGTACGCACCTAACTGGGTGGATCATGCTGTCTTCGATAAATTGTTTCCACAACGCTGAAAATCGGGGGAAATGACGGGGGCCTTGTTTGCGGAAAAGAAGGTATTGGTAGCAGAACTTGCAGAAAGTAGACCACGGATCATCGTCTTGATCTAGTATATTGGTTCCTTCTTGTAAATTATCAGGGCTATTCCATGAAAGAATATTCGGGGCTTCCAGGAGCTCATAATTGGATAAGCTACTCGGTCTGTCCGGGTAGCTCGAAGCAAAATGTAGTGTATCTTAGACCTCATCAAACCTGCATGACATGGAGCTCGTGTACTGGCTGCACCTGTTCTCCTCTTTCCGATGGAAGATTCACGTGTGCTTTCGATCGATCTCAGGTGTATCTGCGACCGCACCAAAC
Organism: Sycobia sp. Sy_11; assembly: GCA_018907035.1. Taxonomy (NCBI): domain Eukaryota; kingdom Metazoa; phylum Arthropoda; class Insecta; order Hymenoptera; family Epichrysomallidae; genus Sycobia; species Sycobia sp. Sy_11. The sequence goes on along the minus strand of JACCIC010000146.1, from coordinate 930,899 downwards.
CCATCACCTGGATGATATTGTAAATAGTCCACGTGAGTTGTTAAATTATACTGTTTTGCAGCAACGTAAAAGTCAAAAGTGGTACGCTCAATGTTATCATTGATTCTGAGGAGTAACCTATTTAGGTTCGAAACGAAATCTATATTGGATATAGCTACCGAAAAATATATACACTATGTATACACACTATAAATTTATACACTAAACTATACTACATTTTTTCCAGGTTTGATAGTTTTTAACTAATATAATTATGCTGGCAGTAATAATTATCTGTTATATTATATAAGTATTTAATTAGATTAATTTATAAAAAGACTCTAAGAACAATAAAAATATATAGTAGTTTATTAGTTTATATCATTCCAAGTAAGTAGATTTTTTATTTTAAAATTTATAAAAAAACATAAGTTAAAAGCTGTTAATAAAACTAATAATATGGTTCTTCCTTTTGATTGCAAATTATATAAAATATATGTAGGTAAATATGGAAAGTTTTGTGCGCTAAACAAAATCTCTAGGAAAATGAAATGTATATATTGAGAAAGAGCCACTATAATAAAGAATGGTATACTATATAGGAAGCACATCAAGTTTAGGTGAACCATCCTGTATTCCCTTTTAAGGGAGGCATGGAAGGGGTAGTCTGAGCCTTCGCTCGTATATATGTATGATCCTGCTTTTTTCCTGCTGACGTACGCACGCGTGCGTGTGCAATGACCCATGACGACGTTGAAACGATATCTGCGACTGCGTGAGCGACGTCGACGTGGTAATTGAAAATTTGTCGGGCATCTATAGGAATGAGACAATCATTAACAAGCACTCCTTCAGCGATACGATCGGATACGCTTGCGCTTGTCGAGCCATAAACCCGCTATTTTAATGCCGCGATTTTTATGGGGAGTTTGTGTTGCGCATTTTATGCCTTACTCCTTTTCGGACTATAAATTTATATCCATCATCGTTACAAAAACGCATGCGTAGCACACACCTCTTTAGCCCCCCCCCCTCTCTCTCTCTCTCTCTCTCTCTCTCTCTCTCTCTATATATATATATATATATATATATATATATATATATATATATATAATACACGATATAATAACTAATACTTCACCTCGAATCTTCAATGCAAGATGTCCTCAAGTGCCCAAAAATCAATTTTACAATTTATTAATGCATTTTCTTCATATAATCAATATAAATATAGCATTAAAGTAGTTTGAATAAGATTTTATGTTTTACTGAGCTACTTGAAGTGGAAACTATATCTTTATACGCTGTAATTAATAAATTTAATAAATGCGTGGTTTTAATAATTTTAATAATTTATTGGAAACTTTTGGCTTGGGACAAGATTTTGCTTAGATAAGTTGACACCAAACCGCACAATTAGATTTTTATAGAACTAATCAAAATATTTTTTTATATATTTGTTATTTTCTTATATATGTCTACATGGCTGCATATTTATGGATCTTTGTTACCATTTGTTTATTTGAATCAAAGACAAATATTAAATTCCAGTAGTCCTTATCAATATTGAATTTTCAAACCAATAATATTATACCATTGCCATCAATAAACTGACAGTATGTAAATCGAATAATGGGAAAGTTTATTACTTCAAATATAGTTTTCGATTACCTTTCATTATTGACACAAGTAGGCGTGTATTCATCGACTATAAATTATGTTTAATTTCGTAATTATTGCTTTCCGTGTTTAATATCAACAATTTCTTTTGACGAATGTACTTGCAACTTTACAGTAATGTAACATAAATGTAAATAAAGGTCATTATTAACCAAAATTTGTAATTGTTTAATATTTACATATAGTGTTTACAAAAGAGTATTGTTTCATCGATCAGTATTAAAAAGCAGTTGGTATACACTTTGATCTAGTTGATATTATAGAAAAAGATATTACATTAATATTACATTAATTTTCTAGAGTTCTGTAATCACAGAAGATAACAATTTGCTCTTTGACATGTACTATTATTTGTTTCTACATTTAAGTACTCTAATATATATATTATATATATATATATATATATATATATATATATATATATATATATATATATGTTTAATATTCATAGTTTTATATGATATACAGATGGTATCTGTGTACCATATAATACATTTTCATTATAATCATGCGTAGAGTATTAAACATAGCGCTTTTGACTTTCAATGCTTACATATATAGAATACTTTAATTCCTCTAGAGTTTACATGTTTTAAACAAGAGATAAATAAATTAAAAAACATAGCTAATAATAATGGTTTTGATGCTAATATTATTGACAAATTAATTTTAAAAAAATAATCTACTTTTCTTTTAAAAAATTATTTTGCTTCTCTAAAAGAAAAACACACTCTTTATTGCTTAATTCATTTTATACCGGTGGTAAGCAATAAAATTGGTCAGTATCTTAAACATTTGCAAATTAATACTATAAGTATTAATAAATATAAGCTTAAATCGTTACTTGTTAATAATAAGCCTAAAACAGACATATTGTACAAAAGGTGTCTACTTAGTTTCTAGTCTAGATTGCGATGCTACATATATAGGACAACCAGAGAGATCTCTACAAATACATATTAAAGAGTATGTAAAAAGTATATAAAACAATAAAACATGTGTCACTGAACTTTGCATTAATGCTAATCATAATTTAAATACAGAAATTTATAAGTTACACAATCTCAAAAAAGAGATAAATTAAATACTTTAAAAAATGTCGAAATAACTAAAGCATGAATTAATTTAATAAAGGTACGAATGTCACTAATGATATGGAAAACTTTAAATTATCCCCCAATTTACAATTAGTTGTGAGCTTATGAATATATATCTTACTCCCTTTTATTACATTGTTCATTATACAAAATTCCATTATGTATGTTTGTACATACATTTTTCTCATTAGATACTTATATTATGTTGAAATCTGTCTGTAAATTTTCAGTTCCAATTCTACCTTGAAAATGGCCTAATCAGCTGAAACAGCTGTTGCTGTTTTTAATAAAAATTTTTAGTAATAAATTTTTAATAATAAATTTTAGCCGAGTGTATTTTTCAGTTATTTCACCAGAATTTTAAGAATGTTTTACTGAGTATACTGTGAGCCTTCAATCAACTTTATGATATACACTTAATAAAATTGATTTTTTTTTAATATAAAAATGCTAAAGGAATATATTGTGACATTATTGAATGGTCTGTCAATTATAAAAGTTTAAATATTTTTAATCAAATTAAAAAATTAATCATATTTAATAATTATTTTAGGGGGTATTCTGAGCTTCCATATTCTGGAAAAAAATGTTATATCACACTATATTATAAATCTTACGAAAAAAATTCTTTAACAAATCATGAAATGTTTGAACTATATTTTACTCATATGTTGTATTATTTATAAGAAATATCATATAACAAGAAAATAGAATTTTTGTGTTAGAGAATTCTGGAAAATTGTTAATAAATTCTCATTAATTAAAAAATAATTTAAAAAAAGTTTAGAAGCATAAAATAACTAATTAAATATAAAGAAATTATTTTACATAATTAATTAACTTTGATTAAGTAACTAAATATAATAATCGAAAGTTAAAAAGAATTTAAATAATTCTAGTTAATTAAATTTTTTTTTTTAATGTTATTTAACGTCGCTTTATTAATGCTTCCAAATACCGGTGCTAATCAGTGACATAGGTCTACGATGTATTTTTAAATAAAGCATATATAAATTATTACAGTGGTGCTTGTGTTAATCGGTCGAAACCGGGATTCGAACTCGGATAACCAAGTTACTAATCCTTCGCTTTAGCGATCGAGCCATCGTAGGCCTCGATTAGTTAAATTCTATTTTGAGAACAGTGTAACAATAAAATTTAATAAAAATAATAACAAGTTTAATTTATAAAGATAATTCAACTTTTATTTATATATAATTTACTTCAATTTTATTAAAGTATTGTAAATTATTGTAAATAATTATAATACATCTAGAAATTTATAATGGTCTAAGTTATAATTACATAATAAAGTATTATTAAACATGCATGGCATGATGAAAAAATATTGCAAAACATAGAAAAGGTATTTATAAAGACTATCAGAAAAGATTTTTGTAAAACTATAACATTACATTATCATATAGAACGTTATGTAAATGAATGTTTTGTACATTAAAAAAAGGATAACGCATTCATTTTAATTTGTACTTTTAAATTTGATTTCTAAAAGAAATCTGACTGTAAGATAAAAAGTAAATTTTAGAAAACATAAAAAATATATTATGTACTAGCTGATTTGATTACTAAGCTGCTGTAAAACAGAAAGAACAACTTCTCGAAGAGTCTGTAATAAAAAAACAATATTAATAAATAATTAATTACATTACATATTTTACATATAAATAAATTGCTAGTTATTACCTGTGGCTTACAATGTTCTTCAAGCCAGCTAAATACACAAGCTGATAGTTCAGCAAAATTAGCTACTGAAACATTATCAAAAGTTTGAAATAATCGATCCATAATTGCCTGAAACTAAAATACGATTATTTAATTAATATAATATAATATAAATCCTTTTATATTAATAATATTTTTTTAAAAGTAAGAATATATAATGCGAAATTGTTTTTTAAGAAATGCTACGTATTATTTTTATGTTGTATACTAAAAATTAATAATTAAATCATTAATTATGAGAATAACAGTTGTAATAGTTTATATAAATTAACGCTCTTTCCAATAGTTATAAAGACTTAAATTAAAAATTTTAAAATAATTATTAATATTTATAATGCAAGGAAATTTGATTTTTATTTCATATATATCTAATTTGCTTATGAAGCAATTGATGTACATGAAATTATTTAGAATTTAAAAAAGTGTGTTTAATTTGACAATAATATATTATTTTCAGCTTTATCATTCATAAATATTTAAAGGATGAAAAAATTTCTAGATAATTAAAAAATCTAATAATATTCAATTTAAATAGTATCACTGTACATATAATAAATTTCAGTTACTAATATTTAAAGAAATGTAAATTTAATTTCTGCTTTTATTTTTTAATATTAAAGTAAAAACTATTTTGGAGCAACGTCTTAAAACACTAAAATATTATCTAATAAGAATATTAATAAAAAGGCAAATGAAGAATGAAAGATAAAGTAGAAAACTTCTTTTTGTAAGCATACGTACTACTTGAAATTTTGCTTCATCTGAAATTCTTGTTTCTGAGTGTCCAGGCTGTGTTTGATGTGCTTTTACAATTTGCTCATAATTTGTTTTCATAATCCGCAAGGCAATAACTTCTTTTCTTAGAGCATTACGTTCTTCTTCTTGTTTTTTCTTTTGCTGTAATAAAAATTGAATATAATCAATAGATTTTTGAAGAACAGTAGCTTTTGATAACTTGTAACCAGAAGCATCAGTTTGTTGGCATGAAGGTACAAGATCTTGAAGCGTATCGTATCCTCTTTTAATGGCATCCCTACGTTTTTGTTCAGCTTGAGTATGAGCTTCTCTACGGCGCTCCTTATAACTTATTGTTGAATTTTTATTGTCACTGTCTTCATCCTCTGGCAATTAAGATAAGATAACACTTACTTTCATTACCCAAAATAATAGCATTCATAAGAAAAGATGAGTATAAATAGAATTGTATTAATTATTAGTATGAAATAAAGTAAAAAAAAATTATAATAAAACGTATTAAAATTTTATGAATTTTTTTTTAATATTAAATTTGACAAACGTTTCAAAATTTATAATTATTGTGATTTTAATGTTTACATTTTATCTACAATAAAACTAAGTAAATATAGTAATTTTACCAAGGAATAAAAATAATTAGTTAATTCTAGAACAATAATGCTTAATAATAATTTATAACTTAAAAATATTTATAATTTATATAAATTTGTTACAAATTAACATTTTTTAATATTTCTAAGTATTTATTACATTTATAATAAAATTTAAAGTTTAAAAATCTTTACTGTTTGTATTAACCTCTAGAGTACAGAAATGCTTTCTGACATTTCGTATATTTATATATTTGTATATTTACTTAAGAGATTTTAGAAAACACTTGACACATTGCAAACAATTGCTTTAGGTCTAAAAATTAAAATAAAATAAAATAAAATAAAGTAAAAAATTTCTTAAAACTGAACAGTAGATTATAATGTCAAATTAAATTACCAGTATTGTGAGCAGACGAAGAGGGAGTATTTACAGAACCTGTGCTACTACATCTTGAAAATGTGTGCCTATCTATAGGACTCGAAGGTTCTAATTTACTATCTCCATCAGAACCTGTGTTTCCACTGTTGCCTCCACCAGTCGTACGCATTCCTACAAAGTAAGGTTCTGTAATAGTGAATACATGCGCGATTTAATTAGTTAAGCAAACATATGATAAATAAACATAATTCTTTGAACAAAAAATATAAATGTATGCCTACTTGTTTCATACGTCTCAGATTGTGAAATATCACCCATTTTAATGGAAGAATCTATCTAGTGTGCGTAACAACAGAACAGGACAATTGGACTTGATTAACCTCTTTTTACTGATAGTGGCGCAAATTTAGCGCACACAACTTGATAATGACTCGATAACATTCGAATACTTGATTCTACTATTTTCTTCAATAAAACTTATGCCTCCTCTTTCCAGATTTAGTAGATGAAAATAAACAAAGAGCGTAACACAACAACGATTGACAAGAACATAAAAATTAAGATATTGCCCGGATTGCGCATTGTGATTTGTGAATTGTGAACAATATGCCCAATAATATATCTATATATAGAATAGATAAGTATATGATGACGTGACCTATGCGTTTCCCTCACCTCTTTTCCAATACTCATGCGCGGAAAATACGCGGGAATTACGCTTTTACCATTATTAATATGTTTAAATATTTCATAGTTTTGTAGAATATGGTTTATTAATATTTTTCCTTCACTTGTATTTATTATTACATTTTAAAAAATCGTTTTACTATATTTCATATTTATTATAGTAATATATTTTTATTTTCAAACTCTTTACATTATCAGAAATACTTTTTTACGAAAAGCCTAAGTAACTTAGAGTTATTTAGGTGCAAATATAGTTTCAAGAGAGATCACGCTTATTACTTTAAATTAAATAAATTTCAGAAATTTAAATCCCAAAATATTTTTAGAATATTTTTTTCAATAACTATTTATAAAACTTTCCTTGTATGTTTTTTATTAATTAATTCTTCATATATATTTACAGATGCGAAAAGTTTTCGTGAAGGAAACAATCAGATTGTCTTTTTCTCTCGGCTTGTGTATTAACCAATGGATATTGATTTGAATATTTCAGCAGATTCTATATATCATATTTTATGGGGGTGATTCTAAATAAAGGCAATGTAACTATCTTTATAATTATTTTTTTACATAAACATTTTACATAAATTTTAAATAAACATCTGAAAGATAAGGGGAATATAGTTTATATATAACCTGATTCTTTTAACTGGATATCCATGGTATAGAGAGTTGTAGTATATATATAAAATAAAAATACTTTTGAGATAAATGTTATTTATAAAAAAAATTTTAAGATTATAAATATTTTGATGACAGGTGTAAGATGTGTAAAGATAAATATCTAAATTATATTTTACTTATTCTCTATTCAAAGTGGAAAAAATAATATAATTCAAATATCTTAACGACATAGTTATATATAGACATTATAAGTAAACTATACAAGAGAAGTGAGCAGGATAAATCAGATAACTGTGATTATATATATATATATATATATATATATATATATATATATATATATATATATATATATATATATATAAAGTTAATAGTGAAAAAAAAATTGGATTTTTGTAAGAGTTTACAAACAATAATATCTAGTAAAATTAAAAGCCTATTTTATCCACTTCAACATTCAAAAAGAATTAAAAAATATTTACATACACTTTTCACTAAATAAATGGATGAATAAGTTGCTTAATATATAACTTAATTTTTGTTGATTAAAAAGTATATAATGCATTAAAAATAAAATTACTATTTCATTTAAATTTTTCAGAAAAATGAGGATAATTTGATGATCTACAGGCAAATAAGTGAAAAAGGCAAGACAGAATGAAAAGCGATGACATTCAGTATGAAGTATTGCTCGTAAACAGTATCAATATTCCGTATTGTAAATATATTGAATTAGTTATTTAGTTGAGAAATTTCCGTAAGTGGCGTTGAAACCTAAAATACAGGTAACCTGCACAGGTCCTGAATAAGCTCCTTGTTACGTACCTGTACCAGCCTGTACAGGGCCAGTAATAACTTAGTAGCTACCCTGAATAATGCTTGAAAGAGATTGAGGAAAGATGCGAAAGAGAGAGATCCGACAAGGTTCAAGCTATAGAGATTTTTTGTCTCTTTCGCACCATTAATGTGATTGGTTGAAAATTTGCACATGCTTGGCTGGCTTTGTTTGCTTTTTGCTTCTTCCTTACTTTCTTACGTTTTGTGGGCGGATTTAACTAGAAACTTTCAACCAATTACACTAATTGTGCGAGAGAGACAGAAACCCCCATAACTCAGACTTCTCTCTCGTACCTTTGCTTAGTATAGTTTTCACACAGGATGCACCATGATGCAACCTCCCTGCTACCAACTGCTACCAAACCAGCCAGCATCTACACTCCTGCACACCTTCTACATCACCAGCAGACGACGACTATTTAATTGTACAAGCCCGACGGCTGACTGCGCGGAATCCCGTACCAGCTATTAACCCGTTAGTAGCACTGGTACCCATTAGTACTTATTTATGAAGTAGTTTTGTATAGTTTTAGCGTATATACTCAGGTATAATACATTATTTTTATTTTTGAAACGAAATATTTTTTAAAATAGTCAAACATATTAATACTAAGTGTTTTTATTAAGCGCATTTAGTACAAAATTAATAACGGATACGTAAGTATTTAAATCGTTTCTTTTTTTATGAGATAAAAAGAATAACCACTAATTTCTTATTTTTTCTCCAGTCAATACTTAAAAAATTAATGATTTAAATTTATTCAATTTTATTTTTAAATTATTTATTTAAATATCTCTGATTAAAATTTGTACTTATGCTGCAAATGTGTTATGTCTAAACAATTCTGCCATTCATAATTCAAAATAATCAATGTTTGGTAGTGCCGTATTTTCCACAATGGATTCAGAAAGATATTGTGTACCCTATTCGCAGAGTGGTGACAAAACAGAAGATGAGGTTAGAATTTTTTGTTTATAAAATTTTCTTGCAAATAACAATAAACTGTATCTTTTTTCGAAAATTTCTGTTTTTTTTTTTTTTTTTTTAATGACAATAGTGAAATAAAGTAAATATTTTTGTTGAAAAATATCTGAATGATGAGCCTACATACTAAATATTTTATTAAATTAGAATTAATATTAATTTAGACATTAAAATTAACATATAATCTCTAGCATAATAAAAATTTGAGAGCTTGTCAATAATTTTTGTAATATTTTTTATGTCAAAATATGATTAAAAAAACATCATTCAGAAACATTTGTTTTATAAGATTTTTAAAATAAATATTACTAAATAATGCTTTCATACTAACGATATGCCTACTGTAAATAGTTTATAATCTTATCTCAATATTTTAGAAACTATTAAAACCATTTACATACATTCTACAAGTACCAGGCAAGCAAATAAGATCAAAACTTGCTCATGCTTTTAATTATTGGCTTAAAATACCAGTAGAGAAGTTACAGGCTGTTGGAGAAATTACTCAAATGCTGCATAATTCTAGTCTTTTGTAAGTTTTATTATAATGTTATTAATTTGAAACAAATAAATAGAATAATGATAAGTTACAGAATAGACGATATTCAAGATAATTCTATATTGCGTAGAGGCATTCCAGTAGCTCATTCAATTTATGGAGTTGCTAGTACAATAACTGCTGCAAACTATGTAATGTTTATTGCTTTAGAAAGGGTTGTTTCTTTGAATCATCCAGAGGTTTGTTTAGTATAATTATACATTTATTTCTAAAAATTTTTAACGAAATACTAGAAAATATTTAGATTATTTTTGTTTAGGCAACTCAAGTATATATGGAACAGCTTTTAGAGCTTCATAGAGGTCAGGGTATGGAAATTTATTGGAGAGATAATTTTATATGTCCTTCAGAAGCTGAGTATAGAATAATGACTATACGCAGTAAAAAATGAATTACTCAAATTTTCATTTTAATATTTTAGTTAATATTATTTATAAACATTATTTGTTTCTTACAGAAACTGGAGGACTATTTAACTTGGCTGTTCGTTTAATGCAACTTTTCTCAGAATGCCAACAAGATTTTACAACATTAGGAGGAATTTTAGGTTTATATTTTCAAATTCGAGATGATTATTGTAATTTATGTCTTCAAGAGGTAATACTAATCTATAATGGAAAATCAAACTAGTTATTAATTAATAACATTTATTTTTTAATAAATTATAATAATTTATTATTTACATGTAGTATATGGATAATAAAAGCTATTGTGAGGATCTTTCAGAAGGAAAATTTAGTTTTCCAATAGTTCATGCTATACAAAGTAAAGCTGATGATGGACAAATACTTAGTATCCTTTATTCTATGTAATTTTAGTAATATAATCTAGTAATTATAAGGTATTTTTTCTTACTTTAAATAATAGATATTCTACGTCAAAGAACCAAAAATGTTGATGTAAAAAGATATTGTGTAAATTTATTGGAAAAATATGGTTCCTTTAAATATACAAGAAATTTATTAACTGATCTTGATAAACAAGCAAGAGAAGAAGTTGAAAGACTTGGAGGCAATCCACATTTAGTAGCTGTTCTTGATGATTTACTTGCTTGGAAGTCAAGTAAAGTGCAGTGAAATGTACTTAAATAAATATTTACTCTGAAAAAGTATTTTATAAAATTATCTGCTTTTTATAAAAGTTCTGTTTTCATCAAGAAAAAACTTGTGTAGCTTGTTACTAATGGCTTGAATCAAATTCATATGAAATATATTTTTTAGAATAACTAGAAATAATCATACATTTTTCAGTTGATATTAACCTTTAGACTGTTGGACTGGCTCATATATGAGCCACCTGTGACCTTGACAGCTACTCTAGAGATATGAGGTGTTTTTATGTATAAATTTTGCACATCAAAAATATCAATTTTTAAGGCAAAAATGCCAGCAGTCTAAAGGTTAAATGTAGAATGAAAACTCTGTAAAAAAATGAATTTAATTTAATTTTTATTAAATCAGTTTGATATATTTGAATGTTGGTGAAATATCAGGAAAATCAAATAAATACAATTATTTATTTATATTTTAGAAGATCATATAATTTTACTTAAAATGGATTTAAACATTTAAACGTCCTGTATGTTTTAATGTATATATGTTGAATGAAAACGCACTTTGTAAATATCAAATGAAAATTATTTTATTAGAGTAAGTTAAAACATTTGAAAAATGACAATAGTTAATAAGATTAAAATTATATATCTTTTATGTACGATTTTTATCAAATTTTTTATTATTTACAATACATGGAAATGTTTTATTTCAAAACTAAGTAATGTAATAAAATATTTTTGTTTTATAATATTCTTTGTTGTATATTTTTATTAATTTTAAAAATTATATACCCATCTCCTTGGTAACAGACTGATGAAGCTCTTGCGTTTTCACACACTCTTCATTTCTTTTAAAACACTTTATTTGCAATGAATTTTACATTCACCTATATAATATGTGAGAAAAAGAGGGGGAGAGGGGGGAGATAGAGAAAGAGGGGGGCATAATTAATACTATTAGTCCAGGAGTAAATAAATTTTAACTTTTAATAAATTTTTTACATTCAATACATTTTTGCTTTAAAACTGATTTTATGAGCAAAATAAAAAATTAAAAAATACTTGTAGCATATATGATTTGAGTAGAGAGGTAGATCCCTGACGTATCGACTGTAACTCGAGTTGATATAGTATACCCAGATACCCAGATAGCAGCGTATGCCAGGCATGATCATGCACGACATCTGATGCGTATTCATTCGTAATCTGCGCGTATATTGCGAGATTTGTTCTGCTGCGCAAGATTGCGGGTAATGTGAATGTACGTGTTTGCGCAAAATCTGGAGCAAAAGAATGGACTTATTGCCAGCTATGTGCGAGATCAAATTTTTAATATACTAAAAATATTTTTAGGTTATATATATATATATATATATATATATATATATATATATATATATACATGTATATATCAATATATAGTATACGTGTGCCATGTGGATGTGTCAGTATTTCAAGTTTATTTTGAAATAACTTCAGAAATTCTATGAAAATGATACATATTATGTTACATTACAATATTATCGATGAAATATAATGTAATGTTAATAAAAGTATGCATTTGAAATTCTTCCATTTTTAAAATATTTTATATAATATTGCATTTATTAGATTTTATTTATTTATTAGATTTTTATTTAGATTCCATCAGATATATGGACTTTTTCTTTATTTTGACGATTATTCGAGAAATAATTAATTGATTTATAATATATAATAAATAATTAAATGATTTGAAAATATATCTTATTTTGTTGATGATTAGGACAAACCAGATTAATGAGTTTTTAGGACTAGATTATATAAATATAAAGATTTATACCATACATTTTATTATGTTCATTCATATGTAACTATTATATTTTAATTTATTTGTGTAATTTAGTATAATTAATTATATATAATTGCATTAGTTTAATTTTATGTGTAAAATAAAAGTATTTTGAAAATTAAACTTTTAATTTTTTTAATAGTTGAAAATATGATCTATTATAATGTTTTGAATAATATTTATTTATTTATTATTAATGTTTTTACGACTTATATGTACACGAATATATATTTAATATGTAACATATTCTTGCATATTTGAATTTTTATATTTTCCCGCCTCGGTACTGCGCAAGCAAGTCCGCGTTTTTTACCGTTACATTTTAAACGTTCCACGAACTTTTTGAAATCTAAATTCAATTTTGGTTGTACTTATAAGTATATGTACAAGTTTTTTCCTATAATAAATATAATTTATTGTTTAAACAAAAAGAAAAAGAAAGACTTAAATATATATTGAGAAATTTCAACATTTTGAGATTTAAGAATTCTCTGATTTTTAAATTATACAAGGTAAGTTTCTTAAATTATTAAATAACATCGGACTGAATTTAATTCTTAAAAAAGACCACTGAAAGTAGAGTATACACATTTTTCATTTAGCATTACAATTTTCTGAGAAGTTTAATATTGTTACTCACTAAACTTTTGAAATTATTTAATTTGAGTGTTATTTAGATAACTAACATGATTAATTTTTTTGTAATTATTTGTTTGTTGATTTATTTTTTTATATTTTGAATAATTATAATCAGTTACATAACTAATTAATAATCATATCTGTTGTAGTTCATCATCGCAATTATGCTACTCATACTAAAAGGAATTTCTCTTCCTTCTTATGTAAAAGAAGAAGATGCTTGACATTAATTCCAATATTTTCACTTTACTTTTTATTATGCCGTATTGTGGATACCATAAAAAAAGGTACAGTAAAGAATAAATAGTATAAATAAAAATTTAAAAATAATTAGTAATAAATTGTAATATATTGTAATATTTTAATATATGTCTAAATTTTAAATTTAATTGTAAATAAAATCTGTTTTATATAAAATATAATTCTTCAAAGTTTTATATAATTTGATTGTTTCAGAGGCCTAGGGGATTGGAAAAAAGATATACAAAACAAAAGGACGTACTGAAGCAGGTTTGTATGAATCTATAGTTTATCTTATTTTAAAAGAAATGAGGATAAATTGTATACAAACTGTTCAAAATATTTTGTATACCATAGAAATTTTTCAATTATATTTATATGGTGATTTTGATGAATTAAATTTCAAATAATATTTCCAACGTCTCACAACAGTGAGATTGTCTTAATATTTCTTCAAAGTTTAAATATTGTTGCTCGCTAAAATTTTGAAGTTATTTAATTTGAATATCATCTAGATAACTAGCATGATTAAATTTTTCTTATTTATATCACTGTTGATTTATTTTTTCATATTTGGAATAATTATAATCAGTTACATAACTAATTAATAATAATATATGTTATAGTTCATCATCGCAATTATGTTGTTCAAACTAAAAGGAATTTCTCTTCATTCATATGCAGAAGAAGATACTTCACATGAATTGAAATAGTTTTACTTTACTTTATTATGCCGTATTGAGGATGCCATAATCAAAAAGGTATACTAAATAATAAATATTACAAATAAAAATTTAGAAATAATTTCTAATAAATTCTAATATATTGCAATATTTTAATATATGTATAAATGTTAAATTTAATTGAAAATAAAAACTGTTTTGTATAAAATTTAATTTTTGAAAGTTTTATATAATTTGATTGTTGCAGAGGCCTAGGGGATTGGAAAAAAAGATATGCAAAACAAAGAATGTACTGAAACAGGTTTGTTTAAATTTATAGTTTTTCTTATTGTAAAAGAAATTAGGATAAATTATATACAAAAAGTACAAAATATTTTGTATACCACTGAAATTTTTCAATTGAGTTTTTCAGGTTATTGTGATTAATTGAATATCAAATAATATTTTTTCAAACTCACAAAGTGAGATTGTCTTAATATTTTTTCAAAAGTTAAATATTGTTGTTCGCTAATATTTTGATGTTATTTAATGTAAATTTCATTTTGATAACTTGCAGGATTAAATTTTTCTTATTTATATCATTGTAGATTTTTTTTATATTTAGAATAATTTTAATCAGTTACATCACTAATTATAATAATCATATTTGTTTCAGTTGATCATCGCAATTATGCTGCTCAAACTAAAAGGAATTTCTCTTCATTCATATGCAGAAGAAGAAGATGCTTCTTATGAATTCAAATAGTTTCACTTTACTTTTTATTATGTCGTATTGTGAATAGCATAATAAAAAAGATACAGTGAATAATGAATAGTATAAATAAAAATTTAGAAATAATTTCTAAGAAATTGTAATATATTGCAACATTTTAATATATGTATGAATTTTAAATATATGTATCAATTGTAAATAAAAACTCTTGTATAACATATAATGGTTTATTTATTTCACAAACAAAAAATAAAAATAAATTTAATTTACCTACTGAGCCTAGCAACGTTACCTGCACGTGCACGATCGTGCCTGTAATATATCGGCACTGTACGCACAATATACGCGCAGATTTCACGCTTATTATGCCGGCGCAACTATGCGCGAAATCTACGCGCTTATTGTACGGTACCTGGCAAGCAGAAACAGCGATTTCAAGCCGCTTGCAAGCGCGCAATCTGTCGATAATCTGCGCACTCAATGTTATCTGGGTACCCAGATAGCAGCGTATGCCAGGCATGATCATGCACGACTCTGATGCGTATTCATTTGTAATCTGCGCGTATATTGCGAGATTTGTTCTGCTGCGCAAGATTGCGGGTAATACGAATGTACGTGTTTGCCCAAAATCTGGAGCAAAAGAATGGACTCATTGCCAGCTATGTGCGAGATCAAATTTTTAATATACTAAAAATATTTTTAGGTTATAAGCACATATATATATATATATATATATATATATATATATATATATATACATGTATATATCAATATATAGTATACGTGTGCCATGTGGATGTGTCAGTATTTCAAGTTTGTTTTGAAATAACTTCAGAAATTCTATGAAAATTATACATATTATGTGACATTACAATATTATCGATGAAATATAATGTAATGTTAAAAAAAGTATGCATTTGAAATTCTTCCATTTTTAAAATATTTTATATAGTATTGCATTTCTTTTCTATTTAGATTCCATCAGATATATGGACTTATTCTCTATTTTGACGATTATTCGAGAAATAATTAATTGATTTATATAAAATATATGTTATTATTGTTGATAATTAGGACAAACCAGATTAATGAGTTTTTAGGACTAGATTATATAAATATAAAGATTTATATCATACATTTTATTATGTTCATTCATATGTAACTATTATATTTTAATTTATTTGTGTAACTTAGTATAATTAATTACATATAATTGCATTAGTTTAATTTTCTGTGTAAAATAAAAGTATTTTGAAAATTAAAGTTTTAATTTTTTTAATAGATGAAAATATGATTTATTATAATGTTTTGAATAATATTTATTTATTTATTATTAATGTTTTTACGACTTATATGTACACGAATATATATTTAATATGTAACATATTCTTGTATATTTAAATTTTTATATTTTCCCGCCTCGGTACTGCGCAAGCAAGTCCGCGTTTTTTCTGTTACATTTTAAACGTTCCACGAACTTATTGAAATCTAAATTTAATTTTGGTTGTACTTATAAGTATATGTACAAGTTTTTTCCTATAATAAATATAATTTATTGTTTAAACAAAAAGAAAAAGAAAGACTTAAATTTATATTGAGAAATTTCAACACATTGAGTTTTAAGAATTCTCTGATTTTTAAATTATACAAGGTAAGTTTCTTTAATTATTAAATAACATTGGAATGAATTAAATTTTAAAAAAGACCACTGAAAGTAGAATACACATTTTTCATTTAGCATTACAATTTTCTGAGAAGTTTAATATTGTTACTCACTAAAATTTTGAAATTATTTAATTTGAGTGTTATTTAGATAACTAACATGATTAAATTTTTTGTAATTATTTCTTTGTTGATTTATTTTTTCATATTTTGAATAATTATAATCAGTTACATAACTAATTAATAATCATATCTGTTACAGTTCATCATCGCAATTATGCTACTCATACTAAAAGTAATTTCTCTTCATTCTTATGCAAAAGAAGAAGATGCTTCACATTAATTTCAATATTTTCACTTTACTTTTTATTATGCCGTATTGTGGATACCATAAAAAAGATACAGTAAAGAATAAATAGTATAAATAAAAATTTAAAAATAATTAGTAATAAATTGTAATATATTGTAATATTTTAATATATGTTTAAATTTTAAATTTAATTGTAAATAAAATCTGTTTTGTATAAAATATAATTCTTCAAAGTTTTATATAATTTGATTGTTTCAGAGGCCTAGGGGATTGAAAAAAAGATATGTAAAACAAAAAGACGTACTGAAGCAGGTTTGTATAAATCTATAGTTTATCTTATTTTAAAAGAAATGAGGATAAATTGTATACAAACTGTTCAAAATATTTTGTATACCATTGAAAATTTTCAATTATATTTATATGGTGATTTTGATGAATTAAATTTCAAATAATATTTCCAACGTCTCACAATAGTGAGATTGTCTTAATATTTCTTCAAAGTTTAAATATTGTTGCTCGCTAAAATTTTGAAGTTGTTTAATTTGAATATCATCTAGATAACTAGCATGATTAAATTTTTCTTTTTTATATCACTGTTGATTTATTTTTTCATATTTGGAATAGTTATAATCAGTTACATAACTAATTAATAATAATATATGTTATAGTTCATCATCGCAATTATGTTGTTCAAACTAAAAGGAATTTCTCTTCATCAGTATGCAGAAGAAGATACTTCACATGAATTCCAATAGTTTTACTTTACTTTATTATGCCGTATTGAGGATGCCATAATCAAAAAGGTATAGTAAATAATAAATATTACAAATAAAAATTTAGAAATAATTTCTAATAAATTGTAATATATTGCAATATTTTAATATATGTATAAATGTTAAATTTAATTGTAAATAAAAACTGTTTTGTATAAAATTTAATTTTTTAAAGTTTTATATAATTTGATTGTTTCAGAGGCCTAGGGGATTGGAAAAAAGATATGCAAAACAAAGAATGTACTGAAGCAGGTTTGTTTGAATTTATAGCTTTTCTTATTGTAAATGAAATTAGGATAAATTATATACAAAAAGTACAAAATATTTTGTATACCACTGAAATTTTTCAATTAAGTTTTTCAGGTTATTGTGATTAATTGAATATCAAATAATATTTTTTCAAACTCACAAAGTGAGATTGTCTTAATATTTTTTCAAAAGTTAAATATTGTTGTTCACTAATATTTTGATGTTATTTAATGTAAATTTCATTTTGATAACTTGCATGATTAAATTTTTCTTATTTATATCACTGTAGATTTTTTTTATATTTAGAATAATTTTAATCAGTTACATAACTAATTATAATAATCATATTTGTTTCAGTTTCAGAATTTCTCTTCATTCATATGCAGAAGAAGAAGATGCTTCTTATGAATTCAAATAGTTTCACTAATTGTATTGTGAATAGCATAATAAAAAAGGTACAGTGAATAATGAATAGTATAAATAAAAATTTAGAAATAATTTCTAAGAAAATGTAATATATTGCAATATTTTAATATATGTATCAATTTTAAATTTAATTGTAAATAAAAACTCTTGTATAACATATAATGGTTTATTTATTTCACAAAAAAAAAAAATAAAAATAAATTTAATTTACCTACTGAGCCTAGCAACGTTACCTGCACGTGCACGATCGTGCCTGTAATATATCGGCACTGTACGCACAATATACGCGCAGATTTCACGCTTATTATGCCGGCGCAACTATGCGCGAAATCTACGCGCTTATTGTACGGTACCTGGCAAGCAGAAACAGCGATTTGAAGCCGCTTGCAAGCGCGCAATCTGTCGATAATCTGCGCACTCAATGTTATCTGGGTATATAACGTCCTCATTTTACGTTTTACGATTTTGAAACAAATTTTATTTGAATCTTTGAAAAATTCTCCAACCGGGATGATCCTTACTACTTTCATAATATTTTTCAAGCTTAGTTAAAAAATATAGAAAATTTGTATCTAAATGTCATCTGACCATAGAAATCGCCGTCTTGCAGTATTACCAAGTAACAATTAATAATATATACTTTATATGTAAAGTACAGATTAAATTGGAGCCCGCCTGGATGTCGAATTGTATAACGAATCGAATGAACTTTGTTTCATCTTTCGATTCATAGAATTGAGGGAGTAAAACGAAATCTACATTTATTACGGTTATAATGTAAGTTGTCAATTCTGTAAATAAAAAAGTGAGAATTTTAATTTCTGAATTTTTGAATAGGTGGCACTGAAGAAAATATTCAATGCCGTCAATATATATATATATATATATATATATGCATATATAAATACACACATACATACATACATACATACATACATACATACATACATACATACATACATACATACATACATACATACATACATACATACATACATACATACATGCATACATACATACATACATACATACATGCATACATACATACATACATACATACACCAGTGTGGAGTTTTGTTGCTTTCTCCCATCTGGCGCCTCCCCAGGTTGCGGATAGGGGATGGCTCGCTACAATTTGTAGAGGGCACTGAGAAAATAAAATACTCAGGGCGGACAGAAAAAGCTAATAGGGAGGGCCTCCCCAACGTAAGGCCAATTATGACTAATGTTTGGTATAAACAAGGATATACCCCAGGGAGTAACTCCGGCAAGACCGGTCAATCTCCTCACCGATTCCGATAGAGTGCAAGCCTCTATGGTCGGTGGTAGCCCCTCGGATTCTGGGGAGGGCAAATCAAACATAATCATAGATAGTACACTGGGTACTAAAGGAGATATCATGATGGATCAAGAAACAACGGATCGGGAAATCTCCATCACGCGCAGAAACAATCACCTGGAGCGACTTGTGAGAAGATCAGCCAATTGTTGGATTTTGTCAAAGATAGGCATAACGTACGCAAGACCATTAAGGATCTTGCTCGTTCCATTAATGCCTCATATAAATGCATTAGTATGGCAGAGGATGATCTATTACAGTATCAACGTCCTGGTACACATGAAATGGTGACTCAGACTACGTCGAGTCTACGTTCTGACACCAAACGAAGCGCAGCAGAAGCGATGGTTTCCACTCCTAAAACCATAGGTGGCAAAAGGACGAAAGAACCACCATTGGGCTCAAGGAGACCACTAGAGTCGGTCGGAGTACCTACAGGCAAGTCTGAAGCCAAAGAAAATCAATGGCAGACCATCAAGCGTAAGAAGCCCGAAGGCAAAGATAAAGAAGTATCTAGTACACGTAGGCTTAATGGACGAAATAGGCCTAACTCCTTTTTGATTAAGGCCAATGAAGGAGTTACATACGCGGAGGTACTGCGACAAATAAAGAATGACCCGGAGTTATCTCATGTCAAGAATGAGGTTAACAGGATACGTAGAAATGCAAGCGGTGCCCTTGTACTTCAGTTGGAACGGACAGCCAAAGACGCACATGAGTTGGCACGCATTGTTGAATCTAAGGTTGGCCATAGCGCATCCACTTCGGTCCTGAGTAATCTCATTACATTGGAGATTAAAGATATAGATGAGGTCACTTCAAAGGATGAAGTATTAGAGGCTCTGAGAACACACCTCGAGCTAAAGGAGACTAACCTACTAATTGCTCGTTCCTTGCGGCAAGCTTATGGGGGTACTCAGACGGCGGTGGTGTCTGTACCATACAGCCACGCAGCTGAGTTACTACGTGCAGGGCATGTTCGCATCGGATGGGTCAGCTGCAGAGTTCGAAAAAAACAGAAATAAGGCGTTGCTTCAGGTGTTGGCAGATTGGCCATTTAGTGATCGTGTGCTCGAACCCTGACAGAACTAATCATTGCAGGCACTGTGGAGAAGACCTACATTTATACATACATACAGAAGCCTGAAGGTAAAGATAAAGAATTAACTAGTGACTAGGTAATGACTAGATACTAGTGACTTGACTACTAGACCATCTTGTATAAGGCCAATGAAGGAGTTACATACGCGGAGTTACTGCGTCAAATAAAGAATGACCCGGAGTTATCTCACGTGAAGAATGAAGTTAACAGGATACGCAGAAATGCACGCGATGCCCTGGTACTTCAGTTAGAACGGACAGCCAAAGGTGCACATGAGTTGGCTCGCATTGTTGAAACTAAGGTTGGCCATAGCGCATCCACTTTGGTCCTGACTAATCTTATTACTTTGGAGATTAAAGATATAGATGAAGTCACTACAAACGATGAAGTATTAGAGGCTCTAAAAAGACACCTCGAACTAAAGGAGACTAACATGCTAATCGCTCGTTTCTTGCGGCAAGCTTATGGGGGTACTCAGACGGCGGTGGTGTCTGTACCATACAGCCACACAGTTGAGTTACTACGTGCAGGGCATGTTCGCATCGGATGGGTCAGTTGCAGAGTTCGAAAAAAACAGAAATAAGGTGTTGCTTCAGGTGTTGGCAGATTGGCCATTTAGTGATCGTGTGCTCGAACCCTGACAGAACTAATCATTGCAGGCACTGTGGAGAAGACCATCTATCCAAGCTGTGTGCAAAGGAGCCCTGCTGTTTACTCTGTAAATGTGAAGGAAAAAAGGAGATTAACCATCCAGCATACATCTATAAGTGTCCGATCACTGTGAAGTTTTTAAACAGACATAAAACATGAGAATACGTCAACTGAATAATAACCATTGCGTAGCGGCCCATGATCTGCTGAAACAGACAATAAAGGAGCTAAGAATAGACATTGCTGTAATCTCCGAACCATATTGGGACAGGATCAGACCACAGGAGCGAATTGATATCCTGGGCTAAAATACAAGAAATATACGTCTTTAGTGTATATGCTCCTCTAAGTGTGACGGACAAGCAGTTTGAAATACTTGTAGCTAAATTAGTTGATGAGGACATGGATGATAAACTATTATTAATCGCTGGCGATTTTAACGCGTGGTCCACAACCTGGGGAAGCGCTTCAACAAATAACAGAGGTAGTATGCTGCTTGATGGCCTTAATTCTCTTCAACTCCACGTGGTTAATAAAGGATTTGAATCCACTTTCATTAAGGGAGATAAACAATCAGTCATTGATGTAACATTCGCCAGCGATGACCTGATTCAGCGGATTCTTAATTGGAGAGTAAGCCACCTTTACAGCCACAGTGATCACAGGGCGATCTTGTACGAGATTGCAGAGAAGAAAGTAAAGAACAAGTGCAATGAGTGGATGCCCACACGGGAATGGAACATCAGATCGCTAGATTGTGAAGTGTTCGCCACTATAATATCGGAAGAGCGTTTAGAATATGGTGCACCAGGCCATCTTGCAAATGCACTCATGAAGCATATCTCTGAAGCATGCGATGCACCGATGACTAGGACTAAGAGCGGATTTAAACATCGTCAATCTGTCTACTGGTGGACAAATGAAATTGCAGATTTGCGCAAGCAATGTCATCACGCACGTAGACTTGCCCAAAGAGCCCGCACACACCGTGATACGTTTAATAGTTTATTTAAAGAAGCACAAAGAGCGTTTGTCAAGACCATTAAGGCAAGCAAGCGTTGATGCTGGCTTGAACTGTGCGCAGAGGCCAACAATGACTTATGGAGACGACCATATAAAACAGTCATGGCACGATTGAGTAGAGCACCAATGCAACCAACTAGCACGGTATTGATTGATAAGATTGTGCTGCCCCTGGCTCTGATGGTATCCCAAATGTTGCAATTAAGTGGGCGATACAGAAGAACCCATCTATATTTCTAAAAGTATATAATGCTTGACTTCTTGAGGGTATTTTTCCTGATTGCTGGAAAACTCAAAAGTTAGTTTTGTTACCTAAGGGCAATAAGCCACTTGATGATCCGTCATCATACAGGCCATTGTGTATGCTCGATTTGGTAGATAAAGTATTTGAAGAAATAATATGTAGCCGACTGGAAGCATTCACTGAAGGATTGCACGGATTATCCTTACGCTAATTTGGATTTTGGAAATCAAAATCAATAGTCGATGCTATGAAACTGGTAGTGTGTACCGCAAGAAATGCAATCAGTGGTAAGAGATGGAAAGGTGGCACTAAACAGTATTGTACCATTGTCGCTCTAGATGTCAAGAATGCCTTCAACTCAGCGCGCTGGTCTTCTATTATGAATTCTCTTAAAGAGTTCGGTGTACATGGTTACTCTTAAAGTTGGTAGCTGCCGCATTAGTTCTGCGCCATCTTTACGATACTTGGACGTACAGCTTGATGCCAGGTAAAAGTTCAAAGAGCATCTAAAGATATCTGGTGAAAAAGCGCAACGAGTTGCAGTTGCCTTGTGTCAGCTCATGCCTAATATTGGTTGGACCACGCTCACCCCAGAGGAAGCTAGTAGCTTATGTTGTTAATTCTGTGAGCATGTATGCAGCGCCAATCCGGCATCATGCATGTGGAATTAAATCATATTGTGAGCTGGCCATTGCGGCCCGTCGCCACACCTGTATACGTATTATTAGTGGTTACAGGACAGTATTCACCGACGCTGCTGAGGTACTTGCCGGAATTCTTCCTTTCGATTTAGCTGCAGATGAACTGGCTAGGCTGCACAACATATGTAAGGCCGCAGTGGATTCTCTACAAGGTGCTAAAAACGTGGAACGTCATCCTTCTATAGATATATTGCAAAAACGGTGGAACGATTCTAACAAAGGCCGATGAACCTATCGTATCCTCCTAGACATACAAAGATGGATCAACAAGAAACACCGGAAACTAGATTTCCACCTAATCGAGTTGCTGACTGGACATGGTTTATTTAGATTCTATTTCCACCGCTTTCACCTGGATAATAATGACTTCTGCCCCATCTGTCCGACATTGGTTGAGGATGCTGAGCACATATTAGTTAGTTGCCCCCGTTTTAGAACACAACGTGGGTAAATGATTAACACCATTAATAAGCCGATAAGACCAGAGAGCATTATATCAATAATGCTGGAATCTCCTGAAAACTGGAAGGCAGTAGCCAGTTTCGCAAAAGAGGTGATGACCAAACTCAGAAATGCCGATAGAATTAGTCGAATCGCCCAGGATGAACCAGGCTAGCTGATTCTATTTTAAAATGCAGAGGATCAACACCGAACCCCTGATCACTTGTGTGGATGGGGGACGTAGGATAATGTCATAGGAAGAGGAGCCATATAGGCTAACTAACAGCCCCGCCGAAGTAATATTCCCGGATAGTTCCGGCGAGATGCTGGTTTCGAGAAGCCACTTGTGCAGAGCTTGCTCTGCCTACGCCTATTAAGAAAAAACATACATATATACATACATACATACATACACACATGCATCCGAAAGCTTCTTTAGGCTATCCGGCGCATCCCCAGATGGCGGATAGGGGAAAACTCGCTTTCGCTTATTTTTTTTATTTTTTGGTATGTTACAATGTCTAGAACATTGCTGAGCAGAGAGGGTAGGGCAAAAATACAATATGTCCCACGGACTAACGACTAACGGAAAGAACCCCGAATCAAAACCCAAAATATGGAAAGTGGGTTAATCAAAAATATACCCCGAACGGACTCGGTTGTACAACCAAATCCCTTCGCCAATTCTGATCGACTTAAAGCGTTGGTGTTCCGTGCTGGCTCCTTGGATTTTGGGGAGTGCCACACATACGATGCAGCTGCGCAGGTTGGTCACTCGGCCATTACAGTTATTACTTTTACAAGTGATCTAAAAACTGACCAAAAATTCAGTAAGATGGCAAATGAGATAGAAGCCTTATCAGCGTTCAGTATGCAATAGAAGAACCTCCATAAAGAACATAATGATATGGCGTTGCGGGCGGTAAGATGCCTGAAATAGTACAGAGCGGCAAGAAGTGGCGCTAGCAGAACACTATACGAGGAAGCATGGGAGGTAAGAAGACAAAAACATCTTCTATTTTCAAAGATAACAGAAAAAAGAGGCATGCACAACATAGCCCGCCTCCCTTCCGGACGAATAGTTCAAAAAAATTGCGCAGAGATACCACCATACATCCATCTGCAATATCAACTGGGCAGGAATGGATAGAAGTGGTGAAAAAGGAAAACAAAAGCAGTGCAATAACCGCGGAGGTTCTAGGTGGAAGCCAAAAGAAATCGGTCACAGTTAACCAGAAAGGGCTGGTCCAGAAACCGAAAAGGAACACTTTTTGAACACAGGACTGAAAGCGACAAACACCGCTAGAGTACTTGCTGGCAATATGCCCAATATAGGAGGACCTAAAGAACCAACGCGGACTCTGCTTTTAGCTGTAGTGAATTGGGTAATATTTTGCGGAGTCCCAATATGTGCTGATGCCATTATGGCAAATAAAGAAGGTGTCAGATGTGACTATACAAAATGACCAAATCAGACGATAGAAGAATGACAACAAAGATGAGATACAGCTAAGAAGGGTAGATGTAAAATTTGTATATATGTAGATATAATAATATATGTAGATATAAAATTTACATATTTTATATAATAACCAGCTTTTATAGAAACTTATTGTAAGAAAACAGTTATAGATTTAAAAATGAAACTAAATTTCAATGAAATAACACTATTTGACACTGGCAATTAGATAGTAGAAATTATTACCTTTTTCAATAGCTATCTTTACTTGACATATATATATATATATATATATATTTGTTAAAATTAGAAAAATTTTTATTAAAATATATTTTTGTCCGGTAAAATATAGTCCAGTATTCTATAAATTGAAATTTTTTGGAGTACATATCTTATATTAAATAAAATCAATATGCAAAATATAAAAATATAAAAATACATATATTGCCACCAATATTACAATATATAATATCAAAATATTTTTTGTAAAATGTTATATGTAAAAAATATCGTATTTAAATAATTATAATGTAGAGCATAATATGCCATTATATTTAGAAGTTGTACTTACTCCTTATGTAAAATCCAATCCTATTACGTACATAACCCTATGTTGTGCTTACTTTTTCAGGAGAATTTATATATATATATATATATATATATATATATATATATATATATACATATAATAATGGTTTTCCTTGTACGGTCTGGCCACAACCGAACAGTAGACCGCTGTAAGGCTCCAGATAGCTGACGGGGTAGGTTCCTTACCTTAGCTATAAAGGTACGAGGAGGGTTCTAGGTGTGTAACTATAGAATACAACGCTTTATTTCAAGATAACAAAGTTTATTACTATATAGTCGGTAGCCTACACATTCGATAGCCTTTAGAATGAACGCACGTGTCCCGATATCGCCTCCTATCCTAAGACTTCCATGATTCGACCGCTGCTAAATGTCCTTTCGCGCTGACCTGTACTGATCGGATCGACGAGTCTAATCCATAAACCCCGGATAAAAGGACCTTACTTATATTAACTATACGCGTCCCGCTCGTCAGCTATCACGCCTAAATTAATAAAGAGGCAATTGCCCTACTCACCCTTTCTTTAAGAGTGCTCCATACCTCTAACGTAAGTTAAAATCGATTGAAGCGCTTCATTTTTAATATACTGCGGAATTTTACGGA
Source organism: Sycobia sp. Sy_11 (assembly GCA_018907035.1). NCBI lineage: Eukaryota > Metazoa > Arthropoda > Insecta > Hymenoptera > Epichrysomallidae > Sycobia > Sycobia sp. Sy_11. Next base: position 904,249 of record JACCIC010000146.1, on the reverse strand, counting down.
ACTCGAAGTGTACGAAAAATCCTGTTCTGTTTTATCGATTGTTCCAGTATTAATCAGGGCCGTAGTAGACCAAGTTAAATATGTAAATTATAAATGATCTATACAAAATTTGTATTTTATAATATTCTTATGAAATAAGTAGCGGAGTAGTTCATCATTTGTCACAAGAAGTTTATAATATATATATATAACACATAGTAACTTCATATTGAGTTTATATCCAAATTTATTTACCAATGATTTACACAATTTTATACGAAACGTTGGTTTATGGAATGTTAGAAAAAAAATGATAAAAAATTAAATGATATTAATTATTTCATTAATGAATAGAATGAGATCTCTTAATTACGAATATTGAAATAAGTATAAATATAACAGCGAATAATATTTCCAAATTAATTTTTTTTCTTCGAAAATTTAGATGTACAAAATTGTCTGTTTAAGGTAAACAATTGTAAAATTAATTATTATACTTAATTTTTAGGATGACAAAATCCAATACACAATAGACTTTATTATTTTATAATTTTTTCAATCTGTTAGTTTATGTATTATATTAAATTATGTTTTATTAAACAAATAACATAATAAATTATTATTCTATAAATATTAATTTCTTGCAGTATATTAATTAAAACTTGCATATGAAATAAAATTATTATTCACTAGATAGAAATAAAAGGGCCTAGTTTATACCTTTTTCTTAATTTTACTATAACAATGTTGAAATTTTTCATTCTAAGATGTGTCTATTTTATAACCATAATAGTTCAATGATTTTTAATTCGTAGTGACTAGATTTCAGCCTACTCAAAATTATTAAATGTCTACGAGGTGATGTATAACGCTAATTTTCGATTCTAGTCTGAAAGTTTTGAAAGTATTTTTTCAGCTTTTGTTGCTCATTCCTTGATTTGTTTCTAATTTTTCAGTGTTCCTGTGAAATTCTACTTTTAATCTATTCTTGTGCAATAAATTAGCCATTATAACTCCTTTTTTCTACACTTAAATTTGGAATTATTTTTTAGTACCAGGAATGTTGTCTAAGGAATTTTTCTTCTTCATTTTATAGAAAAGCAAGTTGACATTCTTTACACGTAAAATTTTTAGATATAAAGAAATTCAATATTTTCATTTAATTGGCTTTATGTATAAAATATTAGTTTTGTTATTGCAATGATATAATATGTAAGTAGTAAATAAAAATATTAAATTTTTATAGTTTTGCATATTATCTAAATAAATTTGAATTTGTCAGGATTGCCGTGCACTTTTTTATTTACAATTACATTTTTATTGTATTATTTTTTTTCAATTTTATCTTATAAATCTGTATTTATAATCTAAAATTGGAATGGTAATCTATAATTTTACAGAACCGTACTTGATTCTATCGGGTAAAGAATATAAAAATACCAATTGTATGGAACATAATGGCACTCTAGACTATTCTTAATACAAAATTATGTAATTTAAAAAAATAATTAAATCATTATTTGATATTTATGTAAAACAGATTATTTTATTTATTGTACTAAATTATTTTTAAATTACTTATTCTAAATAAGCGTATTTTAGAAAATAATAAAGTAATAAAAATTATATAATATTTGAAAACAAATTTCAATTGTTTTTATCGATTTATATTAAAAAATTTAAAAAACAAATTCGAATAAAGATTGTGTCATTTGTCTGATGCAGTGTTCCAAATATAGATATATATATATATAGGTCTTATATAAAATCCCTTCTCATTTTGCAACATAATATGATATAATGTTACCTGAAATTGAATCGATCGTTTTAGCGGGGATACCTCCAGATTACCTAAACTTAGTCGGATGTTTTTGCTCATTGGAGCATAATTTGTTTATATTTTATATTTTAATATTTTTCATATTTAATATTTTCTGGGCATAGTTTTATGTTTTAACTTTTAGTTAAATTTTTCTGTTATTTCTTTTTTACCGTTTAATTAAATTTGTTAACCATTATTTTAAAAATAGGTTTTTAACATTTTTTTTATTTATTTATGCTTAATTATTTCTATTTTTTAAATTAAAGGTTAAATAAGATCTTTCGATTAATATTTTAAGAGTCGTAGTTGATTTTTCATTATCATTTTTTCTTACTTAGTTTTTACAATAAATATTGCAATTAAAAATTCAACCTGCAACAGTAAGAATGATCAAAAATTTAATTACAATACGAAAATGATACAATAATTATAAAGAATAAAAATACTACGTTTAGAAACCAATTTGTATATTTCATTTATTTATTTTAATTAAATATGATATAGAACATTTTATAAAAAGATACATTGACTAGCAAGTTTAGGTTCTACATGGCTTGGTGATAAAATCACAGCGTAGCCCCCATCTATGTTACGAAAATAGGACTTTTTTCGAGGAACATCAATTTTAGATTCAGAAATTTGGTCTAATAAATAATAAAAATTTATTCATTTTTTAACTACTTAAAAAATAAAACTAATGACTAAGTATGCATTTATAATAACATTTTTAAGTAAAGCAAAATCACTAGGCGAGTGTGATATGTTTTTAAAATATTAAGAACTTTAAAAAATAAATAACTATTATTGTAAAATTTAACTTGTTTCGAAAAAAATTTGGCTTTATTTTTTTTTCTCTATCCATATGTTATTACAATATATTTCTATTGCATAAAGTGTCATTCTTTTTCGTATTAACATATTTGCGGCGTTGTTATATTTTATTTTTTACGCTGTATTAGAACTGCTTCTTTGGCTGCTTTGCTGGCAATACGATTTTCAGTGCTGTTTGCATGAGCAGATGTCCTTAAGACTTCTATTTTGATTTCTTTTCTTGATTTGTTGAATTTTATGAGTTTATAATTCATTTCATTAATTTCTTAATTATTGGCGCTGAGATTGTGCAGTGAATTTAGTACACATTTTGAATCCGCACATATATAAGATAGAGCTGTGTCGAGTGGATTGAGCATATCTGATACCAAGAAGTATTTAGCATATATCTGAAGCAAATGCTTCAGCTGAAAAGGTAGAGAATTCGACTGTAAGTTGATAAAAATTTTTATCGGTTTTACAGTTTTTCTACAATAATATAATATACTAATATAATGAGTATCGGACACTCCTTATTTATAATCATCACCGTACAATCTTAAATAGAAATTACCACTAAATAGTAAAATAAAAATTAAATTAAATAAAAAATAAATAAAAAAAGTTAGAATTAAGTAAATTCTATTAGAGTTTAGTCCTTGAAGATGAACCGGAACTGTTCGAAAAGTCCGAAATGAAAAATAAATTGAAATTTAAGCTGGTGGGGGAAATCAGATTCTCCTTTATTAACATAGAATATAGATTAATTTATTTGTATTATTTTTAATTTTTAATTTTTAATTTAATTGATTTTTTATTTTATGTGTTATTAGTAATTTGTATATTAAATTTTCTGGGGGTTATTATAAACTAGGAGAGTCTGACTGTCATTCTATTAGTATAATATTTTATTGTATAAAGGCTGTAAGACCGATAAAAATATTTATGAATCTACATTAATATATATATATATATATATATATATATATATATATATATATATATATATACCCTTAGGTATACATATCTCAGGGTTTAGATATTTTTTAATTAACTTGCAATAATTTATAATTACTTTTTAATTTTTATCGATTTATATATTTAATAAGGTATGATTTTCAATTTTCAATTAAATGAAAATTTAATTAATCATTATTTTTAATTAATACAATATCTTGTGTTGATGAATTACTTTATCATACTAAAACTGTAATGATCAGATAAAAGAATCATGTATTTGAGTATATGGTCAATAACTGTATTACGGGCATCACGGTCCACGTTCGCACAAATCGTATCATTGCGCTGGCAGCTGGTGTATTCTATCAATTCGTTCAACACTGTTTCCAAAATCGTGTAAAAAGTAGTGGCAACGTCGCATTGTATACGATTTGATAGACAGCGTGCGAGTGTTTACGATTTTCTAAACGAATGAACCACAAATCCGAAACAGAGTCGACCCAACCTCTCGACAAATGTCGTACAGCTGATCCGATAATATATATATATATATATAATGCAGGTATCAACACAATGATTACCTGATGAATGGAAATGGATCTTGATACAATCTTGATCATGTATTCTGATGGATTATTCTATTCTCTTCTATAATGTTAATTATCTCCAGATTGAACTTTTTATGAATTAAAAATAATAGCTAATTAACATTTTATTTCAATAATAATTGTAATTTAATGGTTAATTAAATAAACATGTAAACAATAATTCAATAGAAATTATTAATTATTAATGGCAAATTAATATATATAATTTATATCAGTATATATTTCATTAAAAAAGTAGAGACAAACGGTTATATACAGACGAGATATGACGGGCACTCAAAATTCAAATAAGTTCAGTTATTTTAAACTTCAATGTGCAAGTGATAGACAAAAACCTATAATTTAAGGTGCTATTTTTGAAGACAAAAATTATTAAATAAATTCATCAAAAATGTAAAGCCTCCCAAAAGACAATTTGCTTCATCTCCCCTTCCCCAGAGTGGGACACGAGGGTATGAAGTATTTATATTTATATAATAAGATTCTTATATGTAAAGAAAATAAAAATAAGGTAATAGTACAAACATATTAATTTATTACGTATTAATAATTAAACAAATCGTATAATACGTATGGCCTTCTTTATTTTTAATTTTAAAGGGTCATTTAAAGTATAAATAATTATAAAAATAATGATAAATTAGAGTTTTGAAGGGGGCGGTTTGATTGTCCGTAAGTGATAATATTAATATTATAGATATAATCTGATGTTAATGCAACAAAGATAACTGTTATTTTAGTTGCAAGGTGTCCAATATGCAAAATAGTGAAAAATTCGAGTGGAAAGAATATATAATTTTTACTTTAAATGAAAAATATCAAATCACCATCTTCTTTGAAAGTAAGCAGAACAGTATGATTGTATATTTAATAGGATTGGTTTTTACATAGGGAGCAAGTACAGCTTCTAAATATAATGGCATATTATATTCTACATTATAATTATTTAAAAACAATATATATATATATATATAAATATATATATATATATATATATATATATATATATATATATATATGTTTTTACAAAAAATATTTCTATATTATATATTATGATATTTTTGGCAGCAATATATGTATAATTTTTGTATTTTGACATATGACTTTATTTAATCTGACATATTTGTTCCAAAAAATTACAATGTATGAAATACAAAAGAAAACTTTAACCGTACAATAATATATTTTAAAATAAAATTTTTATAATTACCTATTGAATAGGTAGTAATGAATCCATTGAAAAGATACTTATTGAAAAAGATAGTAATTTCTAATATATAAGTGCTATTGTCAAATAGTGTTACTTCATTAAAAATTATTTTAATATTTGAATCTGTAACAGTTTTCTTACAAAAAGTTTCTATAAAAGCTGTTTATTATATAAATTGTATAAATTATAGAAAATGCCAATCACTGTATAATGATGTGTAATATAAGAATAAATTTAAAAATTGCTTTATATAGATAACTATATATCTAAAAATTTATAATATAATATATTAATTTAGGAGTTGTACTGACTCCTTACACAAAATTCAGTACTATAAATACACAATCATACTCTTCTACATTACAAAATAATGATGGTTTTATGATATTTTACATTTGAATTAAAAATTATATATTCTTTTAACGTTACTTTTTCTTATCCGTTTTATCTAATAGGAGTGCATATCAAAGTAATAACTCAAATGCATCAATTACACGTTGTGGACACTCAAAACTCTCATTTCCTCCTAAAATTATGAGTTTTAATCGTAGCTAAAAGACTTTAGGTTAGGAAAAGAACAATTACTTTCCTATTATATTTTTATATATATTTATTGGCTCAAGCTCGTACATCTCGCACCTCCCTGTAATTTCAAATTTCCGTATTACGTTACTATGTTTGCAATGTGTTTGCATGCATGTATGTATGCATGTGTGTATTTATGTGCATATATATATATATATATATATATATATATATATATATATATATATTCTGCACCAGGCTTCATAATTCTTTATTTGATTTGTACGGCATTGAATATTTTCTTCAGCGCCACCTATTCAAAAAATCAGAAATTAAAGTTCTCACTTTTTTATCTACAGAATTGACAACTTGCATTATAACCATAATAAAATCTTATATTTAGTTTTACTCCCTCAATTCTATGAATAGAAAGATAAAACAAAGTTCATTCGATTCATTATTCAATTCTACATCTGGGGCTATCCAAGTTTGATCTGTACTATACGTATAAAATTTATAATATTTGTTGTTATTTAATGTTACTGCAAAGCGGCGATGTCTATAGTGCAGACGACAGTTAGATAAACATTTTCTTATTTTTTTAAACTAACTTTGAAATATATTATGAAAGCAGTAAGAGATATCCCCAAGTGTAGAATTTTTCAAAGATTCGTATAAAATTTGTTTCAACATTGTAAAACGTAAAATGAGGACGCAAAACGAAATCTACGATTTACACATTTTCATTTCTGTTTTAATAATTCATCGTGGCGCTGAGATCGCGGTATGGAGCATTTTTAAACGAAGTTCGGCCCACGGCAGGAGAGATCCTCTTTTTGTACGTCCGTACTGGCAGGCAGTTGAGCGCAAAAGGGACGATCTCGCGTGCTCTCTCGAAGCTAACGCTTTTTCGGCGGCTTGCGACCCCCCACTACGCCGACCCTAGCCTACCTCAAGGTATCGCAGCCGCGCATGATGTATGTGATGGCCATCTTCGTATGCTTTCTTTATCTTCGAGCTCGGTGCCACTTGTTTATGCCGCGGTCGAAATTGTTCTTCTCTCTGCTTTGCTTTCCTTCTTCACAGGTCGAGCGCCGGCGGTCTCGTCTACTGTATGTTCACATTTGGCGCGTCGGGACGATGCTTTTTCCGATGCTTCACGAATCATATTCGAGCATTTATTATGTAGAATTCGGAGGTTTATTTCGCGCTATACTATTAACGTGTATGCTACCACGTTACAACCCTCCCCTACGTTCGAATCAAGGATTCGGTAGCCACTGAATGTGTCAAAGGATGAGTTGATTCCAGAATAAAACAGTTTATGTCGATATCTTACCACTAGTTTATATTATATAAAAAAATTTTACAGTATATCAATATTTAAAAAAAAATGAAACTCTTTGCCCGTGAATTCTGGACATGATCCACGCCCGCGGGTTTTCTTCAGCCTTCTTTTCTTAATAAGGATGTGCGTGACCCTTTCGCGCAGCTGCGGTCTGTGCCAGGTTTACCGATCGGGATACATAGGTACCCCGTACCTTTACATACAGTCCTTGCCGTACCCACTTTTTGGAGTATCGCATACATTCCTTGATGGACACCCCACGCCGTCCGCAACGGTAACAAAAGGCAGCTCATATTATCCCGCTTCGGAGGTTTATTTCAGGCTATACTATAAACGTGTATGTTATATCACGCTACAATATATCTATATATATATATATATATATATATATATATATATATATATATATTGTGACGAGCGTCAGAAGGCGCCTCGACAACTTGTCCGGAAAACGACGACGCTCGTGCCATTTCGCGGACAAGAAAACTTTAAGGCGCTCGCGCGCGCCGTCGCGCCTTGTGCTCGGCACGCCCCCCCCCCCCTGTTCGTCCCGCACACGAACCAAGAGGCAAATTTTTTTGGAATTTCAATAGATTCAAGTTGAAAATAAATGAGAAGAAAAGGAATAATAACGAGATGACGAAGAACGATAATGAATTGTAATCATTGTGTCTTGTTTGTTAGTGAAAAAAGAAAAAAATTGTATTACTATTATTATTATTATTAGTGATGTTAGTATTTTTTATTATTATTTTACTGCATCTTTCATAGTATCGAAAACAAAAAAGGATTTTTTTTGTAGGCATTTTATAAAATTGATATAATAATAGATAATAGAGATAATTAGAAATAATAGACATAAATTAGTTAATAAGAATAAATACATAATAAGCATAAATTAGAAATAATAAGAATAAAGTAGAGAAATAAGATAGATGATAAAAGATAATGATAAATAATAGAAATCAATAAAGATAATAGAATAAGATATATGATAAGAAAGAATAGAAGGTATAGGGATAATAGAAGTAAAATAAGAACAGTATATATAACTATGAAATCTAGAGGTTGTTATTTTTTTTTTCTTTATTAAATTTAGAAACGGTTATAAAGGGCACAAACTATAATTATAATTTTTTGATTGATAATCTAAAGAGAAAATTTTTGTGTTAGACTTGTACATAACTAGAGAAAATAATATTAGACTGTAATTTAATATCCGTAAATTTAATATTAATTAAATTTAATATCCGTAAATTCATCAAACCCGATTCTTTTGTGAGTGCGTATTCGGCACGTCACGACCGCGGTCAGCCGTTGCCGGCCGCCGCCGAACTTCTCGCCCCCCCTTATCCCATCCTTCTTCCCCGGCGAACGGGAGATGCGCGGGACTCCGCGCTCAATCACCGAGCACGTGAGTCGTGAAAGAAGAGGAGAAAGAGAAGGAGAGGTAGCGGAGGGCATAGCGTTGGCCGTAGAGAAAGGCGCGAGGTGAAGTCGGAGAGAGAGAAAGAGCAGAGTAAAGTTCCAATATAAAGCGTAAAGAAAGCATAAAGGAAGAAAGGAGATATCGTGAGCTGGGCGAGAAGAGGAGACAGCGGGAAGAGCTAACGGGGAGAAAGCCATCGGAGACAGCAGTGGAGAGAAGAGTTCGAGCGAACCCAGCAGCGCCGGCGCCGCCTTCATTCTCGACGACGCGTAACGCCGGCACCGACGGCAAGCCCGTAGACGTCAGGACCTGAGGACCGCGCGCACCCAGTGAGCGCCATCGTGGTTTGTGTTTTGTCATTGCTCTGCCCTTCCTTATTTTTTTCTTTCTTTTTGTGTTCCCCTCTCCTTTCCCCCTTTCCCTCTCCCCCGTATTAGTTTAAGTTCGGTGGGCGCGTCGGGGCGTGGATCGCGGTCGGGGGCGGGGGGTGTCGGAGCACGTGGAGCGGGCGTTGTATAAGTGCGTTATCGGAGTATTTTGTGTAATTGTGGAAACGATCGGATTAAACAAACGCTGTTGAGTGAAATTGATATCGGACGAATATTTTCTTTTCCCGATACATTTCATTCCCCTTTCCAGGCTGGCGGGACCTCCTCTGAGGAGATAGAGCTGAGTAGGTGAAGACAAAAAATTTTTTTTTGTATGTGTGCGCGAACGATTTTTAATCCTATAAAAATTAAAATTTTTGTTTCGGGTGGTCGTAATTCGCCGCATCACAAAAATGGCGCCCAACGTGGGGCCCGGCCGGTCTGGATCGCGAGATTAAATTCGTCGCTACGTGGCACGGCTATCTTGGCCAAGTATCGCTATACGACCGCGTGCAGCGGAAACGACCGTTGTCGCGAGATTCCGTGCGGGCGGATGTGCGCGACGAGGGAAACGATAAAGAGTTCATTTTCAACAAGGGAAAAGTTTCCACCTGAACAAATTAATTAATAGTTTATATTTACAGGTTCATTAAACTCATTGCTAAATTGGACAAACAAATTTTATGTCTACCCGGATTATGTGCAAGTTATTTAGAGTGCCCTTTGAGGCCCCTGTTCATGCCCAGGAAATCTATGCTTTATGGACTTTTAACTTTTTTCTGTTTCGCATGAATTTAACATGTATATACTGGTGTAAGGAAGAAGGAGAGGAAATCTCGAATTGGAAATGTGGAGATAAATTGAGGAATTTGGAGTTATTTGTACTGTGCGGAGGAAAAATAACCAGACTTATATCGAAGAACATATTTACATTAAAGCTTCAGGTAACTTATTTGGTATTCATTTAAATAAATGTGTCGATTGTTGTATAAAATATCAAATTGATCGATGTTGACTCATAAAATGGAAAAAAAATGTTTATAAGTTTAAATTCCAAATAGCCTTTAGTAATTATTTAAGTCTTTAATATTGCTGAAAGTCTTCTAAAATGTTTCAGAATACAATTTTCTACACTTTTAGAATCAAATATCAAAAACAGAAATGCTGATGAGAGCAAAAGATGTTAATTAAAAATTTAATAATTATCTTAACGGATATATTCAATTAAATATCAATAAGAAATAATTATGAAATAACACTAGATTTTATATGTTATTATGTTATTTTAAACCTGAATACTTTCTAGTAATTCTGAAACTTTTAAAAATAGTTTATATCAATACGCGACTACATGTATAGAAATATCATGGTTGACTTTAAAATCATACGCAAAATTAAGTGGATAGTAGTGAATTTTTCTGAATTAAAATACTATTTATTATGGTAATTTAAATTGAAATGATTATTTAGTTCCTGGGATTTTATTCAGACAGTCAGATTATTAATTTGTTTCTCGAATTTTTAAATATTAGTGATAGATTTAGGGATAAGGTTTCTATATACAACATTACTTACTGATTGCACTCTAGTGTTATTTACAGATGTACGGAAAATAACTCAATTACTTTTAATTTTTGCCAATCATAACTATCCCTTGATGGTATTCATTGATGCTTACTTTAGATGTTCATTCAAGATAAAACTTTTTTTTCCTTTGTTGTTGGTTTTAAAATCGTTATATACTAAATTGCAATTTCTCATCACGAATTTAATAAAAATCATTATCAAGGTTGTTTTCTTCACCATTCAGAGATTGTTATGAAACAAAGTTAACGAAATAATTTTTGTTATCTAATTTATTGACATTTAGGAGGGGATAAAAAAATTATAATAAATTTATAGAGAGGTATATAAAGACTTTGCCTCAATTAACTACATATCATTAAAGATTGTCGTAATTATTTAAGAATTATTAAAAATAAATAACTGAGATGTAGAGAAAATTGATCAATACATCAGGAATCATTTATAATACGAATTTAAGGGATTTAAATAGAACTTTTTTTTTATTTAATAAATTTATGTGTATAGCGTATCTTGTAAACTTATATCTGACGTATTGATTTCTTAGTATTATTTCTTGAATTTTCACCTAAGATTGCGAGAGCAAATTTATGTTAAATTTTAAATGATTACTAAATTTTGATTGAATTAAATTTCTTTTGGCAGCAATCACATAATTTTTTTTAAAAAAAATTTTTTGAAAATTTTTCATTAAAGGGAGAAATGAATTTCTTTATATTTACTTGAATTTTTCTTTGTAAAGTAAACTAATTTCCTTTTACATGAGATTATATTGTACGTAATTTATCTGTTGCTTGAAATTAATACAATTCTTTTGAACAATTACAATAATTAATACAATTATTTTGACAATGAAGTAATAAAAATTAATGAAATACAGAGGAAAATATTAAAGGCTTTTCGATATTTACGTTATTCAGTTCATTATTTAACAACTTCAGTTATTTACTTTAAGAAAACAATATAATTAAACGGTGATTTATTGGGTCAATAATTTAGCACTATTATGTATGTATTCATGCATTTACTTATTTTTTAATGAAATTTTCTTGAGAATTTCTGACAAATGTTATAGTTTAAACCAATATTTATTTTACAACCTATTTTTGGATTAAATCTTATAAAAATTTTTTATTATTGAAATTTCGAAGCTATTCGCTTTGGTGAAAAAATTATCTATATATGGTGACAGTCGTTTCAGTAAGTGAAATTACTGTTGTTAAACACGGATGTCCATTCTGCCAAAAAAAAAAATAATAATGTTTTCTTATTCGGCGATGCATTATAGAGATTTTCCTTTTATTTTCTAAATGAACTATATGATGGTACAGATTATTTCGTTTTTTTTTTTATAATCGATAGTCGGAGTAGTCTATAAAAAATTAAGATTTAGATAGAAATGGAAAGTAACAGATTAGGAGTTAAGTAAAATACAAGCTTTACGTGATGTATTAAAAATTTTATGAATTTCCTTATACAAATGAGAAAAATTATAGGATAAATTTTAAATTAAATAAATTTGCTATTCTCGGATGAATTGCACATAAACTTACGAAACATTGTGATATTTATTATACATGATAATTCACATATAATTGTCGGTACTGGCACTTTTCTCACTTAATTAAAAATTATTTCATAAATTCTACTCAAATCTTGGAATTAGATTTTTGTTAGGAGCTTTATAAGATATTTGATTTATAGCATTACTTCTGGCTAATCAATTGAAAATCAAGAAGTAAAATCAAACTCAAGGGAAAAAAAATCTTAGTTAACCAGTACAATTTAAACAATGATTTAAGGATTACCTTAATAATCAGAGCTTTTGCCGTACTTTTTTTTTGAATAGTATAATCTACAAATTGTATTAAGACTAATAAATAATGCAAATAATTTATTCAAGTAAACATAAAATGTAAGGGAATTATATAATAGTATTAACATTTTTCTTCAAAAAAAAACGGACATTAATGTTATTCTGCAGGAACCCGATAATTTTTTTCTGGTACTATAGTAGTTTTTCTGCCTATACAGTTGCACTATAGTTAACCATAATGATTGATTTATATAATCTATTCTGAAGGGATAAAAATAACTATAAAAATAACAATATTTTTAATTATTTCCTAACAAAGTAGAATTCACATTTTTTGAATTGGGCCGAATATAAATTGAATTAATATTAATTGAAATAATTTTCATGAAGGCATATGGTATATGTAATATTATTAAATTATGTTATAAATATCACGGAAGATCTTGCTTAACATGGAAAAGGAGATTTTCAAATTAGCTGAACTTCCCAATATTCAATTAGTTTTCGATAACTTGAACACATTACAAATAATGTATGGCTTATCGACGATAAAAAAAAATGTTTCTACGTTAATCGAACTTAGCCAAGTAATCAAATTATTGTTCTAAATACCTTTGTAAAATCAATTTATATGCTTGAATATGGTAAAGATTAAGGAGAGTATTGAATTTAATAAGTAGGTTTTTGTTAAATTGAAATTTTGAAAGTCAGCACCAATTTTTATAAATTAACTTACTTATATAAGTTGAGACATTTGGAAAATGGCAGATTCGTATACCTTCTGTAGACTACTTTTGAATTAGATAGTGGGAATTAAAATTTTTTTTTTCTTTCCGAATTCAAGGAGGATTTACGGACATTACACGATAATTTGATGAGGAAAATGTATATCGAAACTCTATAGATAGTAAACCGTAGTACGGGTATCTCGTTAAATGCGCCGGAGCGCCGAGATTTCGATAGAGAGATCCAAACCGATTCGAATGGATTACGGCATTAGTCGCCCGGGGACCTTACATCCTACAATAGAACCTGTAGAGCTCAAGCGATCCTCAGAGGGGCGCCCGAATCGGGAGACGAGCCTGGAGCATGGTAGCCCTAACTTAACTGTCGATTGAGGTACATTTATTGGTCTCATTTTAGGTTATAAAAAACAAAAAACAAAAGAATGTTTGTTTTTACTATTGATTAATTTGACTCATTGATGTTATCACGCATTTTGATAAATCTATACATATTTATATCTTTGCTCATGCCCATCGGATAATCTTGATCGCTTGCCAGCCACCCCGCGTTGTTCCTTTTTCAGGAAGATAAACCAGAATTAAATCTGAAAATCTACAATCGGGTGGAATTTTTCAAGAAGATTGAATCAGAATACGGAAGAGATCGGAATATCTAGACGAGATAGCATCGACGGTATTGCAAAGCCGATAGTTGAAACTTTGCTCGTCGAATTTGTTTTTCTCTCTCATTCGATCCCTTCTAGATACTAAAGCGTAAGGTAATCGCCAGATTAATTTGTAATTTATAATATATAATTGAATAAATTGTTGTTTCACGATCCCGCTGGCACGCGATTCGGCCCCCTACCCCTTTATGCTCCCACACACGTGCACCCCTGTTTTTCGTCCGCTATCTCGCCTCCGTTTGACGATTCCGGACGGCAAAGCAGATCGCGTTTCGAACAGGGCAATCGTACACAGGAGCGAATAGACGAATCAGAATCTCTAGAAGTGACCGTGAAGAGCGACACGAGCAACGCGTCTTTGGAGTTGATTATGGACCAGTACGATGGGGCCTGGGCGATGTACGGTCGGATCCGCCGTCTGGACCAGGACCAGCTGAAGGCTATCTTAAGTTCGGTAGATTCAAGTACGCACGGCGATCGTCGTACACTACGGAGAAGCCTTCTAAGGGCCGAACTCCGTAATCAAGACCCATTCCTGGAGATATCTTGGACAACGGAGGACGAGGAAGATCGGGACTCGTCGCCTACGCACGGGGTTGATCAGATCCGAGTCATGGATGATTCTCTCGTCGATAAGCACCGTAGATGGACAGGACGTGGACGTCGACGCCCAATGACTATCCTGGAGGAGCTGGAGATTCCAGGACGGGCAACACCGCCGACGACGGTGGTGGTGAACCCTTTCGAGAGTGTACGGATTTCGCCGCCCATGGCCCCGCGGAGTCCCGGCAGGGCTGTGACGGTCACCACGACGACGTGCACCACCACTATGCCACAGTACACCACTGCGGGGAACACCAAACCGAAGTCAGACTCCTAACCGGTTACGATCAACCCGTGGGTGGTGTCAACGGTCAGCCTGGCAGACCAGTTGGGTTCGTTGCTTCGTCTAGAAGATCAGAAACGGGTGGCAAATCTGCAAATGGTCCACATACTCCATATGGCCATGGAACGCAATGAAGAAGAGCGGCCACGGCTACAGGACGAGATAGACCGTCGATCGATCCTGACACAGTTCGACCAACAGTGTCGGCGCCGTAGCGTTCCAACCCAGACGCAACCGAATCAATGAGTGATCGGCGATGGTAGGAGCATCGCCCGCAACGGATCTGACCCTCATGTCAGGAGAGAGGTCGACGAAGACGTAAACTTGGTGTCTGACGAGGACAGTCAGCACGGAGGATGCGATCGTCCCGAAGCCACACGTGCGCTGACTCTCAGACCTGGGACCAGCAAAGTGGGTCGGACCGAAAGAGGAGCCACAGAATACGGATCGACCGTGACGCGAGAATGCCCACCGACCAAACGGGCCGGAAATACTGGCCGAGACTGTTGTCCGCCGCCACCTCCCGTCCGTAACACTAGCCTGGAACGGGACACAGTGAGGCCAACCTCGCCCCCGTGTGCGTGTCCACACGGGAGTAGCCGAGGCTACGGACAGCACTCGCCAGCCAGAATCTTAAAGGACTGGGGTATCAAGTTCTCGGGGACCAACCAGGAGTATCCGAAAGAATACCTTGCGGACATCGAAGAGTTCAGATACTCAGCCCGCCTGACGGAGAGCGAACTAATCAGGGCGATCCGCAGTACCCTGAAGGGAGATGCTAAGCAGTGGTATCGACCCATACGGGCGGAGACCAATAGCTGGGCGGCCTTCGAAGAGGCGTTTAGGCTTAGATTTATCAACCAGCTGGGCGAGGACGACCTTCAAAGGGAACTTTATTCGAGGACCCAGGACCGCAGCGAGACCGTCGCCACCTTCGTCGCCAAGTTCAGACACATTGTCTCGTACTTCCGGAGACTGCCGCCGTTGAGCGAGCAGGTGATGGTCGCTGCCAACAACCTACGACCAGAGTATCAGGTCTACATGGTGGGCAAGACGTTCAACAACTTTACAGATTTAACACGCTATGGCCTCGAGATGGAGCGAACCATGGAGCTCCAAAACCGGTGGAGCGCACCACCCGCGAAGGAAAAGATGAGACTTGGTAGTACTGCTCCCGCCGTAGCTAAGGCCAGCGCGACGAAGGTCGCGGCCATCACGCAGAGTGATAAAGGCCGAAGGACTGAGTCGACCGATAGCGAGGGATATAGTAAGGAGACTCGGAGGAGTACCAAAGGAGCGAAAGCCAAGGTCAGAAAGGTAGTGGCCGTGCAGAGACCTGTAGAGACCCAGACGCCGAGACCGATGGTAACGACCAAACCGGAGAAACCGCAAAGTTATGCTGCATCCGTGAGGCGGCCATCTACCAACGTACCGCGACAGCGGCCAAGAAGTTGGAAAGCACGGCAGCCAAGAATCCGATCGCCACAACGTCCGAGTCGCCAGTTCGACGATAACGGTCGGTGGCAGAATCGTGGTCGCGAGGAGACTCAGAGAAGCTCGCCGCCAGCGCGTGGCAGGAAAGACGGACGGTTCTACGGTTCGTGCTTCCACTGTAGAGCAGTAGGACACCGAGCATCTTATGCTACCGGTGCCATCAACCCGGCCATTATGCCACCGACTGCCCGAGCAGTCGGAGAAGCACGCTGTCGTGCCAATGGTGCGGCCGAGAGGGAGTTGCAATCCGTGACTGCCCTGACTGCGCCCCCATCTGTAGGAAGTTGGGAAACGAGAGGACGGGGGGATGCAACAGTCCCGCAACCATCCGTTCACCCTCGGGACGCCGTTAGGACCGAACCCCATGCCGGAGTCCAAGGGAGCCATCTCGAAGAAAAAGGATCCACTAAGCGGTGACGCCCAGCTGCAAGTCAACCGGGAACCGAAGAAGCCTGCGTGTAAGGCAGCCGATCAGGTGGAGCATACGATGTTGGAGCGAAATGTATGGGAGGAGAACACCGGAGTCCGGTGTGAGGGGAGAGAGAATAGTGAGATCGAGGACTGTTGGATAGGTCAAGTACAAATCGGGGAGTCCCCGAGGCAGCGTCAGACCGAGGGAGCGAAGTGGTATGCGGAGGAGAGACCGTGTATCGTAAGACCGCCCCGACCAACGATAGATGCGAGAGAAGCGTCCGAAGCTAAGAGTTGCCCGCAGAATGCTAACTACGGATTAAACCAAGTATTGAACAAATTAGAGTTCCCGCCACCGAGATGGCCGGGAGGTATGCCTCCAGCCTGGCTAACGCCGGGACCTCCTCACAGTAACGTTCAGGGGGGAGTGGAGTTGGAGCGGAGTTAGATCGAACATCAGGACCTGTGGAGTCCCAGTACCTGGAGGAAACTGTACAGACAGAAGAAACCGGCCCGGACCAAGATGGACCCGAGGTAGCCGGTGCGACGTTAGAGAATCGATTGTTTCTTCCCGCGGGGATGAACGGGAGAAATTATCGCGCATTGTTCGATCCTGGAGCTGTAGTTTCGGTCGTTGGACCTCGAGTAGCCGAGCGATTCAAGGATCGACTACGGCCGACCTCAACGAGACTGAAGAGTGCCCTCGGCGGAAGAACGACCATGCTAGGCGGGCTACCGCTAATAATAGAAGTAGATGGAGTTGTGGGACTGTTGTCAGTCAAAGCCGCGAGTTTCCTGGACCATGACATTATTTTGGGTATGGACTTTTGCCAGATTTGGGTGGTCGAAGCCCGTCTTGGACCTGGACAGTGTCGTATATGAGGCGGTAGGTGGAGAGACTTTAATCGAGAAAGGAGTGACCGAGTGCTCGGCTAGTGAGTGGAGCAGCGCGCCTGTTATCCTGAAAAAGTCCGACGGTTCGTTCCGTTTCTATGTGGACTACAGAGACCTGAACGCTGTCACCGTCAAGGACGCCTATCCGTTACCTAGTATGGATTCTATCTTGGATAAGCTGCGTAAGGCCAGATACTTATCGAAGGTAGACCTGAAGGAAGCATACTTCCAGATACTAATGGACGCAAAGAGTAGGAAGTTCACGGCCTTCGCAGTACCCGGATCAGGTCTCTGGCAGTTCACCAGAATGCCGTTCAGCCTGACGAACGCCCCCATGACCTCCCAGCGGCTCATCGACGCACTGTTCCGATCAGACTATGAACCCAACGTATTTGGATACCTGGACGACATTATCGTAGCGGCGGAATCAATTGAGGACCACATGGCCTGGATAAAGCGCGTGTTGGAACGACTGGTGAAACACAGAGGTGCAGGACTATCCGTAAATAGAAAGAAGTGTGAGTTTTGCTGTTCTCAATTGGCGTACCTCGGTTTTCTGTTGGACCGTGAAGGTCTCAGACCAGACACAGAGAAAGTACGACCATTGTTAGAGTATCTAGCCCCGAGGACCGTGAAGCAATGGCGTCGGTTCCTAGGCATGATTGTCTGGTACTCAAAGTTCATCGATAAAGACTCGGAATTGAAAATCCCGTTAGTTAAGTTATTACTGAAGGGCCAACCATGGACCTGGGACAGAGATCAAGAAGAGGCATTCAACAAACTAAAGGGAGCATTGACGACCGCGCCAGTGCTCGCGCGGTCGGATTTTTCAAAGCCATTCTCGGTACAGTGCGACGCGAGTCACTACGCGATCGGGGCAGTACTGACGCAAGAGGTAGAGGATGGCGAGCATCCGATAGTATACGTGAATCGTGTATTGACCGCGGCGGAGCGCAATTATACGACCTCAGAGAAAGAGTGTTTAGCGTTGCTGTGGTCAATCAAGAAATTAAGACCATACCTGGAAGGCTATAAGTTCACGGCAATTACGGACCACAGCGCACTTCGCTGGCTCTGGAACCTGAAAGAACCTACTGGC
The DNA here is from genome assembly GCA_018907035.1 of Sycobia sp. Sy_11. Lineage (NCBI taxonomy): Eukaryota > Metazoa > Arthropoda > Insecta > Hymenoptera > Epichrysomallidae > Sycobia > Sycobia sp. Sy_11. The sequence goes on along the minus strand of JACCIC010000146.1, from coordinate 885,595 downwards.
CATCTGTCCCGCTGGGCCTTAGAGATACAGCAATGGGATTTTGAGATAATACATAGGCGCGGAGCGATTCACCACGTCCCGGACGCGTTGTCCTGGATGTGAATGAATTCGGAGAAATTGCTGCATTCGATCCGTGTGAGAATGAATGGTACACCCAGAGGGTTCAGGAAGTCCTAGAATTCCCATACAAGTTCCCGGGGTGGAGTATACACGACGGCATGCTATATAGGCGCAAGGTGGACCCTATTCTGGAGAGCGTGACAGAGGACCAAGAGAATTGGAAACTCGTTGTACCAACGGACCACCGAGAGAGAGTGTTGCGTGAGGCACACGAGGAACCGTCAGCTGGTCAACTGGGCGTCAAAAAGACGTACGAGAGAATCACGAGAGATTACGACTGGCCGGGGATCTATCACAATATGAACATCTACGTTTGCCAGTCCCCCGAGTGCCCGCGGTATAAGCCCACGCAAACAGGACCGCAAGGACTGATGGGTCATCGCATCGTGGAGAAACCTTGGGTCGTTGTGGCTGCCGACGTCATCGAGCTTCCCCCTCGCAAGGGACAATACAAGTATATACTGGTATTCCAGGACCTCTTTACCCGATGGGTCGAATTAAAGGCGTTGAAGAAAGCCGACGGCAAGGCAGTCGCCAAGGCTTTCAAGGATTTAGTCCTATTACGATGGAACACGCCGGATTATTTCTTTAGCGACAATGGGACCGAATTTGATAATCACGTGCTTAACAAGATGTTAGAAGGGTATGGTGCGAAACACGTCACGACGTCACCATACCACCCGCAAGCCAATCCGGTGGAGCGTAGCAACCGGACCTTAAAGACCATGATTTCCATATTCGTGGATCCGGACCATCGCGATTGGGACCTGCATCTGTGCGAACTACGTCACGCCATGAATACAGCGACGCAAACATCAACTAGAGTGTCACCAGCGTTTTTAAATTTCGGCCGGCATCCGCAACCAGTCAAAAGCTTGAGAAGAGAGGTTGAGGGACGAGAGTTGGTTTCGAGGCTCGACCCCGAGGTATGGAAGGACTGTATGCTTCGATTAGACGCGTTGAGGGACCTTGTCGTCCGCTACATCGACGGAGCACGGGCCACTCAAGAGAGGTACTATCACCGGGGTATACGAGATCTGAGTTTCAGGGTTGGAGACCAAGTGTAACGCAGAGTGCGCGTGTTATCGAGTGGGACCCAGAGGTTCTCCTCTAAATTGGCTCCTAAGTACGAGGGCCCCTTTCGAATTTCTGATCAGCTTTCTCCGACGGTTTACGTGCTCGTGACGGGCTCGAGTTGGCAAAACGCGAAAGTGCACGTGTCGGAACTAAAGGGAGACAATGTCAATCCCAGGCTCAGCTGTTAGGGTTATGACGAGACGTTTCGTTTTCCTTACACATTCCCTTCCCTTTTTCCTTGGCCCATCCAGACTGCGACGGGAAGCCTCACGGCTTCTCGCGCTCCGGACCATGCACCCGCTGCACCAATATCGCCGCGTGGGACCCGAGGCGACACCCCGGCAGCAGGGGCATCACCGCAGCGACTAATAGCCGTCGTCACCCCACGACCTGTCCGTTGAGGGTCACGACGGGTATCGGTGAGGGCGTTGGTGAGACTGCTGTTGGAGGCCGTCGCCGGTCATTAAAGGGACCCCTGAGACGCGGGGCACCAGGAACGGAGGACCAGCGGACCGAGAGAAAGGATGAGGCCGACCAGGAGATGATCTAGGGGTAAGGTGAAACCCATCGACGGTAGTCAAACCAAGAGGGACGATCATCACCAGGCAATGCCAACCACGAGACGCACACACCCAAGGGCGGAGTAGTAAAGAGAAAGAAGACAGATCAAGAAGATTATGTCCCATAATTGGCGGACGAAGTCCGGTTTAGGGGGGGAGATTTGGGACGAGCGTCGCAAGGCGCCGCGCCGACTTGTCCGGAAAACGACGACGCGCGCGCCATTCGGCGGACAAGAAAACCTTAAGGTGTTCGCGCGCGCCGTCGCGCCTTGTGCTCGGCACGGTTCCTTCCCCCCCCCTGTTCGTCCCGCACACGAACCAAGTCTAAGGATATCTGCTGATTTACATATCACTAAAAATAGTATTCCCAACAAAGCAGTCAAAGAAGTAGCTCCAATACAGCCTGAAAAATTTAAATAGAACAACATCGCAAATATATTATCACGCAAAAAGAATAGTACTACACACGATAGAAATATTAGGTTGTCAAATATCTCCCTTCCGCTTTTTTGCTCTTCATTCAATGCTTTATAAAAAGTTTAAAATTATAAAAACCACTACAGTGGTTGGACTTCAAATATGCGCCGTTTTGTTCGATAATCTGTTTCCATCTAGACGGCAACTTCACAATATTCGTAGAAACCCCTCTCCTTATTTTCGGAAAACTCGGACAGTCACTTTTCACAAGCCTCTTTTGAGCCCAACTTTACACCACCAAGGGCGTTCGACATGGACAAGAATAGGTGGTAATTACTTAGCGCTATGTCCGGACTATATGGTGGATGCGATAAAACCTCCCATCCGAACTCCCGTAGCTTCTGACGAGTCATCAACGAAGTGTGTGGTCTGGCGTTGTTCTGGTGGAATACTACACCCTTCCTGTTAGCTAATTATGGTTGCTTCTGATCGATAGCCTGTTTCAAACAGTCCAGTTGTTCACAGTAGATGGTAGAATTAAGTTTTTGGCCATATGAGAGCAGCTCATAGTGGATGATTCCCCTCCAATCCCACCAAACACACAGCAAAACCTTCCTGGCCATTAATCCCAGCTTGGCCACTGTTTGGGACGGTGCACTGATCTTGAACCATGACCGTTTTCGCTTGATATTGTTGTATGTGATCCGTTTTTCGTCGCCAATCACCATCCGCTTCGAATGCTGAATGGCGACAAAATGGGTCGAGTTCGTTCCGTTTCAGCAGTATATTACAGGCGCTGATTCGGTCCAGAAGGGTTTTTTGCGTCAAATCATGCGGTACCCAAACATCAAGCTTTTTTTTGTATCCAGCCTTCTGCAGATGTTTTAAAATGGTTTGGTGTCTAACTCTCATCTCCTGGGCGATGTCGCGAGATGTCACATGCCGGTTTAACTCGATAAATTCCATGATTTGATCGGTATTCGTCGTCACAGGTCTTCCGCCGTCTGGCTTATCCATGGTGTCGTTTTCACTGGCTCCGAATCGTCGAAACCATTCCTCTGGGGTTCGAAGTGATAGCGTGCCATCCCCTAAAACACCATTAATCTCACGGAACGTTTCTCTATCGGATTCACCTTTGACGAAGGAAAACAAATTCAAATAGCGCGAATTTCGGCGTTAGTTAACTCTATGTTTACACGTCTATAACTTTTGAACGCAATATCTAAACTGTCTTGGTCTCGGCCAATTGACACAGGAACCGCTGTAATAATGTACATGTGCTTTGTTTACAAATACATCGTAGACCTCCGTCGCTGATTAGCACCGATATTTGGAAGCATAAATAGAGCGACGTTAAATAACATAAAAAAAATATCTAAACTAATCATACATAGCGTCGTTTTGTACGTTATGTCAAGACCCTTCAAATGATGTATAGTATTGCCAGATACGAGCTCTATAGCGCTTTGTACATAGTCGCGAAATTCATAAGACAAAATGGCGGAAGGGAGATATTTGACAACCTAATAATTGACCATAATTTACCTATCATCGCTTCTGTATAAAAAGCTGCAATGTAGCGTCCACATCCAACACACACACACACACACACACACACACATTACATATGACTTCTATGGGAAAAATTGTACTTTCGAGTTCGAGCGGTAGAAAAAGATGTCCAAGTGTCTCGAGAGTACGGAGAGTAGCATCTTCGGACGATAGAATATGTCTCGAGACGAATGCTATAGAAAGTTTTGTGTTGGAGGTAGAATACAATGTCCAGGTATCCCGGGACGACTCTTACTGGGAGTGTGGATATTCGAATGATAGAATACGAATCGCTTCATAGAAGTCATACTGACATACCTGGACATTTGACAACCTAATACAATTTAAATTTATTTTCATATACCAAATTTCTATACGATCAAATTTGACCCGGACTGGTGCATATAAACTCCGCGCGTAAACTGAAGTGTTTTGGGGAGTCTACTTTATCACGAACGCAAGTATTTGAGTGGCACAAAACATTGAGTGAAGGTCGTGAAGTCGTCGAAAACTTGCCTCATGCACGTCACCTATCCACCGAAAATCAAGGTGAATTTCATCGTTTTTTTCGATTACCATGGGGTGATTCACCTTAAATTCGTTCCTGGAGGTCAAACGGTCAATAAGGAGTACTACAATAGGCAATTCGTGGTTTTTTCACCACGATATTGTGCCGGCACATTCCAGCATGATTGTGTCTGATTTTTTGGCCAAACACGAAATGAAAGTCATCGCTCAGCCACCGTATTCGCCATATCTTTTGCGTCCTAAACAAACAGCTGACAAAAACACACACTAATGGAGATATAGCACTCGAATTTTACACAGTCATAAAAAAAGGTTGTACCAATCAGAAAAAAAAATTTTTCTGCACTTGAATACGATTTTCTGCAGCTGTCTAGAACGAGCAAAATCCTCCCTAGGTAGAAAAAGTGTTTAGGCCGATTCCCAACCAATTAGAAAGCAGAATTTTACTTTCCCTTCCTGAAGAGGAAAAATGAATGAACGAAACCGTGTAGTCCGGTAGGATTCTCACTTTTCCGTGCCTGCGTAACATTTGGCATGTACGATGTTTAAACTTACCTTTTGTTTTGCACTTTGAGTTCGGTATTCAAGATTTTAAAATAAAATAAGATTTATATTCTATGTGAAATTTATTATCAAAATTCTTACAATGTTTTTTAAGTATTAAAAATTTATATATCTTCTTTATAATTAGTTTGAATTTTAAATTCTATTTATTATGCTATTAAATTTTTTTAAATTTATTTTGAGAGTAGATTATTAACAAATTTATAATCTTAAATTGATTAGTCTTATTTATTTTTAAAAAAGGGTGGATCCGCCTTCTGAACCCTCGGCGTGGTTTAAAGAATATATTAATTTAAAGAATATAAAACACGCTTATTTAGAATACAGTAATTTAAAAATAATTTATTACAACAAATAAAAAATATACTTTAGATAAATGTTAAATAATAAATTGATTATTTTATAAAATGACATAATTTTATATAAAAAATAGTCGAACATATGATAGTCAAGTGAAGAAATAGTCTAGTATGCCATTATGTTCCACATAATTATCATTTTTATATTCTTTATGTGATGGAACGAATTACGGTTTTGTTCGACACCAATTATAGATTCTAACTCCAATTCTAAATTAACAATACAGATTTATAAGACGAAATTTTAAAAACATATTAGATTGTCATATATCTCCCTTCCGCCTTTTTATTTTATGAATTTCGCGGCTATGTACAAAGCGCTAAAGAGCTCGTATCTGGCAATACTATACATCATTTGAAAGGTCTTGACATAACGTACAAAACAACGCTATGTATGATTAGTTTGGATATTGCGTTCAAAAGTTATAGACGTGTAAACGTGGAGTTGATTAACGCCGAAATTCGCGCTATTTAAAAGTTTTTCTTCGCCAAAGGCAAAGCCGCTGGAGAAACGTTCCGTAAGATTAATGGTGTTTTGGGGGATGGCACGCTATCACTTCGAACCGCAGAGAAAAGGTTTCGACGATTCGGAGCCGGTGAAAAAAACACCATGGATAAGCCAGCTAATAGCACAAATATTATATTTGCATTGATTGGCGCAAACAGAGAGAGTGGGGCACGAGTTTGAGTCACATTCACCCGGACACCACTCGAAGACGGACCCGTTTTCCCAGATATTTTGTCCGTGGACAGTTATATAGTCTAACCTCTGTTATGGCCGATGGCTTTATTGTAGGCGTTTGTCTTTCCGAGAATACATTTACCAGTAATCCCTGGATTACACGTGATGTTCTATTATAATTTATTTTCCATTAAAAATATACATGAATATATTATTTAATTAAATAAAATTCTTGAACCTGTTAAGTATACATATATCGACACATATACAGGTAGGCCTTTACATATACGAGGGTGGTCCCAGAAGTACCTGAACCAATAAATAAAACTCAAAAATTTTGGACAAATATATATTTATTTTTCAACATAATCTCCTTTCAGCTCTATCAATTTTTCCCAGCGATGTTCAATAAGTTCGATACCCTTTTTATAATAAGAATTGTCAAGCTCCTCATAATAACCATTAATTGACGACATCACCTCTTCATTATTGTAAAATCTTTGACCAGCGAGCCATTTTTTCAAGTCTAGGAACAGAAAATAATCCGAGGGAGCTAAATCTGGCGAATAGGGTGCATGAGGTAGCAATTCAAACTTTAATTCATGAATTTTCAAAAGCATCTTCAAGACGCTGTTTTTGTTCCATTGTGAGCAAACGCGGCACCCTTCTTGCAAATAGCTTTGTCATCTCCAAATTTTCAATTAACATGCCATGTACCGCACTTTTTGAAATTCCTACCATGTCTACTTCCTTGGCGAGCCGCTTTGTGGATTTTCTTCAACAATTCTAGAGCTGCCACTTCATTTGGTCGACCACTGCGATGATCGTCTTGGCAGCTCGTTCGGCTTCGTTTAAACTCTGCTACCCAATAGTTTACTGTTACAAACGAAGGAGCAATCTCACCCAGAGTAGAGTCTAGTTTAGCTTTTATATTGGTTGGGCTGAGGTCTTTCGAATAAAAGTATTGTACCACATACGATGACCAATTTTTTCCATGTTTACAAATTCACGGAAAACGTTCACTATTGATGGCTGTCAAACAAATACTAAACATCATAGCGTCTTCAAACTTGTGACATATGCTTTATAGATTGTATACTTTCTAATGCCGTAGTATATTATGAGTAACTACTGCTACCTCTAGATCAGGCCAGATACTTCTAGGACCACCCTCGTATAACTAGAAATATAATATATCATTCGCAATTCTATTTTACATTAACCTGAGAGAAAATATTAATATTACAATAATTTTAATGTGCTTCTATATTACTCAATCGTCCACCTTATCACTGGTTTATGGAATATTCACACACTAAATTATATATATATATATATATATATATATATATATATATATATAAATCGTTGGCGGCCACCACGGTGCTCGATATAGTCGAGTAAGTGGTTTAGTTAGAAATTGGTAGTGTGGGGATATACATTATCTATGTATATATATATATATATATATCATATCATACTAATTTATAAAGACAAAGCGTGTTTTTGTTTGTACGCGATAACCGAAAAAACTACTGAACCAATTGTTCTGAAATTTGTTTTTTTTTTTTTTTTTTTTTTTTTTTTATTGAGTTTACCCAAGCCTATAAAAAGACTTATACAGCTATAAACATATTTATATATGTACATTATTATAGATACATTTTGTCTGATACAAATGCTAGTTTTAAACTTTTATTATAATACATATAATGGATCATTACAGAAGATTTCCGATCGACCAATGCAGAAAGATTGTATCTACCTTACAGCAGAAGATAATAGCACGCTATATATAAAGGTTACATTTATTGAAGAATTCGCAAATTATTTGACATATTCGAGTGTTAGGATTGGCTATTAATGTCTCTATATTTAGGGGTAGTTGTAACTTGAGTCTAACGAGTTTATTTATGAAAGACTTTCTTACTTCATCGTAAAGCTTGCATTGCCATAATACATGATTCGGATCTTGTGAGGTAGAGCTGCATGCACATGTGGGATCGTTGATAATATTCACTCTGGCAAGAGAAGCTGCTAGACTGTAGTGGTCTGATCTGCAGCGATTTATTGTAGTAATACATCTTCTATTTAGTTTTTTATTTACAAACCAAGATTTCGATTTTTTAAGACAAAATGCCTGAAAGTATTTTTTACCTGTGAATAATGATCGATGTTTTATAAACAACTCAGTTTGTTTTATCGCAATTTCTTTGAATTCTGAAAAGAGATCGGTGTATGGGATTGAAAGTGTCGGTAGGGATGTTTTTAGTGGCCTCTTTTGCTAAGTTATCTGCAATTTCATTACCATGAAGGCCAATATGGGATGAGATCCAAACAAATCTGATTTGATAGTTGAGGTTCTGTTCTAAAAATAAATTATATTTTCTCTTAATCTCTAGAATATGCGAATTTCTATAGCTCGAAGTTTTTATTGAATTAAGACTTTGCAGAGCACTTAGGGAGTCTGAGAAAATCAGATAGCTTCTCCTTGTATTCATAAGTGCAATATCAAGGGCAGCTGAGCGAGCAGCACATTCTGCAGTAAATACAGAAGCAAATTTGCTGATTGATATGCTTGTTTTTATAGATAACTCAGGAGAAAAACAGGAAAAACCCGTGGCTAGAGCATTTGAGATCTTGCTTCCATCAGTATACATAGTAGCGCAGTTTTGTTCAACAATGAAATTATTTAATACAGTATTTGGATTGGGAGAGCTTCTTATCTGAAAACCTAATTCAAAATTGACATGTAATTTGGTGTAGTACGTTTTATATTCATAATCATAAAGATTGTGGCCAGTAAGGAGATGACTATAGTTATCTTGTACGAATTCTGCACAAGAATTAAATAATATTAATCTTTTATTAGGTTTATGGATATTTTTTTTTAAAAATGAGATATATTTTTGTAGATTCGTGAAGACAGACGATTTCTTATTATTTCTAATTTTGCTTATATAGCATTGGCACAGAAATTTAGTTCGCTCTTTCAATAATATCATTTTAGATTCGTCTAATATAATAATTACAGGAGTACTTACTCGGTAACCGAGTGCTTTTCGCAAAGCGCAGTACTGAATTTTTTTTATTTTGTTTACTAGTTCCTTTTGCGACGGGAAATAAATAAAAGAAGCGTAATCAAAAATTGATCGGACAAAATTCTTGTAGAAAACTATAAGAGTATTAGGATCAGAACCCCACCAGGTACCGCATAGGTATTTCATGATATTGAGGCTTCTCGTACATCTTTGTAGTACATAAGAAATTTGATCTTTAAATGAGAGCTTATAATCGAGAATAATTCCTAAAAAACGTACTGTTTCACTAGATTTTATAATACACTCGTCGACCGTAATTTGTACTTCTCCTGGTTTTATATTGTGATTGTTAAAATATATTAATACTGTTTTCTCTGGTGCGAGGTCTACACCTATTATACTGAGATTATTTTTAATTATATTTGTTGTTTTTTCAATTACGCTTCTACATTTTGGAAAAGGGGAGAGTTTCCAATAAATCAGTAGATCATCAGCAAATTGGCATATTTCGACGCTTTTAGGTAAGTTATCGACAACATTTTTCACGTATATTATATACAGTAGAGGACTTAAAACACCGCCCTGAGATACACCTTTATTTCCGATTCTAAAGGAATCTCCTAAATTATCAGAATAAATTAATCTCTCGATCGTAAGAAATTTCACAAATTTAATTATTTTTTCTGAACAACCAATATCTGCTAATTTATTTAACAGAATGTCGCATTTTATATTGTCGAATGCGCCAGAGATATCAAGAAACGCAGCTAGTACAGATTTCTTTCGAAAAAAGGCTTCATTGATTTGCGTGGTGAGATTAACAATGTTATCGGTGCATGATCTGCCGGTTCTAAACCCGGCCTGTTTTTTCGGTAATAATTGAAAGTGTTCTAACTACCACTGAAGTCTGTTTTTTATTAGCGACTCAAATATTTTACACACACATGAAGTAAGAGCAATCGGTCGAACGCCATTATTATTTGTTTTTTTAATAAAATGCACGAAACTATTTTTCCAACTATATGGATAGCAAGCTGCGGTGAAAAGTTCATTAAAGATGTCCAATAAAATCAAATGATACTTGATAGGTAGTTTTTTAATAATGTCATAGGTAATGCCGTCCATGCCAGGAGACGCTGTAGATTTTTTTTCAAATAAGGCTGTATTAAATTCCCTATAATCAAACTGCGCATCAAAAAATTCCGATTCATAACAGCTTGGTATCCAGCTTGGATCACTAGCTACCCAAGCAGGACAAAGTTTTTGAATAGCTTTTTCAATTTGAACATCGTTCTGTAAGTTACTATTTGAACAGTTTAAGGTAATTTTAACCGATTTATTTTTTAATATTTTAGCCTTGTTCCAAACATAATTGATGATTTCATGAAAATTCAGAGTACATGCAAATTTTTTGAAGTGATCAATTTTGCTTTTTTTAAAGGTTTTAATCGCAGTAGCGATAGCTTTTTTGTACTCGATAAAATTTTTTTCATTTTTATTTAATTCCCATTTTTTATAAGCAATTTTTCTTAACCTTTTAGCTTTGTTGCACTCTGAATTCCACCATGAAACGGGATTATCTCTTTTCTTATAAGGAAAAATTTTTGGTTTAGGCGAATATGAAGAAATAGTGTCTTTAACGGTAGAGATAAAAAGATCATATTTTTCATATGATTGCAAGTAACTATCCTCATCTGTAAGAAAAACCGAATATTTTTCATCGAGCTGAATAGAGACTTTTTCCCAATCTGTTTTTATACTATTAATTCTAAAGGATTTTTTGAAGTACAAATTTTTTTGTAAATTAATATTCATAGCAGTAGGAAAATGATCTGATCCTCGTGGATCGTCATTAACAGAGTATTCTATTTTATCCGCAAGATTGAGCGATGTTATAATTAAGTCTAAATTCGATTTTTTGCGCGACTTGCATCAACATATGAGTATGTATCTATATTATGTATGAATAAATCAAACTTATCAATGCTATTTTGTAACTTTTCACCGTTCGTATCAGTTTTTTCACAATTCCACAATTTATTGTGGGCATTAAAGTCGCCAACAATTACACAATACTCAGATTTTGAAGAATTTTTGAATAATTGTATCCCATTGTTGCTGGTTTAAATTATTACCGGGTACTCTATAACAAACTAAGATATTGATTATTGGTGTAAAATTGGTGACTTTAATTCCCGCTAATTCTACAGAGGTATGAGGTTTAGCTAGATTAATTAATTTAATATAGCTTACAGTTTTTCTGATGAGTAGAAGAATCCCCCCTCCTCTTCCGTGAAGGCGATCCTTGTGGTATGTAAGAAAGCCAGGAAATTTGAATTGTTCTGAGTCTACAGCATGATCTGTTAACCAAGTTTCAACGCTGATAAAAATATCTAAGTTTTTAAGAATATCTGCTAGTTCGTTTTTACGTTTACGTAGGCTTCTTGCATTCCAAAAAAGGCACTTAAGTTTGTTGTTAAAAGACATAATATAAATATGTATATGTAATAGAATTAATATATTTAATTAATTTAGTCGGATTGTGTCGTATGAGAGCTATCAGATTCCATTTCCTGGTTTCTATATTTTAATAACTTTTTTTTAATTCTTGTACATCTGGCCTTTATACTTTTATCCAATATAAACGAGTACGAAAAGTCTAACATCTTAATTAGTTCGTCGGTCTTATTTGTAAACTTAAGAGAAAGTTCAATTGTATTTGTTTTGCCATAGGACTGAGCGAGAAATTCGTGGAATCTGTCGAAACTAAGTATGTGTAACGTGCTTGATTTTTCCAACTCTTCTCTTAATGGTAGTAGTGATTGCTCTAATTTATCCACACTAACTTGATCCAGTTCGACTTCTATTGTGCTTTCCTTGCGCCTTTTGACTACTTTTCTGCTAGGTATTACGAAGTTATTTTCATTTTCAGCTGTTAGAGAATCATTTTCTATCTTTGTCTCCTTAATAATTAAATTTTCTTCTTTGCTCGAATTTTCTGTAGATGTAACTGAAGGAGGAGAGGGTCTTTTCAGTTTTTTATTAGTAATATCTTTAGGATTCTCGTTTGTACAGTCGCTCTGAGCAGACGTGTTTACAGTTGCTCCGCAGTCCGTGGAAACGAGTAAAAATATTAAGGTGTCAGTAATTAATCAAAGCTATATAGTATATCTATCGTGTTTAAAATTTCGGACTGCTTTTGCAGCCCCGAAATGTTAAAGCAAAATTCCTGTGTTCCAAAAATGGCTTCTGATACCAGGGGTCATTTTACTCAAGTTACTCAAAGCTCTTCAGATTCTATTAGTAAAACATACGCAAGTGCCTTTCTCAGCTCTACTTTTATAACCAAAGAACATGCAGTGATAGCAGATGCAATAAAAAGTTTCACAAATGACGACTACATCGATGCTATAGAAGAACCCATTGGAACCGGACACGTAAGGTTTCTTTCTAAGGTTACAGGTAATAGAATCAAAATTTATCTTTCCGAAAAAACACTAGTAGAGAAGACTATTAAGAAATCTGTATTTATTAAAGGGCATGAATTAAAATTTAGACCACTAATTGCAAATCAATCAGGTATGTGAATAAGTCTTTCCCGTTTTTTTTTCAAATTTTGAGCCTTTATTGTGAAAAAATGGTTACAAATGAATTATTGAAAGTATTGGCCATCGCTAGCTACAACTTTTTCCCATCTTTCTGGCAACATACGAATCCCGTTGCGAAAAAATTCGACCGGTTTGGCCTCTATCCAGTCATCCACCCATTTTTGGCTTCCTCGTAGGAATGGAAGTGCTGGTCAGCCAAGCCATGCGTCATCGATCTGAAGAGATGGTAATCAAACGGAGCAACGTCTGGACTATACGGCGGGTGGGGTAGGACTTCCCATTTGAGCGTTTCTAAGTATGTTTTCACCGGCGGTGCAACATGTGGGCGAGCATTGCCATGTTGCAAAATAACTTTGTCGTGCCTGTCGGAGTATTGTGGCCGTTTTTCTCGCAGTGCGCGGCTCAAACGCATCAATTGTCGTCGATAGACCTCGCCTGTGATCCTTTCATTCGGTTTCAGAAGCTCATAGTAAACCACACCTAGCTGGTCCCACCATATACAGAGCATGAGCTTGGCGCCATGAATATTTGGCTTGGCCGTCGATGATGATGCATGGCCGGGTAGTCCCCATGATTTTCTTCGCTTCGGATTATCGTAACGTATCCACTTTTCATCGCCAGTCACGATACGATGCAGAAAACCCTTTCTTTTATGTCGCTGAAGCAGCTGTTCGCAAGTGAAAAAACGCCGTTCGACGTCTCTCAGCTTCAGTTCGCACGGCACCCAATTTCCTTGCTTTTGGATCATTCCCATGACTTTCAAACGCTTGGAAATGGTTGTTCGGTCAACTCCCAATGCTTCAGCAAGTTCTTCTTGCGTTTGACAAGAATCTTCATCAAGCAAAGTCGCCAATTCTCGATCTTCAAAGACTTGCGGCCGCCCGGAACGGTCCTTGTCTTCCACGTCGAAATCACCGCTTTTGAAGCGTCGAAACCATCCGCGAACACTTGAATCATCGACAAAACCTTCTCCATAAGCCTCCTGAAGCAATCGATGCGTCTCAGCAGCAGATTTCTTCAAATTGAACCAATAAAGTGAAACTTCCCGTAAATGACGTCGACTCGGCTCAAATTTCGACATTTTCACGATATCAAAAATTTATGATGCGAAAAAATTTTAACTAATGTGTTAGTATGGAATTGTTGACATATGAATAAGCTTTGATTATGACATATGTAACCATTGAATACTCGCACAGTATTGGTGGCGCCATCTCTTACAAAAAACGGGAAAGACTTATTCACACTCCTAAAAATTTCTATTGGGGCCCCTTTTTGATACGTCAGCAAGTACAACCTCCTTAAAACTATTATTTATTTAACCTATTTAAAGCATGACAAAATTTCGAAATTTCAAATTCAAATTTTAATGTTCATTTTTAATTATAAAAATTGATATATTTAATTTGGCCATTAATTCCATCAGCGATTCTACTACTTCTATATGAATTTATACTTTTCTTTATATAAATTCAATTTTCTGCTACATTAGTTTGATCAATGTGTAGTTCTTTTTTTCGAATCTAAAACAAACTTAATTAATTGGTTTTTTAAAATTATCCGATGGGATTTGGCAGTACAGCGTGCAATTGAAAGTTTTATTTTAAAAAATTGCTACGTGTCAAAAAATGACATTTCTTTTTTAAATGCTGTTTTCAATTGTATTAAACTGGTGACTCCAATAACTTTTTCTACCATTCAAAAATGGATTTCAAGATTGGAATTTCAAGATTTTTCAATTCTGATGGATTTGGCAAACTGTACAACTAGGTGAAGTTAAGTTTTTAAACCAAACGTAGATTTTCTTACAATCATATTGATTAAATTCTTATAGTTAAATATATCATATCATATCATACCATAATTCATATCATATCATATCATATCATACATCATACACTATTTTATAAAGACACAGCGTATTTTTGTTTGTTCACGATAACCGAAAAAACTACTGAACGGATTGTTCTGAAATTTGAGATATAGATTCTATATTATCTTGGGAAGAACATAGGCTATGTTTTTTTATTGAAAATAATTTTACTTTCATCAATAAATTAAGTTAATGGTTTTAACAATCAGTTTCACCAGCGGCCAGTAGGTGGCGTCTTAAAACACAAACATCAACTCAAAGTAGTCCGCTTAAAGTATTAATACCAGGCCAGCTCAAACGAATGTTATATCCAACTTTGGGATTCGTATCCTAAAGAAGGTGTGACGTTAGTCGCTATTACCTTTTTTATTCTTCAGGTTAATCTGACACTACACTCACACCTTATGGATATCTTTTGATTTTTGTAAATTTTATTTTCTATTACGTGAGAAAATCTGCGTCTCTCTCTCTCTCTCTCTATCTCTCTCCGTCTCTGTCTTCCTTTCCATTCTCTTATAAAATGGTTCTGTATGTCAAATCATACTAAATATAATTTTTGACGACAATTATATTTTTGTTTTTATACATTATATTAACTTCAGAATTGTAACAAGAGACTGTTTTTTTTAGTTTGAACAAAAGAAATGATTGCAAAATAGGGCTCTTTTACCAACAACCTCGAAACTATATATATATATTATATCGTCACTTCTGCTGAAAAACGAAATATCCATTGTCTGCTTAAAAAATATGTTGTTCGTCATGCAATTTTGCTTGAATTTCAGTTGGCATCACCACGAAAATATACGAAATATGTAATATATATTGTATGTATATTATATTGTACATATTATATATACACATTTTAAATACGGTTTCTACTAAGAAATATTGTATTAGCTTTTACGGGCGGTTGATTACGATATCCCGTTGCCTCAAGACGATTTATACATGTAGTTGTGTGTTTCGATAATAGAATGCGATGTCCAGGTGTCTCTGGGCGATTTCTACAGGGAATATTATATTTAGTTGATAGAAAATGACGTCCAAATATGAGGAAATCAACTTCTATGGGAAGATTCATGTTGAGACGGTACTCTTACCGAACGACTTTTACGGGGAATATTGTGTTTAGTCGTTAGGAAGCCATGCTAGCTTTCTCGGAGCGACTTCTACTGGGAATATCGTGATTGGTTGGTAGGAAACGATGTTTAGGTATGTCGGATCAGCTTCTACGGGGAGTTTCGTGTTCGGATGATAGAATGCGATTTCCAGATGATTTGGAACGGCTTCTACGGGGAGTGTCATATATAGTTAGTGGAAACGATGTCCAGGTATCTCATTACGACTTCTATGAAAAGATTAGTATTCTATCATTCGGACACGCACACTCCTAGTAAGAGTCGTCCCGGGATAATTAGCCATTGTATTCTACCTTCCCAACACAAAATTCTCTATAGCAGTCGTCCCGAGACATTTCCTATAGTCCGAACATGATGCTCTCTGTAAATATCGTCTCGAGACACTTGTACAACTTTTTCAACTGCTCGAACTCGAAAGTATAATTTTTTCTATTTTAGCCGTATTTAATATGAATGTATATATATATTGTATAAAATGGTCGGCAAAATATTAACTTTTTGAAGTGGACGCTACATTGAAGCAGCTTTTTATACAGAAGCGACGATAGGTAAATTACGGTCAATTATTTATAGAAATATAGATTTGTATATATACGAGTACTTTTTACTTAGATATTATTGAATTGTTTATGAAATCGGTTAAATTATTATCTCGGGCGAAGCCGAGACGGGGGATGCTAGTATATATATATTGTAACCGCCCGAACGGCGGTGGTAGGTTAGAGCGCTTGTGTGAAACCGCGAGTGTTCGTGAAAGTTCGCGAAACGATACGCTCGAGCCGCGAGGGCGCTGGAAGCGCAACTGTACGTATGAAGTTCGGAATGAACTTCACTTGCACTTTCTCTTTCGTCCCCGGAGTTCATACTTTTCGACGCACCTTCGATTCGTACCGCCTGGAATTACCGTTTTCGTTTTGTTCATTTCGAACCATATAGTTCAGGTCGCCATTGTAGCTTCCTTCGCGGTGACGTGTTACAAGTCTGCCTTGGTGTAAACTTCGTGCGAGCACATCGGAGACGAGGAAAAGATACGCGGCGACATCCCCGCGGCAACCCCGGACAGTGAGAGTACTAGCGCCTACGCGCTACCGTTCGTGTATCGTCGCGAGGCAGCGACGCCATCAGCGGCTCCGAGCCGCAGCCACGCGCAACCGCGCGAGCTATCAGTCGCCCTGACACCAGGCGACGGCAGCGAGCACCAACGAGCATCAGCGAGCTTTCGGCCAGCGACAGCATCGTCGTCGTCGGTGGCAAGAAGCCTTATACTTCTTGTTGTAATTATTCATGCGTGCATATAGCTAGGCTCCTGGTCCACCGCCGCGCCCGCTTAATCTCAATTGTTAGGCGTCTATCGCGCATAGCCACGTAAATTCTATCGTTATTCTATTTTGTAATCTTATGCGGTAGTAAATGATTTCGCGTGTGAGTCGCATGTAATCTATAGTATGTAACCTTCTAATATACCGTCGTTCCCACGTGTGTTATATCGAAAGCGTCCGGTTCCATTTCTCCCGTCCCTGAGTAGTTTGTACGATTGAGTAGTTTTATAAATAATTAACGTAGCGTCGCGGAACCCGCAACCAGTACACAGCGTATGTACTACTTTATTGTTGTAAAAGGTCTTTTAGTATAAATAAATGTTAATATTGTCATAATCCGATAAAGTCACTCGCGTAGTTCATTTCTCGTTCCCCGTCCCCTTTCCAGCGGAGTGCACAACCAGCAGCGTGGAAGAGTCCACATACACATGCACACAAATAGTAAGTAATAACCCGATTTTGGGGTTATAATATATATATATATATATATATATATATATATATATATATATACATATAATATTTCAATCGAGCACCAGATGTCCAGCTAATGCTTCTTTATTTCTTCTCCTCTCCTATTATCCCGCTCCGCTTTGTTCTACACTCAAATATATTATATCTATTTACATAGACTTCTTGTAACAAAACGATCTCTCGCTACTAAGTTATTCCGCTACTTATTTCATAAGAATATTATAAAAAATAAACTTTTGTGGATCATTTATAATTTGCATACATAAGTGGGGCTACTACGGCCCTGATTAATATTGGAATAACCGATAAAAATCGATAAAGGTTATGTTAAAGGTTTGTATAAAGCCAGCAAGTACTTTATCTAAAGGTACAGACCATGCTCGTTCCGACATAAGTTACCCTGGCATAAAATAATAATTCATTAGATTGGAAAAAAATGTAATATTACCAGTTTTCTCTTAATATCGTCTCTGCAATTTATTTGAATTTCGTAATATTAATTTAAATGATTTCTTGTAAATCGAAATTGATAAAGTATGTTAAGGAGAGATATAGAACCGGAAGATAAGTTTGCAGAGAGCGAAGCCCCACTCCCTCCTGTAAGAAGAAACAAGAATAATCTGTTGAAGATTATAAGTTTATTTAAAATGCAATCTTAAAATAAAATAAAAATTTTAATATCATAAAAAACAAAATAAAAAATGAAAACTAATTTTTAAAAAACAATATAAAAAATTTGAAATATTTAAAAAACATGATAATAAATTTTATACATACTTTCATATAAAATATTTTTTTTTTTTAATCTTGAATACCTAACTCAAGTGAAAAAAAGGTCGAGTCCGTTGTTTAGTATGGTCTATGGAGGGTAGACAGAAGGAGTGGAAACTTCTCTAAAATCGTGTCAAATTGCATGGCAGGGCTTCGGGACAGAATTGGCTGCAAGGCGGCGGCACCCTGTGAGGTTGCTCGTTCAAATTCATGTATTTGAAGAAAAGAGAGTGGGGGTATACAGTGAGCGTGAGAGAGGGGAAGTTAAATCTCTGCTCCTCTACTTCTGCTTCTTTTCTTTCCCTTACTCGCTTTGGCTTTTGCTTTCCCTGTTTGTTACATGCAAAACTATCAAGGGATTTACAAGACAGCGACATCTACCGGAAAAATGTGAACTATTATCTCCGGTTAATTTTTGATAAGGTTTTCCCATGTAAAGCGAGCGAAGTTTCCACTCCTTCTCTCTATCCTCCATAGTGGGGTCAACGAGGATAGACATGCTCAACGAAGATATACATGGATAGAAGCGCAATGCCCATATAAAAAGTGTCAAAACGCCGAGATAAGTTACTACTAGTCTTTAACTAAATGCACTTCATCAAGTAATGGTGAAGTATTTTTAGTGAAGAATTAGTTTTTTACTTACTACACTTCACCAAGTATATGCTAGTACGCAACTGTAATTCCCGTTAGTATGTGAAGTGGTAAACCAGGACCTGATAGTACGCAAAAAACTATTACCATTGTAGTTCGACATGGTTGTACCATCTATATGTCGGGGTAGTAACTCACCTCGTGGTTGTGACACTTTTTATATGGGCTTTATGCTTCTATTCATATCTATCTTCCTTGACTAAACATCTGCAGCTGTATAAAAATTGCACATGCGTCGTCACGTTGTTTAAAAATTATGTTTTCCTAAAAACTTTAAAAATACTACATTTATATAGTTTTTATACAATTGTAAATTATTTACAATATAATATATTATGTTAATTTGTAGCGGCTAATGTTTTATTTGGAAAAGATATGTTATTTGTATAGAAATGTGTGTGTGTGTGTGTGTGTGTGTGTGTGTGTGTGTGTGTGTGTGTGTGTATCTCAATATATATTATATGTAGATGCATAAAAATTTTGAATTATTTCTTCTGTATATATTCGGCAATAAGCGGAAGATCTTTGCTAGCTCGTTAGGTAACTTAATTTGAATAAAATTTTGGATAAATCTTTCTTTTATTATAATAACAAAACAACAACATGAATAACAATAATAATAATCATGAGACACGTGTGTAGATATGGATAATAGAACAAGTACTGCTACTGATGCTGCTAAAGACTGAATTGTTACGGTTAAATGACAGAAGAATAGACACGGCGATTCCCATTCTATAAGGAAGTGATCGATTTAGAACTGGGACTAAAGATGAGGTTAAATATCTGAACGTAAGGTACAAAGCAAGCAAATATCATAAAAGGCATCCAATAGGTGGACTCATTCAAAATCGTGTATGCGTATCTAACCGTATCATAAAAAGCAGTTTTCGCGATAGCAGGCGTAATACCAATTGATATTTTAGCGGACAAAAGTAAAATAATTTACGAATAAACAGTAATACAATTACAAAAAGTATTTTTAATAGTTATGAAGTTAGCAAGAGTTTAGTTTGTATATGTAAAGAAAAATGTCATATGAGAATTGTTTATAAGTTAAAAAAGAGTAAAATTATTTTGGTTTGAAACTTATTATCATTTATGCAAAATTAATCATTTATGCAATCATAAAAATAGTGAAATTCCATACTTGATAACCATTATAAGTTCAGAACCTTAAGTTTTTCAGAATTTCATAGTAATGATTTAAAGTTATGTATCAGACAGAAAGAGAAAGAGACAGCCTGAGCGACAGAGACAGAGACAGAGACAGAGAGAGAGAGAGAGAGAGAGATAGATTAATAGCAAATTTCTTTATGTTAATATCAGATTAGACGGAATGGCATTTTCATAATAATAAAATAATAATAATTATTATTATTTTTGGGGGAGGGAACTTAATGTGATAGCTGAATAGGTTGGCGGCCTAGAGTTCTCGTTATTAACACTGCCGTTTAAGCTTTAACTGTATGTTATCCAGGATTCTAACCTATTAAATCAGTTTCCCGTTCGATGGCATAGCTAAAGTCTAGGAATCGTTCATAAGGACACTGTTTCTATCCTGTGCCACCCTCTTAACTCTAATGTAAGGGCAAAAGTGGTCTCAAAACACAAAAGACCAAAAAAGACTGGGACGGAATATACAATGTTGACAGGACAAATGACAGACAGTATTCCCAGAAAACTGTAAAGCTGGGAGTCAATACGAGAGGAAGTGCGATCATGATCAAACCAGTTGAGGAGCAAACGTATGCAGAAGTCCTGCGAACTATACGTGTGCGACGGCCAAAAACATGGCCGCGCAAATTTACTTCGAACAAAGGATTTATTATACGCGTTAAAATTTAAGATAGTATTACATCTAATTTGGTGGATGTATTTTACAATACATACACGGAATTAGATGTATAAACTTCACAAGAAAGAATATCGAATATCATTAGAAATAATATATTAAATATATTATTTCTACAATTATTAAATTAAGACTCGCGTATACACCGAATAAACACCGAAAATCGGGCAAAGGTCGCGACGACTACTGGAGAAGGTAGTCGTCGCTACTGCCCAAACTCGAACACGTAGAGAGAGAACGCGATATCTAGTCTCTCTCTCTATCACTAAGTTAAGTACAGCGTATGCCGTAGAGGGGATACACTGCGCGCGGCAAGAGAGCGCGCGTTCAATGTATTAGACCGGCGGCCGCTATCCCCTCTAATACATGCCGCACGCACACTACTACACGCTCTCACTGAGCAGCCTGAGCCGCAACGAATGTAGCGAATGCGCGAATACCAGCATATACAGCGGGTGTCCGAAAACGAATGCACCCGCTGTATTTAATTAAATTAACTAAAACAAATGATTTAATGTACGCATAATGTATAAATATATGTATATAAATATTTAAACTTGTGTACATGTATATTATTACTGTGCGCAGCACACCGGCTGCAAATAATAACGAAATATAAAATAATAATTGTTATAATTATTATTGAGTATTATAATTATTATTGATTATTATTGTTATTATTATAATTATTATTATTGTTAATATAATTATTATAATTCGGCGCCTCGTCCGAAATTAAACGAGCGGCGACGGAATTATCCGATTATTTTATTATAAAAGGGCCTGCAAAAGGCAAAATCGGCAGTTCGCCCGGTGAACCAACTGCCCCGAAGTTGTTTCACACGAACTCCTCCCGGAGCTAAAACCTCTCCAGAGCTCAAATTAATCCTGACTTGTAAAAATCCTCTCCGAAATTATTAACTTGATCTCTGTTGCGAGGCGCTCCTCAAAAGACCAGCGGAGTTAAGTTTTCCTTATTCTTTTATACCTTAAAAATCTACCTGTCTCGGTTCATTAAATCCCCGCGTGGAAAATAACACCGGGTATTCGTGCGGTAACTAGCGCCGAATATTAGAGGCATTGCAGAAAATAGCGCAAAATTTACTGTAATAAAAATATAGATCTAGCGACAAATTACTACTATTAATTATTCTTTGTTTTTTACATTTATTTGTTTCAGAATCCTGTAGATAGAGGAGCTGATTTATTTTCGCAAATAAATTAATATTTTTTGTTATAAAAAATTATATACTGTGTTCGTGTAATATTATTTTCCTGAAACCGCCGTCCGATCCTGAAAAACTTCCTCCCCACTCAAACCACCCTGGAAAATACCGCGTAGGCTATCCCGAGGGCGATAGGAACGTTACATGGCGCCCGAACAGGGACTAGTATAAATTCGAAAAAAAATTTATATTGGAATGAAGTTTATTATTTCTGAAATTACAGAATAATTTCTTTAAGCGGAAATTTTTTAATAGTTTATAAAAAAAACTGTATTTTTTGAAAAGCACGAAGTAATAGAAATCGAAATTTATTTAGAATTTTATCGTTTTGAAAATAGAAAACTAAGATAATAGTTTTCTTATAAATAAAATAAAAAGAAATTATTTTCTCCATCTCAGAAAGAGTTAAAATTTAAAATATTACACAGTATATTTTTATATATATATATAAATTTCAAATCTTGCTAAAATGGAAAAACCACGCGTAAGCTGGATCTATAAACTAACGAAAGAGCAAATTGAAAGAGAACTCGCTAAAAACAATTTACCTATAGAAGGTACAAAAGCGTATTTGCGACAAAATTTAATTTCATATGTACGGGCTCACCCGGAGCTCTTTTTCGACAAACCGGAAGACGAAAAAGACTTCGACGAAGATGTAAATCGAACTCAAGATCTTGAAGAAATTGAGGAAGAATTTCGTCAATTACGTATGCAACTCTTAAACCAACAAGCAGCTGCATCAACGTCCAGTCCAGTCGTGGCACACCCAGCTGCGAACACACCTTTTAGCACTCCGCCTGCTACTGTATACGTGCAGCAACCGTCGGCTGCACAAGAAAACGCCAAAGTGATGGACCAAATGAGAAAGTGGAATTGTCACTTTGATGGCAAAAACCTACACTCTTTCCTCGAAAGGATCCATGAGTTGAAAAGAGCATATAATTTATCCGAACAACAAATTTTGAATGGATTCCCGGAACTATTGCGAGGTGATGCACAATTATGGCATAGAAATCATGCCTCAAATTTTAAAACGTTCTCGGAATTAGAAGAAGGGTTAAGAAAATTCTACTTATCACCTAGAGAACGTCGAAATCTTGATCGACAGATCCATAATCGTGAACAAGAATCTAATGAAGACATCCGTGCATTCGATAATTCATTAATTACACTAATGAGACGTTGAGGAGGTTTTTCGGAGGAACAGAAAACCGAAACGATGTACTACAATATGCTTGCCGAATATAGATTACATATTCGTCGTGATGACGTCACAACAACGTCAGATATCGTCCAACAAGTAGAAGAGTATCTGGAAACCAAAAAACAGTGTGAGAGACAGAAAATTACGAAAAATCACACCTCCACATCAGAATATAAAACAAGAAAACCGGAGATCCGAGTAAATAATTTTAACAACAAAATTGCTTCAGTATACGACCGAACTAAGTGTTGCTGGAAGTGCAAACAAACGGGCCACGATCGTTTTAAGTGCACAAACCAGCAAAAGATCTTTTGTTCATATTGTGGTCGTGATAATGTGTACACCCGTGATTGCAAGTGCCACCCGTCGGGAAACGCCAGGAGGGCCGAGCCCACACCGAACCTAGCTCGGCCCAACAACAACAATTAGAAATAGAAACCGACAACAGACATTTTGTAAGAGTAATGATCGGCGATTACGAAGTGTCAGCCCTTCTGGATACGGGATCAGTAAGTTCCTATGTGAGTGAACAACTGAGTGAAATCTGTATGAAATTCGGATGGCATACTGAGCCAAGTAATCGAATTGCAGTCTTGGCAAATGGCTCAGAAATAAGCCTTGGAAGAAATATTTATGGACCAATATATGTGCAAGGAAAAAGATTCCAACAAAAATTTCTAGTAATGAATGGATTGAGCCATCCTATGCTCTTAGGTATGGATACTCTAAAAAAACTTGAAATTCGTATAATTTTAAACAACAGTGAGATAAACAAGTCAGTGAACGATCAAATACATCAAGTATGTACAATTGATACACCGTACGGACTACAGAATTTAAATCCAACTGAACGTCAGCGATTAGAAAAATTTTTAAAAACAGAGATGGATAAATTTAACTTTATCAAAGGTCCTGCAACACGAAATCGTCGTGGAAGAAAAAACACCTATTAAACAGAAATATCGGCCAAGAAATCCGGCCATGCAAGAAATTATCAATCAGGAGGTTGATAAAATGCTAAACGAAAACGTAATTCAACCGTCAAGCAGTCCGTGGAGTTCACCAGTCGTTATTGTAAAAAAGAAGGACGGAAAAGCACGATTCTGTGTGGATTTCAGAAAAGTAAATAAAGTTACAAAGAAAGACGCTTATCCTCTTCCGCAAATTAATGCTACACTAGACAAGCTAAGAGGAGCCCGATATCTATCTACATTAGATTTGAAAAATGGATATTGGCAAGTAGCTCTAACACCGGAAAGCCGTCCTGTCACTGCCTTCACCGTCGCCGGAAAAGGCCTATATGAATTCAATGTAATGCCGTTTGGCCTATACTCAGCACCGGCTACCTTCCAACGACTCTTAGACAGAGTGATTACTCCAGAAATGGCTCCGTATGCATTTGCATATCTAGACGACATCGTAGTAGTCTCGTCTACGTTTGAGGAACATCTACAAAAATTAAAAGAAGTTTTCAACCGGTTAAGAATAGCGAAATTAAAACCTAATCCGGATAAATGCCATTTCGCCCGCTCAAGTCTAAAATATTTAGGACATATTGTAGACAAAAACGGTCTACAAACCGATCCGGAAAAGGTGGCTGCTGTACTAAATTTAGCACCACCGAAAAATATGAAAGAAATTCAGCGATTTATGGGTCTAATATCGTGGTACAGACGATTTCTTAAAGATATCTCGAATGTTGCCGCACCGCTACATCGACTTACTAGAAAAAAAGCTAAGTGGACCTGGGGAGAAACCGAACAAGATGCATTTGACAAAATCAAGCAGCTTCTCACAAACGCACCTATCCTTTCCTGTCCAGACTGGAGCCGCCCGTTTATCCTGCAAACGGATGCCAGTAAAGAAGGATTGGGAGCTGCGCTTACTCAAGCGTATGAGAACAACGAACGAGTCATCGCCTTTGCAAGTCGAACACTCTCCCCAGCCGAAAAAAACTATTCCGCCACTGAGCTAGAATGTCTAGCAATTAAATGGGGTGTGTGGAAATTTCGAGATTATCTTGAAGGATATCATTTTATTGTACTCACCGACCATCAATCGCTAAAATGGCTATAATAACATAGAGAATCCTTCCGGTCGATTAGCCCGCTGGGCACTTGAATTAAGCCAGTACGGCCTGGAATGCTCCGGATGACAACAAACTATGTAAGAAACTGCGAGAATTGTCATCAATTTAAATCTCAACAACAATCACCGGCTGGAAAATTGCATGCGACGTTAGTCGAACAGCCTTGGGATATCGTGGCCGTTGATCTAATAGGACCACTCCCAAGATCATCAAAATTGAACACCTGGCTGTTAGTCATGTAGGATAAATTAACAAAGTGGGTAGAATTAAAACCCTTACGAAAAGCGACTGCCGAAGCTATAACGCTGGCAGTTAAACAGCAAGTCATTCTACGTTTTGGATGCCCGAAAATTATAATTTCCGATAATGGACAACAATTCGTGTCAAAAGAATTTACGGAAATGCTGTCAAAATCTGGAATAATTCACAGAAAAACACCACCGTATACACCGCAGTGTAATCCAGTAGAGCGAGCAAATAAAGTAATAAAAACCATGATTTCTCAATACATAGAGAAAAATCATCGAACATGGGATTGCTTTTTGCACGAGCTACAATTCGCATATAATACCGCTACATCCGAAACAACGGGATTTACACCCGCTTACATAAATTTTGGAAGAGAATTAAGAGCACCCGGGTCTCTTGTCCAAAAATTTGGTCAAACTTGTAATATTAAAGCTGAGAATCGGATCAAAAAAATACAAGAGACAATAGAACTTGTACAAAGTCAACTAGCTCGGAGCTTCCAAAAACAAAAACATTACTACGATCAAAACCGTCGAAAATGGAACCCGGAAATCGGCGATTATGTATATAAACGTTCACACGAATTATCTAATAAATTAGACGCGTTTAACGCAAAACTAGCTCCAAAATATTTGGGTCCGTATACTATTTTCAGGAAGGTATCGCCAGTTATATACGACCTGAAAGATAATAAAGGTCAAATTATTAAACATATTCATATCAAAGATCTACGTAAAAGATATAACAATCTAGATAAGATACCACCGTAAATTCACTATGTAAGGGCCGACCAGAGGCCCAAGTGTACAGTCAAAATGCAGCACCCCGTCGAACAAGAACTCTGCCGTCAATTCCTGGAACTCAGTGTTCCTATCAAGTGTTATGGACTGCCATTCCATGCACTAATTAACACGGGGACACTGATGACCACGGCTTCAGCAGAAATCGGCAGGATACTTGAGCGACGTGAGCTCGGCGTGTATACGGGAAAGCGGTTCTCCATCATAACCGGGACCCGTTATACACTATTGATCCCGTCACCGTTGTGTCTACATACACGCTGGAAGTGAATACACCTGCAAAGAGAAAACTAGGATGAGTAATTTCGCCATAGTCCCAGACCAGCCCGTGGACATCATTTTTGGTATGGCAGAAATCAACAAGATCGGATTTCGCATTCTATGGAACCAAAGAAGTCCAGCAGCCCAGGAACGTCGCCGAGAAAATAGGCGACTCCAGATTAGAAGACAAGGGTATTTACACCGCCACCGACTCTGAAGATCCCAGCAACGACAGCGAATAAGACTGTAAGAAATTATATTCTATTAAAATTCAATTAAATTAGAAATATTCACTGTGAAAATTTAATTATGTTAAATTATAGCTTGTTGAAATTTAATTATATCGCATTTTTAAAATTAGGAAAATTTGATATAAATGATTAAAAAAAAAAAAAAAAAAAAAAAATGTTATTAGGAGTGTGAATAAGTCTTTCCCGTTTTTTGTAAGAGATGGCGCCACCAATACTGTGCGAGTATTCAATGGTTACATATGTCATAATCAAAGCTTATTCATATGTCAACAATTCCATACTAACACATTAGTTAAAATTTTTTCGCACCATAAATTTTTGATATCGTGAAAATGTCGAAATTTGAGCCGAGTCGACGTCATTTGCGGGAAGTTTCACTTTATTGGTTCAATTTGAAGAAATCTGCTGCCGAGACGCATCGATTGCTTCAGGAGGCTTATAGAGAAGGTTGTGTCGATGATTCAAGTGTTCGCGGATGGTTTCGACGCTTCAAAAGCGGTGATTTCGACGTGGAAGACAAGGAGCGTTCCGGGCGGCCGCAAATCTTTGAAGATCGAGAATTGGCGACTTTGCTTGATGAAGATTCTTGTCAAACGCAAGAAGAACTTGCTGAAGCATTGGGAGTTGACCGAACAACCATTTCCAAGCGTTTGAAAGTCATGGGAATGATCCAAAAGCAAGGAAATTGGGTGCCGTACGAACTGAAGCTGAGAGACGTCGAACGGCGTTTTTTCACTTGCGAACAGCTGCTTCCGCGACATAAAAGAAAGGGTTTTCTGCATCGTATCGTGACTGGCGATGAAAAGTGGATACGTTACGATAATCCGAAGCGAAGAAAATCATGGGGACTACCCGGCCATGGATCATCATCGACGGCCAAGCCAAATATTCATGGCGCCAAGCTCATGCTCTGTATATGGTGGGACCAGCTAGGTGTGGTTTACTATGAGCTTCTGAAACCGAATGAAAGGATCACAGGCGAGATCTATCGACGACAATTGATGCGTTTGAGCCGCGCACTGCGAGAAAAACGGCCACAATACTCCGACAGGCACGACAAAGTTATTTTGCAACATGACAATGCTCGCCCACATGTTGCACCGCCGGTGAAAACATACTTAGAAACGCTCAAATGGGAAGTCCTACCCCACCCGCCGTATAGTCCAGACGTTGCTCCGTCTGATTACCATCTCTTCAGATCGATGACGCATGGCCTGGCTGACCAGCACTTCCATTCCTACGAGGAAGCCAAAAAATGGGTGGATGACTGGATAGAGGCCAACCCGGTCGAATTTTTTCGCAACGGGATTCGTATGTTGCCAGAAAGATGGGAAAAAGTTGTAGCTAGCGATGGCCAATACTTTCAATAATTCATTTGTAACCATTTTTTCACAATAAAGGCTCAAAATTTGAAAAAAAAACGGGAAAGACTTATTCACATACCTGATATTTTTTTTTACTTCAATAATAAAAAAAAAATAATAATTTTAACCGAAATAAAAGTAGTTATATTTAAATGAAAAAATTTTAATCATTTATATTTATTATTTATGGAACAAGTGTTTATATATTAAGAACGAACAAGGGTTGATGCCCTCTCGAGAAAAATAAAATTTAACCCGAGAAAGGTTAAATAAAAATTCTAAACTGAATAATAATTTTAAATTTAAAATTAAATTTAAAATTATTGTTTAGTACTCGTTAATACTTACTAGCGAACACGTGACAAAAAGAACACAATGTACAAAAAGTTACTCACCCGGGCGCAGCGCGACCTGCTCGTCGCCGAGCAGGAGTTAAATAATATTTTAAGAATACCGGTACGTCCGCGTTTGGTCGTACCGCCAGCACGACCGCCTCGTCTGCAGGTGGAAGGCCGACGATCGTCCATCCTAACACAGGTCGTGCCGAAACCTGCAGCCGTCCCAACGTCACCACGGGACAGCGAGGCGAACGTGCCTCCAGCCGACGGCGAGCAGCCTGCGCTGCCGAGTAATGCCCGAACACCCGGGCCACCACGACCTGCGCCACCACTGCTGCTAGCAGAGCAGGCCGCTCCGCTGGGGATGCCGTCGATACCGGCTCCCGAATATAAACCGCACGGTTCGGCCCCGACGGACGACGCGCGCCCCTGGCGTGCGTTCGTCTACGACGAAGATACCACCTTATTTTTTCGCCTGGGAGCCGTGCGGCATCCTCAGCGAATCGGGAACCGGCGGTTCCATATGCGGACGGATGCAAAAACGGGGCATGTGAGATGTGTCACATGCTCCGAGAAAAAAATTTGTATGTTTACACTTTTATTTTTAAAACACACACATTATTATTTTTTTTACATACATTTTTTTTATATACACATAATATTTTTGATTGATAAAATTATGAACAGTACAAACTGCAATAATATATACGAAATAAAAATATTTCGATACCCCGCACTGCACTATATATATATATATGTATATATATATTACATTGCAACACTCTCGAGGAAATTCTTATATTACTTGTTCGAGTTAAGCTCACACGCCGTGTCCTTTTGCAATCATATACAATATATTTTTTTTTTTTACTTCAATAAGCATTTGCGAAATTGTAATGATTTTTTTTTGTAAAGAGATCCTGCTCTTTTATATTTTCCAAGATAAAATTATGAATCTGTACAATAATACACTATACACACGCGCCGCGCTCCCGAAAAAGGAGGGAGATGCGACGGCCAAAAACATGGCCGCGCAAATTTACTTAGAACAAAGGATTTATTATACGCGTTAAAATTTAAGATAGTATTACATCTAATTTGGTGGATGTATTTTACAATACATACACGGAATTAGATGTATAAACTTCACAAGAAAGAATATCGAATATCATTAGAAATAATATATTAAATATATTATTTCTACAATTATTAAATTAAGACTCGCGTATACACCGAATAAACACCGAAAACCGGGCAAAGGTCGCGACGACCGGCGGCCGCTATCCCCTCTAATACATGCCGCACGCACACTACTACACGCTCTCACTGAGCAGCCTGAGCCGCAACGAATGTAGCGAATGCGCGAATACCAGCATATACAGCGGGTGTCCGAAAACGAATGCACCCGCTGTATTTAATTAAATTAACTAAAACAAATGATTTAATGTACGCATAATTTATAAATATATGTATATAAATATTTAAACTTGTGTACATGTATATTATTACTGTGCGCAGCACACCGGCTGCAAATAATAACGAAATATAAAATAATAATTGTTATAATTATTATTGAGTATTATAATTATTATTGTTATTATTATAATTATTATTATTATTATTAATATAATTATTATAATTCGGCGCCTCGTCCGAAATTAAACGAGCGGCGTCGGAATTATCCGATTATTTTATTATAAAAGGGCCTGCAAAAGGCAAAATCGGCAGTTCGCCCGGTGAACCAACTGCCCCGAAGTTGTTTCACACGAACTCCTCCCGGAGCTAAAACCTTTCCAGAGCTCAAATTAATCCTGACTTGTAAAAATCCTCTCCGAAATTATTAACTTGATCTCTGTTGCGAGGCGCTCCTCAAAAGACCAGCAGTTTACTTATCCTTACATTTACCTAGTTCTCCGAAGTTATTAGCTTGATCTCTGTTGCGAGGCGCTCCTCAAAAGACAGACGGCTAATAACTTAACCTATCCTTAAGTAAACGTGATCCTGGTTGCGAGGCGCTCCTCAAAAGACCAGCAGTTTACTTATCCTGACTAGAAATTCTCCCCTTAACTCTTGATCCTGGTTGCGAGGCGCTCCTCAAAAGACCAGCGGAGTTAAGTTTTCCTTATTCTTTTATACCTTAAAAATCTACCTGTCTCGGTTCATTAAATCCCCGCGTGGAAAATAACACCGGGTATTCGTGCGGTAACTAGCGCCGAATATTAGAGGCATTGCGGAAAATAGCGCAAAATTTACTGTAATAAAAATATAGATCTAGCGACAAATTACTACTATTAATTATTCTTTGTTTTTTACATTTATTTTTTTCAGAATCCTGTAGATAGAGGAGCTGATTTATTTTCGCAAATAAATTAATATTTTTTGTTATAAAAAATTATATACTGTGTTCGTGTAATATTATTTTCCTGAAACCGCCGTCCGATCCTGAAAAACTTCCTCCCCTCTCAAACCACCCTGCAAAATACCGCGTAGGCTATCCCGAGGCGGATAGGAACGTTACACGTGAAAAGGTGGATCCTAACCAGAGTAAGACAAAGGTCAAAAATATTAGAAATAAAATCAGATGGATTAAAGCTCGGATACGAGCCAGGTTACCTGTTACGTAATGCCATAAATGTTTCGGATACAAACACATAAAGTATGACTATACTGGATCAGACAGACGTAACTGCTGTTGGCGATACGGACAGGAAGGGAATTCCCATAAGGAATTTGTGGCTATGGAGGAGTGTTGTCTATACTCTGATCAAATAAGTCAGCACGGAAGCACCTTCCTGGCTCATCTTCGTGTGAAGTATTTAAAGCAGCAATGAACAGAATGAAAATAAATACCACAAAATGAAGATCAAAATTCTCCAAAGCAATGTAAACAGGAGTAGCGTAGCAAATACGCTCCGTTCTCAAAATACGGTGGAACTAGACATAGACTTGCTCATGATCATTGGACAATACAAAGACCGCCCGACACCGACTTGGCTTAACAGCTGTTCAAGCAAGGCGGCAATATGGATTTTGAAGGGACGCTCGCCTAACATCGAGGAAAAGGGTGTTAGAGAAGACTACGTTTGGGCACGGGTGAATAAAATTACCTGTGTCAGTGTTTACCTCAGTCAAACTGTAACGCTTTCGAGTATGCAAAAAAAATCGAAGCGATCCAAGACCGAGTTCAGTTAATTCCTGGCGACGTAATCGTACCGGGTGGTTGCAATGCTCGCGCTATCGAGTGGGAAATGCCGTAGATCAACAGACATAGACGATTGCTTTTGGAGATGGCTACAAAGCTAGAACTAGCCGTAATGAAGTAAGAATCTGTAAGGACATACAGAAGACCTGGATATGGTAATTCCATTCTAGACATGACTTTGGCCTTGAACAGAATTAGGACTAGGATGATTGAAGATAATGCGGACAGTCCATCATCCGTACATTGCTTTTAAAATGACAGACGTAACAAGACAAACCAGAATTCGAAAACCAATATGTTCGCGATAGAATATTAAGTGAATAAATACGACAAATTACAGAGAATTTTGCAAGAAGAAAAATCTCCCTCAAGGAGATGATCCCGGGTATGAATGGTCGCAAAAAGGACGAAGCGTTAACGAAAGTTACGACTAAATTCCTCCAACGCCTGTGCGCAAAAACCATGCCCCGAAAATATCGAAAACGGAATAGAAGACAGACGTATAGGTGGACGACAGAAATCGCCGAACTCATAAGCACTTGATTGAAGTTGAGGCGAAAGGTTTAATGGCCCCGAAGTTGAAGTGATGCGGATCTGTATTCTATAGAGTACAGATCTACCAGACGATGCATGAGTTTGGTAATAAATGACAGTAAGACAAATTGTTGGAAAAGACTGACAAACGAGGTGGAAGCTGATCCATGGGGCAATGGTTACTAAATTGTAACTAAAGCCTTAGGAATTCAGAGTACACTAATGACAAAAGAAGCAGACACGATGGAAAGGATAGTCCATGGACTCTTCCCAAACTATCCAGACAGAACAGATGAAACAGAAGATCAGATTGAGACTGTCACCCCTCTGTTCAAGCGAGAGGAGCTTATAAAAGTAACTAGTACGTTCAAACGGAGTAAGGCGCCAGGCCTCGATGATATTCCCGAAGAAATAATCCGAGGCGTTGCATGACAATGTCCGGACATTCTTCTGGAATTATACAATGAGAGCTTGGTGAAAAGGTTATTTATCAAACTCTAGAAGAACGCTCGATTGTTTCTCATTAGTGAAGGTAAGGGGGGTACTGAGCTACCATATTCGCACAGGCCTCTTTGCCGCAAGGGAAAGGAAGCTATTCGAGGATTTGCTTTGACCTAGACTGATACAGACAATTCAGAACGTCAGAGACTTATCCGATCGACAGTACGGAATAAGAAAAGGATGATCGACCATTGAGGCAATCAGAGATGTCGTAAATATCTTCTATAATGGCAATACAGGTTGCCAGGTGACTAGACTAATAATTTTACTGGTCACTCTGGACGTTCGAAACGCTTTTAACTATTCAAAATGGACAGAAATACTGGAAGCACTGGGGCTATTCTTGAAGATAAACTCCTACCTTCTACGTATTATACGTGGCTAACTAAGAGAACGAAGTTTGACATATGAAACACTGGACGGAACGAAAGAGTATCAAATAATAGGAGGGGTTGCGCAAGGTTCAGCTTAAGATGAACTACGTCATGAGGCGCGTGTCCAAATGGATGATAGAACACGGATTACCGCTAGAGCTGCAAAAGATCGAGTTGTTGCTGTTAACTTGCCGTAGAATAGACACAGTGGTTCCAATAACGTTAGAGAAAGAAGGCTTGAGGCTAAAAACGAGATGAAGTATCTAGGGGTTACTCTAGATACGAAGCTAAGTTTTTGGTTTTACATACGCAACGTGATAAATAAAGCAGCAAAAAGGACAAATGCTTTGAGCAGACTTATGGCCAATACGAACGGACCCAGATAAAACGTACGTAGACTCCTACTGAGTGTAACGCACTCAATTTTACTGTACGGAGCGGAAGTATAGGCCGACGCGATGAATATTAGGAAACGGTCAAATTTCATGAAAAGTATTCAAAAGCTGAGAGAACTGAGAAATGTGTGCGCGTATGGAACCATTTCGTAAGAAGCGGTTTTTGTAATAACCGGCGTAATCTCAATTTATTTATTAGCGGAAGCACGAAAAAGAATTTACGAACGAAGTGTCATCGTCGGGAGGGAAAACGCTGCGACGGAAGAACGGTCGGGCACACTCTGATTGTGGCAAACACGATGCACAACGAACGAACGAGGATAGTGGACGAAACAGCTCACACCCGAGGTCAGCTCGTGGATGGAGAGAAGACAGGATGAGATGGATTTCTACCTCACCCAATTTCTGTTCGGACACGGGTATTTTCGTAAATACCTCTGTAGGACAAAGAGAATAATTTCATCAGAATGCAAGTACTGCGGATAGCCCAATGACGATGTGGAACAAACGTTTTTCGTATGCGGCCCTTGGAATGGCTTATGATAGAGGTTTGCAAGGACAAGGGAAACGGTCACGCTAGATAACGTTACTAGATTTATGATAATGGACGTGGAAAATTAGTGATGGATCGTTAATTACGTCACAAATGTATTACCGAGCAAAACGATGGATGGATTCGTAATGAATAAAATACTGATATGAAAGGAATGAACTTGTAAGACCATGAAAGAACTGTCGCAGTAGATAGGCTATGGGTATTCTAGCACATAGGCATTCTGGCACACTCTCCCCCCCTGAAACGATCATTTCCATTCATTAAATTTGAGGAGAATGATATTTCTTCACGATGAAAATTTAATATGCGTGTGAGAAAAGCGAACACCGTTAATGGTTATCTATTATTATAGAAAATGCGTGCCCATATACTGTAGACTGAAAGCGAGTTATTTTTCTTTGCCGATCCCACACCTTGCATCCTCTTAGTTTCGATCGAGGATAATATCGATGCATTTGTAAAAGGGAGTGAGTATGGAAAACCAGAGTACAATTGTCTATTTTGAAAGAGGTCCACTTCTCGGAAAAGCATGGGAAAGGGTCCGAGTAGAGGCGAACACTTGTGCAACTGAGGATGACACATGAATGATTATAATCCGCTTACTATTCTAATGCGCTTGCCGCAGATGCACGTGCAAGACACATGTACCTCTTGACAGATTGATCGAGGTGAACTCATCAATTAGGATAACTATAACCATGATGATTTTCTTTTTCTTTGTAACTCTCTAAATTTGTATCTTGTTGATTTCGACAGAGTATAACATCCTTGCGATTGAAAAGAAGGGATTGACTGCAGGAAACCAACGTATAGTTCTATTTTCGAAAAGGTACACTTCTTGAAAGGATCATGTGAAAGCGGGTGTAACGAGAGACTAGCACGTGCGCCTCTTGACAGACTGGCTGAGGTTAACTCATCAATTAGGATAATACGCTTTCCGTTGATGATTATAAATGTCTATTGTTATAGCAAACACGGGAGACAATACGATATACTGTAACCAAGATCATGTTTCTATTTTTCTTTGTCACTCCCTCGCTTTAAATCTTTACGATTTCGGTAGCATACAACATCAATGCGATTGGAAATCCAAGGGAGTGACTGTGGGAAACCGGCATATAAGCGTTCTATTTTCAAATGGTTTACTTCTTGGAAGGAGCATTGAAAAGTAGGTCTGAGGAGAGGCGAACACGTGCGCCTCTTGATATACTAACCGAGGGTGACTGATCAATTAGTTTAATCCGCTTATCGTTAATGGTTATAGATGAGTATTGTTATAAGGAATAGATGAGACCATACTAAATGCTGCAAGCGAGATATTTTTTCTTTACTAGTGCCATGCTTTTTCGCTCGAAAAACGTGAAACCGCCTAAAATCATAGATCATACAAGATAGACAGGTCATTAGAAAGATTATAGCGAGCGATTGTGGGGAAAAATTTTATCTTTGCTAGGCACACGCTTAGCTCATTATTGCATATGGAGTGATTCAATTTCTACCAATGACGAATAACGTACGCTTCGCCGTCGCTGAGAGGCAGGAGGTTAAAATTTTCGTTTGGTCCATCAGAAAAGTATAACCGATCGCCATACAAGTAAATGGAGGGAGGAGTGGATTATCAAGGAGGGAGGAGAAAACTTGTGCTCCATCATCAATGAGGAAAATTTTCTTGCATCAAAGTAGAAGGGTTGAACCATCCTTCCCATAATATAGTAAACGAAGGCGGTTCTTCTTTTTTATTTTTTTTAACCAATAGAAACGTTTTCTCATAGAAGGACAGCACTGGAAAACTGTATAAAAGCGAAATCGCAGTCAGTTATTCCATCACAATCTGCCTTCAAATTTCAAAGTTTAATAATATTAAAAATTGAAAATGAAGATAGCTGTGAGCACGGCAGGCAGCGGTAGAAGCAACAACAATAGCAACAGCACCGGGAAGCATCTGCCTGCTGCAGAAAAGCCTCCCCGGAGCAGGGGCAAACATTTGAAGTCGGTGGACTTGTTTGGGGAGGAAGAGCAGGAGGAGGATGGTGCACGACCGACGACGCCAATTTCGATCGTCGCAGCCTCGCTGACAAGGACTGTAACACCCTGTGGTGAACCGGAAATAAGGATTTTCCAGATTCTGTGACGCATTGGAGAGTGCTATATCGAAGAGCGCAGGATATGACAGAAGCCATTCGTCAGGCAGTAAAGTTTGCATAAGATAGATGGAAGTAAGTTAAGAAAAATAATAATTATTTTAAAATTCTTCTATTTTACAAATATTAATATTTAATTTTAAAATATATTTAATATTTGACTTTAATATATTAATATTAATATTTATGATTTTCTTTATTTGTTACAGGAACGAAGAATGGAAGTAATCGGCACAACAAACGCTCAACGAGCCGTTCAATGAGGAAGGAGAGAACGACGAGAATGGCACAGCACAGCAGCCGCAGCCCATCGATCGCAAGCATGCGATACTCGAGCTGTTCAAGCGTTGAGCAAATCAACGCCAAGCCTCCCCAGCGCAGCCAAGGATAGTACAAGACATTTGAGTGGGAAAAATGCAATTAAATTAAATTAAAAAATAAAATTCTTTTTATAAAATTTTTGAAAAAATAATCAAAAAAACATATATTGTAATTTTATATGAATATGCATTATTATATGTATTTGATAAGAAATTAATGAAATGTAACAAAAAATATATATAAAAATATAAATATAAAATATAAATATATATAAATATGTAACGTCCCTATCCCCCTCGGGATAGCCTACGCGGTATTTTCTCAGGGTAGTTTGAGAGGGGAGGAAGTATTTCGGGATCGAACGGCGGATCAGGAAAATAATTGTACAAGTACACAGTATATTTTTAATAACAATAAAAATGAGTTTATTCAGGAACTCATCTATTTACAAGATTCTGAAACAAATAAATTAGAAACAAAATATTTAATAAAAGGTAATTTACGGCTAGATTTATATATATATATATATATATATATATATATATATATATATAAAATTACTTATACTAAGGTCGCGTTATTTTCCGCGATGCGTATAATATCCGGCGCTATTTACCGCACGAATACCCGGTGTTATTTTCCATGCGAGGAATTTATAAAACGTGACAGGTAGCATTTAAATAGGATGAAATAAGGTAAGCTTAACTCCGCTGGTCTTTTGAGGAGCGCCTCGCAACCAGGATCACGTTTACTTAAGGATAGGTAAAATTATTAGCCGTCTGTCTTTTTAGAAGCGCCTCGCCACAGAGATCAAGCTAATAATTTCGGAAAGTAAGTAAATGTAAAGGATAAGTAAACGGCTGGTCTTTTGAGGAGCGCCTCGCAACCAGGATCATGTTTACTTAAGGATAGGTAAAATTATTAGTCGCGTGTCTTTTGAGGAGCGCCTCGCAATAGAGATCAAACTAATAGTTTTGGACAGGAATTTTAAGTAGGAGTTTATTGAGCTCTGAATAAGTTTTTTAGCTCCGGGAGAGTTCGTGTGAATCAACTTCGGGGCGTTGGTTCACCGGGCGAACTCTCGATTTTGCCTTTTGCAGGCCCTTTTATATCAAAATAATCGTATAATTCCTTCACCGGTCGTTTAATTTCGGACGACGCGCCGAATTATAATAATTATATTAATAATAATAATAATTAATAACAATGATGTTTGATAATTATTATAATAATTATTATTTACAATTTAGTGTTTGTACTTGCAGCTGGTGTGCTGCGCACAGTGATTGTATACATGTATACGTGCTTATACATATATATATAGATATATATATATATCTATATCTATATATTGTAAGTACATTTAGTAATGTGATTTAATTAATTTAATTAAATACAGCGGGTGCATTCATTTTCGGACAGCCGTTGTATACATTGGAATGCGCGTGTTCGCCTACCGCAATATTCGTTGCTGGCTCGCGCTGTTCGGTGAGAGCGTATAGTAGTGTGCGTGTGTGGCGCGTATTAGAGGGGATAGTGGCCGCCGGTCTAATACACTTGACGCTCTCTCCCTTGCCGCGCGCAGTGTATCCCCTCTATCGTATACTTCTGGCTTAGCTTAGTAGTAGAGAGAGAGACTAGGTATTGCGTTCTCTCTCTACTTGTTCGGTTTTAGGCAGTTGTGTCGACTACCTTCTTCAGTAGTCGTCTCGACCTTTGCCTGTTTTCGGTATGTTTATCGCGTGTTACATAATATAATATATTACTTTTAATTTAGTTTTATATTTCTAGCTTAAATATAAAGTGTTTAATCTATTATTCACAGCTTATACATCTAATTTCGTATATGTATATAGAATACATCCAGGAAAATAGATGTAATGGTAGTGTGAAATAATATTTTGCGTTTCTTTTGTGTATGCGCGATATATTTGCGTAGTGAATTTACGTGTTGTTTGTGATAAATTTGCACGGCCATGTTTTTGGCCGTTGCAAATAGAAATGTACAACTATAAATTATAAAAAATAAAAAATGTATGAAAAAATAAATAAAAATAATAAAAAAAACATATATTGAATTTTATATGAATATGTATTATTATATGAATTTTATAAGAAATTAATGATATGTAAAAAAAATAAATAAAAAAAAACTATAAATATAAAAATATAGAATAAAAAATAAAAAATGTATGAAAAAATAAATAAAAACATATAAAGAAATGAAAAAAAACAAAATTATGACGTTTTACCATCTTTTATCATTCCTACCTTTCCTCATAGAAGTAGAATACCTTTCCTCATAATGAACGTGCATTAAGGGGGCATCTATAGTCTTTTTGCATAAATTTTCAAGATTTTTTTCTTGCAGTAAACTTTATTATCACACTACAATTTTTTTATATTAAAAAAATACATATTGAAGTCTGCAAAAAAATTTTTTTTTTCATTTTTCATCCAATATGGCCCAGATATGGCTGCCTTGATAAGCTTGCTTTTTTTTGGCTGACATCATATCTTGACACAGGAAGCTCTGAAATGAAAAATTCAAAAAACATATTAAAGTATAAGAAAGTGGCTATAGCCCGTACTAAAACCAAAAAGTTTAAGTAAAATAAAAACAAAATGGCGGGCTTTTCTAATTTTCGGCTTATTTTTTGAGGCTTTGTTGTTTAAAAAAGTACTCAAATGTAATCGAATATTCATAATTCTAGTACGGGCTATAACTATATGTGTGACAAATAACCTCTCAAAATTTCAGCCCAATCGGTTGAATAGTTTTTGTTAAATCATGTCAGCCAGGTCAAAAAATGTTATTTCGAGAAAAACGCGTTTAAAATAATTTTTTGAAAACCTGTGTAAAAAATGAAGAAATAAACCTATTACACTCAATCCGCTATACCAGCTCCATACATAATTCCTTCCTGGTCCTCAACAAACTCATTTTCGTGCGCCTTAGCCTTTCTAAGCTCGAGTCGCCGTTCTTTTAAAGCTTCAATGCTGCGACGATTTCCTTGCTTAATTCTATTTTCGTCCTGTCTCTGCGCAAAATCCACTGCTACGCTGCCAATCGAAATACCCATTGTTTTTTAATGAAGGTAAAAATCCTTCATTTAAGACGCACACAGCACAATAGGTAGCAATTTCAACCATTTTCTTCCCAGAAAACATGTGTTTTGGAGCTATATTCCAAACACAAGCATTGAAGTTTTCGTTGGTGTTTTGTATGTGTGTGTTCCGATGTACCTTTCGAGCAAATCGTCTGTGGTAAGATCTTCATAAATCTTTTTTAATAAAGGTTGAATTTATTTGTCTAGTGCTGAAGGGTTCAAAAAAATTTTTCAGCTGGCCGGTATCTTCAGCAACTCGGTATTTGCACCATGAGTCTGACCCAGCGGGACAATTCATATGTTGAGGCTTATCATCCGTAGAAATTATGTGGTAAAAAGTTGCCCAAATAGCATTTCTCATATCTTCAACAGAATCTGGATTTCAGCGAACAGCTAATTCGTAATATTTTAACATCTCCAGCATGACTTTATTAGTAAATGTAGCCGTTATTTTAGGCTTTTCAGTTTTTTTTGTTTTTTTATCGTTTTTTTCCATCAGCACCTTTTTGTGAAGCTTCTAACGCTTTTTGAGCCTTTTTTATTTGTGTCAGTTGTTTTTTAGCATCTTTTGCTCTTTTATAAATTCGCTTTTTAACATGTAAAACACACTCCTTTTTTACGCTCAAAACATCACCATAGGGCTGTATATCTTGTAAC
This sequence comes from Sycobia sp. Sy_11, assembly GCA_018907035.1. Taxonomy (NCBI): domain Eukaryota; kingdom Metazoa; phylum Arthropoda; class Insecta; order Hymenoptera; family Epichrysomallidae; genus Sycobia; species Sycobia sp. Sy_11. The sequence goes on along the minus strand of JACCIC010000146.1, from coordinate 845,424 downwards.
GATAAGAAAGTCTTCGAATCGCCATCACCAATATAATATTCATAATAACTATCATGCAAATCTACAGATCTTTGGAACATTTCTTTTATACCATTAACATCCATCGACCCCGCACTGCCTTCATGATTTGCACTACAATCTGGCTCGTGAGTTTCATACCAGTCTTGATAATCCATAGAATTTTCCTTTCCAGCCCATTGTTCACAAGCTTTGCATATTCTACTTTTCACAATGAGATCAAGAACTTTTCCAGAAAATTATCCAATCAATGTAGCAATCCCGACAAGTGAAGAAAAACCCCTTCGAGCCCAAGAGCCGTCACCAAAACTGTGAGCCGATTTTTTACAATACCGGCAGCCTCATTTTCTCTTTGCTCTTCACTAACTGCTTGTCTAAGAACTACTATAGCTACTGCTTCTGCGCTATCCCAATGTAGTTTACTATTGCATAATAAGTAGCTAAAGCATATCCTTTGCTGATATCCATCATTGCACAAAAATTATTTATACTTAGCAAGCCAACACCGAGTAAACGCATCGCAAATACAAAGCGGCGATTTGTTTCGTAGGAAGTATGAATTGCTGGACTGCTTGGAATATGAGTTTCTGTTTCACATTTACACGAAACTACTAATTGGAAAATGTTATATCGCCTTTACAAGTTTTACAAATTAAAATGTCTTGTAGTCTTAGAAAGAGTAAGAAATTCACTATGACGTAATGCAACAATGGATCAACGTTCACTTTGAATGGAGGATTATTTTTCTTAATTTTTTTAGTAGATGCACTAACTACACTTTCATAACGCTCACTCGTAAATCGATTGCGACGAAAATTTCTTTTTTTTTTGTCGATCAGCTCTGGAATTGCCGAATTTTGTGCTTTTTTATCCATTTTATGAACTTTTAGTATATAAAATGATTATCATGTTTATGTAATTTGAAATAAAAAAATCAACAGAAATATTTCAAAGATGGCTGCAATTACCAAAGGTAAAAGCAAGACACGAACGATTTTTTTATGTATACTCGAAAAGGATTGTACTAAAAGATGCGAGCAAATGACAAGCTGGAAGCGAGGTGGAATACGTAGTAGAGCAGTCAGATCACCAACGAGCAGTCGTCCCACGAACGGGGGAGGGGGGGCTTGCCCTCCAAATTTTTTTTGAAGGCATATTTCTTAGAAATGTACAATTTCCAAGAATTTCGTGAAAATCCTAGAAAATTGTGTATTTCCAAGAATTTTTTATTTTATTATTTTTAAAAAATTGATAGTTCAAATTTTTTTCATTCATTTTTAAAATTGTTTCATTATTTGCTATTTAGTTATTTTATTTTATTAAATTACTTCAATATTTTTTTTACTTATTTTTTTTCAAACTACTTCAAAAATTTTTTTTTTAAATTATTTAAAAACTAAAAAAATTAGAGGAATAATATAATATAATAATTTATTTTATACGATAATATTAATTGGAATAAAAATTACAAATCTGATTTTTTTTCAAGATATATAGTATTTATTACTATAATTTTTTTACAAATTTCATTTTAAAATAATGCTCTTTTTAGTCAATTTCATCTCGTCCATACTTTCCACTCAAATAATTTTGCAACCATCTACGCATTATTGTGACATTCCGTATCGCACACATTGGTATACCTAGGCTGCATAATGGATGGTTGTGGCAAATCAGATTTTGACCTTCCCTCTGCAATGTTTGCAATGCTGGACAATGCAGCTCCTCCATATCACATATATTCTGAAATTAAAAAAAAAACTATGAAAAAGTATAAGAAAGTATGAAAAAGTATGAAAAAGTATAAAAAAGTATGAAAAAGTATGAACAATGTATGAAAATATACTTTTCCATAAAGTTTATTTTTTATTACTTTTTGAAATATATATAGGAAATAAATATAAAGATGATTATAAGTATACAAATAATTTTTTTACTTCTGTACAGCATATCTACAATGTTTTTTTGAGCCTATGGTATGGAATGTCACCATATCCCATTCAAGCCCATGATAATCACGCTGCAACCAGTGAATTGTTTTTTTTTCATTCCATATCAAGTCACTCCATGGAAATGGTGGCTTAAAGATATATACTGTAGGTAGTGCAGCTCTTTCCATAGATAATAAACAAACTTCTTTTAAAATGAAAGTTTGTGGGCCTCTTTTCTGAAAACCCTGCATGACACAGAAGAACACTTTATCTTCTGGACACTTCAGAATATTTTTTCTAAACATTACTTCGTATTCCCTCACTCTAGCCATTTTCAGTTTATTTCTATTTACTTATAGTTAGAAGTGATCATTAGGAATGTAAGTTCTATGCTCATACATTTTTATAATAGTTCTCCCCCTCCTCGTGAAATGAGAACTGTACTACAATTGGCTGAGAAAAAATAAAATAGATTTGATTGGATGAATGAAGTTTGAATTTTTTTGGTTGGTTACAAGTCAATTCATCTCCTCTATTCTTAGAGAAAGTTACTTATAATTGGGTCTGGGAGAAGAGAAGCATTTGTACGTTGGGAAAGGAAGTAACGGTAGATATTTAGATGGTCCTAAAACTTAACACGACCCCCGTAGGAAATCACGTTTATGATTGGACGTTCAAGGAGAAAGGATGATATTTTGATTGGTTTTAGTCAGACAATATTCTTCTTTAGTCTACATATATTCTTCTCCTTCTAAAACGCTATTGAATGTTTTCTATCGTTTCTTGGAGGAACACAGTTTCTACACCACACTCACCAAAAATTATACCATTGTGAAGGATGTTTACAACATTTTTATAGTGAGTAAAGGCTAGAAAATCATGAAAATGTTTGTAAGAATATTAACGATTGTCGAATAAATTTACCAAACTCATCGAATAATATTTAAAAACTTGAAGATTATCATAAAGGGGAAAAAGTACCTTTTGTAGTTTACGCTGATTTTGAATGCTTAGTAAAACCTACAGAAAATGAAAATGCTTTTCAACTCCACCAGGCCGAAAGTATAGGATTTTATGTAAAATGTAGCTTTGATGACAGATTATCCGTTTACAAAGCATATAGACAGAAAAGTGTAGACGAAGAGACACCCGTAAGTTGGTTTGTGCGTGAATTAAATTCAATTGATGAGCAGATTATCTCTATAAAAATCCAAAACCAATGAAACTCACAGATGATGAAGAGTTGACTTTTCAATGGTCGATCGTTTGCCATATATGTCGAAAACCATTTCTGGATGAGCAACTGGTAGTGCGAGATCACTGTCATTTCACAGGAAGGCAAATTTAATATAATAAGTTAAAATAATTTAATATAATAAAGAAAAAAAATTATTGTTGCTAAATTAATTTTTTTTTCTCATTAGATTCAGAGGTGCTGCCCATAATTCCTGCAATTTGAACTATAAAGACTCGAAATTTATTCCAGTAATTTTTCACAATCTCAATTATGATACACACTTTATTTTAAAAGAAATTGGAACTTGTACACTGATGAAAGGATGAGTTATCTTAATACCTCATAACAAGGAAAAATATATTTCCTTCACAAAATATATGGATGACTGTGATGTGGTTTTAGATTCTTAGATTCTTGGCGATTTTTGCCATCATCTTTAGAGAAACTTGCGTCTTATCTAGATAATGTACCAATAGCAATACAGGAGTTTCAATTAGATGGATACTCAAACAAAAGTTTTGATCTTCTTAGACGTAAAGGAATATTTCCTTACGATTTTGTAGATGGATTTGATAAATTAATAACTACAAAACTGCCGTCGAAAAATGAATTTTATAATAAATTGACAGATTCAAGTATTAGTGACGAAGACTATAAGCATGCTGTTCAAGTATGAAAAAGTTTTAATATAAGAACATTAGGAGAGTATTCGGACTAAAACAGATGTTCTATTCTTAGCAGATGTCTTTAAAAGTTTTCAAGAGACATCTATTAAAGCATACGGCTTATATACTGCACATTTTTACACTACTCCAGGATTAACATTTGCAGCAGCTCTTAAAATGACAAAGGTAGAATTAGAGCTTCTAACAGATATTGACATGTTATTATTTATTGAATCAGGCATCCGAGATGGAATAAGTCAGTGCTGCAATCGATATGCAAAGGCAAATAATCCATACATGAAATCGACATATGATGAAAAAAAGAAGACAAAGACACTTTTATATTATGATATAAATAATTTGTATGGATGGGCGATGGTACAGCATTTACCAGTTGGAAAATTTAAATGGGTTGATTATGAATCAAATCGTGACTTTTTCAATACACCAGCAGGTTCTGACATAGGTTATATTGCTGAAGTAGATTTGGAATATCCTGAGGAAATACATGACCAACATCGTGATTTACCTTTCTGTGCTGAGCATCGTACACCACCTGGTTCAAAACAGAAGAAACTGCTAACTACATTGAACGATCAAAACAGGTATATGATTCATTATCGTGCTCTTAAACAAGCGCTTGACAATGGTCTTCGATTGAAAAAAGTACATAGAATTTTGAGTTTTGAACAGAAACCCTGGCTGAAACCATATGTCGAACTAAATACTAAAAGCGAAAGCATGCAAAGAATGAGTTTGAAAAACTTTTTTATAAATTATTAATTAATGCTGTATATAGAAAATGCATTGAGCGAGAGCGACCTCGCGTTGATGTACGTTTAGTAAATAAATTCACTGGTCGATATGGAGCAGAGGCACGCAGAGGCCTACCTAATTATCATAGCTGTGCAATTTTCGATCAAAATCTATCAGAGACATTAGTGTATGATTTTCACTACTCTTACAAGAATCGTCGAGTGGGCGAAAAGTGTACGCTCTTGTATACCGATACTGATAGCTTGATATATGAAGTAGAGGATATTGATATGTATCAAATAATGAAAGAAGATATTCATAGATTTGATACTTCTGATTATAACGAAAATAATCAGTATGGTATTCCACGACAAAATAAAAAAGTGCCTGGACTAATGAAAGATGAATGTAATGGAAAGATCATGATGGAATTTATTGGTTTACGAAGTAAAATGTACAGTATTTTAGTTGATGGAGTAGGGATAGTAAAAAAGCTAAAGGTATTAAATCGGGTGTAGTGAAGAAATCAATTACATTCGATGATTATAGAAGATGTCTGGAAGACCTCGTAATTATATAAAGAGAGCAATGCACCATTCGCTCAAAATTACACATAGTGCATACAGAAAAACAGAAAAAAATTGCCCTAAGTCCATTTGATGATAAAAGATACTTATTGCCGAATACTATAGACACATTACCTTGGGGTCACTATAACATCCTAGAAGATCAAATGTCGCAAGCTGCAAATCAGGTAGAGAGGGAAATAATGGAAAGTAAAAGTCAGCAAATAGAGGAGGGGAATGGTAATGAGAGGGGATACGACGAGACTAATGGAAGAGTAGCTCAAGTAGGTGCAGCTACTAAGGAAGAAGAGAGGAAGAATAAAATCACCAATGAGATTCAAATAACGGTAGATGCACACGTAGAACATGAGAGGGGTGATAAAGCAACCAATGAATATCAAGCTGCACGAGAGAGGATGACGCTTTATAGCAGTGAAGGTGAATCAATAAGCGTTGAGTATAATACATCGGATGAACTATTACATGAATGGAATCCTGAAGAAATCTTGGAAGTATTGGAAGGGGTAAGCTCAATTGAAGTCGAGACAAGGGATGTACTCCATGAGGCAATGGAAGGGGCAGAAAGTATGGTGCGGAATCAGCTATATGAACAGACTGAGGATGATGAAGAACTCATTCGAGCAGTTGAACAGTTTGAGAATTGTCGCCCTTCTCCAAAGAAAAAAAGACTATTCTAGTAAGGTAAGATTCATAGTTAATTTTCCCTTAGAAAAAATATGCTAGAATTAATAAAATATTTCTTTTTTTTTAGAATAGATTTAGCCACTCTGAGTAAAATTTCGGAAAGCGGTTTCTTACCGAGGAAGAAATGTACAGAATTGGAGAAAAATCATCAGTATATGGTGACTGCTCTTAAGCAAGTCTCCACAAAATTTGGTACGAAAATAGTTGCGGAGATAGATGAAAACTTTCAAACATTCTTACCGCAAAAGATATCGTCAGCCATACTAAAAGATTAAGAATTTTTTATAAATATAGCTAATAAAGCAAATAAGCTTTGTTTATTTATAGAGTATCGGGGTTGTAGTGGTTTTAAGATTAATACTTCTACTTCTTAAGTATTAATAATAAAACACATTGTTTCATTTCTTTTTATTATTTATTTGTCAAAAACAAAAAACATGTATATCTTAATTACATAAATAAATATTTTATTCATAATATAATGTCTTTCTAATTTACTTTGAAATTAGTGTCCTTACACCTATCCATGTATGTTAATTATATTATATCTTGTATTCAATTAATTTCTTTTTTATTTATCCAACTATTATGCTTACTATTGAATCCTAACTATTTAACATATATGCGGTTACCACTCCGTTTTAGCACTTTTTCTACTAGATAAATTTCGGGATACTTAGTCTTTTGAATTTCAGTTTCATAAAAACCTCCAGATACAGGCTTATCATAATAATCTTGTAACGTTCCGTCTCCTTTCTTCTTAATTTTCTTTTACCAAGTTTTTATTTTTTTATTTTATTACGAGAAATTTGTGGGGTTTAGGGTACGTGATTCAGAGGGAGGAACGTATCAGGACGGGTTTTTCGGGTGAATAACTTGAAACTCGTGCTTTTTTATGTTTTAAAGAAGTAACAAAATATATTATCTAATAAATTATACAAAAAAAAAATAAAAATAATAATTATTCTATCGGGATCTCGCTGTAGATACCCTGAAACAAACAAAAAAAGAAAACGATTCGCAAATTAATTATTCGCGTCTTCAATTTATTTTATATTATAGCTAGTAATTAATAGGCTTATCTAAATTTCTACGAATTTACACGGCCTTGACCCAGTAATTCTCTCGCTTTATTTACTACATTGACTTAAACGGTTCCTCTTTCTATTTATTATATTTATATAAACGGTCCGTCTATTTACACGGAGCTTCTGTCGTGCTATCGTAATAAATCCTTTTCTCTTTTTTATATCGCGCTAAGGTGCGCCTTAACCAATGATATAAAAAAGTTTGGTGTTTTACTTAGGAATAAGCGTTGATTATTCCTTCACCATACTCCGTTTTCTTTTGATTTATTTTACAGAAGTTAATTCTTATATTTATAATGGTAAGTCGATCAACGTTATGATGACTTGCAAAATTTCGGTCGCCGGTCTGTCTGGTATTAATCCGAGGTGTGCCTCGTGATTCATAGCCGTCTGGTAGTTTAATTCGACGAAAAGGAGCGCCTTTTCCCCGAATTAAATTAGTTAGATTATAATTTTGTCTCCCGGCGGCTTTTCTGGATTAGTTCTTAGGTGAAATAGAATTACTTTTTCAGAAGTCGGGAGCGCCCGTTCTTCTGGGTCGGTGATCTTTTTATCTTTTCTTACGAGTAAAAGTGTTTTTCCTTTGGCCTCGTGAAAGAGTTTTCACCCAAGAAAATACAGAATTTGTCGGTTGGTAGATGACAGCTCTTTTCGTCACTCGGGAGGTATCCTTCCTCGACGAATGCCGAAAACGAACCGTGCTCTTTGCAAAATTTGGCGTACTTTTATACATGGAAAAAGTACGTTAACAAAAATCTGATTGGTTATTATTTATTTTAAAATACAGTAATATTGTTCTTATTGGTTAAATTACTTTATTCTACCTATTCTACTCTATGTTGTGTTTGTTTGTTTATTTATAGCAATCATTTCGTGTATATATCTGACTGTTATTATGATTTGTCTATAATACTCTTAAAATTATAATAATTCTCGTCACGGTAACAACCTAATTTATCCTCCTCTTTTTCCCGTTACAATCTTTAACATGATAAGTTACTGGATCAGTTTTTACAATTCTTGATATTGTAAAAATTTCAGTAGACCAATTAGGTGTATAGCCTTTTTCAAAAATATGTTTTATTTTACTTATTCGTACATTATCTCCGACATTGTATTTCGGTTTTTTCCTTGCTATCATCTCAATTGAAAACGCTTCTTCACCTCCCTTTCGTTTTCTTGGCTTACATTTTCAGGCTCAATTCCTATTGTTCGATGTTTTCTTGAATTGTAAGCTTTTAGTAAATCTGTTAGGATACCTATCCATTTATAGTTTCCTTGTTTGCTGAATTGTATCCACATTGCATTTTTTAAAGTTCTATTAAATCGTTCACAAATACTTGCATGAAGATTACTGTGTGAAGAGTATAGATTTATCTTATAATTTTTCATGAGGTTATGGAAGTGTGAATTGTAAAATTCTTTTCCTTGATCGGTTTGAAGATTTGATGGTACTCTTCCATGTTTCAATATCGTATTCATAGCGAGAGTAGCATCGTTACCATTCTTTGACTTTACTGGTTTAGCCCAAGCATACTTCGAAAATAAATCTATAACAGTGAGTAAGTAACGAAACTCTTTATTCTCCTTAGAGTAGGGTATCATTTCTACAAGATCTGCTTGCCAAGTTTCATTTATACCACTTATATCATATTTTCTTCGCTTATATCTGCGACGGGCAGATTTGTGTAGCTCTTCAACCACTTTTTGTTTTACTTCCTGCTGACTTTGCCTTTGCTGATTTTGTCGATGCATTTGTTTTCCTATTAATATCTATTATAATACCATTCAAATTCGAAACCGATTGTGTCATATTATCTCTTAAACGAGTATGTGAGTCACTAAGATTTTTCAATTTCGATTCCAGTTCTGATTTATACTGATTGGTTTTCATAAGATTTTTATCCAAATTATTTATTTTTTCTTCCAATTTCAATTGATTTTGATAAAGATCTTTGAATTTCCCTTCAGTTATCATACCATTTTGTTCCTGATGTTTCTCGTTTTCTTTTAGCATTTCATTAATTTTTAAAAATACAGTATTCAGTTCCTTCTCGAAGAGTGAATGTAACGATTTCACACAAACTGCATCAGTAATTTTAATAACTTCACCAACATTACAAAGTCATTTATTTTCTATATCAAAATTGCCATCTGTTGTAAAATTGTATCCAACGCCTGGAGGACCTCGACTCCCCTTCGAGTCTCTCAAATTTCTTCCAAATAAGTCGAGACTCATGATGATACTGATTGAAGAATAGACGAATGTGTATTAATATATATATATATATATATATATATATATATATATATATATATATATCCTATTTCACGCAGTTCCTCAATAATTAAATGGATTTTATTGATATGATTGTTATTTCCATCTGATTGTTCGGCAATTCGTAATCTTAGTCTCTCAACAAGCTCATTCGGATCATCTCAGTACACTAACTCTATTGAAGAATCTTTCTTTGCTATTTTATATTTAGGTAAGTTACCTCTTCCTCCCCCTCTTTTTTTTTGTATGACTAGCACTGGTACGAAACATTGGTACAATGATGTTGAAATATTTTCTACTCTTCGATGAGCGTATAGATTCATCTTTACTATGTTTTTTCCGGTGAGCACTTGTTGCTTCTAGAATACTGCGCTAATTTTCACGATTTGCTGCACTTATTAATGTGTCGTCTGGTTCTTTTTTAATAAGAGTTCCATTAGTCCATTACTTTTAGGATAACTTAAATCTTTCACTTTTATTTTATTATGATTAAATTTAATTTCAGAATCGCCAAGCATGCCTGTTCCTCTAATATTTCTTACTCCCCATATGTTATCAAATGTACTCCGGCTTTGATTTAAAATATTAGTTTTAAAATTGTCTTCATGCATAGATTTGAATATCGAATTCCTCATTGAGTTATCTAATGAGGCAAAATCATCATCGGAATCATAATCTTTCATAAAAGCTGAACGAATATTATTATCTATCATAAAACTCAACTTTTTTCGGGATCTAGTTGGTTTTATAATGCTCTGATAATTCGAAATGCGATACTGTAAACTGTTTGATTCAACAAGCTTTTCAAGTGGTGTAATGACAGATTTCAATATATCTCCTACAACTTTTTCGAGATTCTCTCTCTCCTGTTTCAATAGTGCAGATTTTCTTTTAATAGCTTTACGAGCTTGTAACAGCTCGTTAAGGATACTCTTTTCTTTCTCAAAGTCCGACATGGTGTCGTGTTGATGTGTAAAATTAAACTGAGTGATTAAGATTTTTATAATTTCCTTTTATTGTAAAACAGTTAAAACCTTTTCTGTATCTACCAGCATCCATCGCTCTATCTTTATCAATAACAGCAAATCCATATTTATCATTTTTCCAGCATTCAGAATAAAGATTTCGAAACTCGTTGAAAGACAGATCAGTATTGACATGATCATCATAAATATGTTTTAAATTCACATCATCTTGACGATCTTATCTCTAATAAGATGTTTTGGTATATGAGCATATGACTGGCATAGGTAGAAGCAGTCTACACTTTTATGTCTCCCTATACAGAAGAATGCTCTGACGTTATCTTGCTTCTCACAAGCTACATCGTCAAAAACCATAATTGAATTTGGCAATGCTTCATCTGGTGATATTACACTTTCATATTCACTAAACGGGAAATATGAGATGCCTTCGATTGGTTCTATTACTCTTTTGAGAAATTGATACTTTGGTTGATTTAACGAGTTTGAATAAACATACATATTCTCGAATCTAAGACCATTGGGATGAATCATTAAAGCTAACAAGCTATTTATTTTTCCGCAATTTGATGAACCGCAGAATACTGCTCGTATACTATCTGGTAGTAACTTTCTGTGTCGCTTCCTTCTTTTTTCCTTTCCAAAATCAAAGTTAATGACGGCCAGTTTCACGTTCTGCTCAAAGAAATCCATGTTGATATGACAAAGTCTAGTTTAACATTGACTGACGTCAATATATAAATGTTTATTTTATATTTTCGATCATCAGTTATACTTTGACTGCCAAAGATGATTGAGCATAAAACTCGGAAGCATTTAAAAAAGGAAGGACGTGGATTGCTTGATAGAGTAATCAAGAATTTACCTATCGAAATGCATCTTCCTGGTTATCAATACTGTGACCCTGTAACTAAATTAACAAATCGATTAAAAAGGGGTGATCCAGAAAGAAATGAACTAGATAAGGCATGTAAAGAACATGACATTGAGTACTCTAATAAAAACAGTAATCGTAAAGTGGTTGACATAAAGCTTGCTAATAAAGCTTGGCAACGGATTAAAGCTAAAGAAGCTAATCTTGCCAGTGCTATGAAATTAAAGTCAAAAACTGGAATGGGGCTGAAATTCAACAAATTGGTGGCAGCAGCGAAAAAATCATTGAAATCAGGTAAAAATTCACGCAAAGTCATACAGTCCGCCTTAAAAGGTGCTCGTCAAGCTCTTAAGAATAGTGGTTGTAAGAAGAAAGTTCTCATTCCACGTGTGATACCTCTACCGTCTAAAATTGGCGGAGTTCTTCCTTTCCTTATTCCACTGTTCGCAGTACTAAGTGCAACTGGAGCTTTAGCCGGACGTGCTGTTGGAATAGCTAAAGCAGTAAATGATTCTAAAGCTGCGCAGAAAGATTATCAAGAAAGTAAGCGTCATAATAAGACGATGGAGGCTATTGCTTTAGGTAAAGGTCTCTATCTGAAACCATATAAACGTGGAGTGGGATTATTTCTCAAACCGCATATCGAACACGGTCTAATTAAAAGAAAAAAAAAACTTCAATTTAATTTTGCCAAATCGTCCACTAACAAACTATGATCTTATAAAATATGCACATATATTACAAATTCCACATTTTCGAGGTGTTTTCATGAGAAATAGCCTTCGTCGTAATGGACCATGACATAACGAATCTGCTATTGTTAATCTCGATGATTCGCAAAATAAAGGTACCCATTGGGTCAGTTATAGAAAGAGAGGATCTGACGTTACCTACTTTGACAGCTTAGGTGACCTCAAACCTCACATAGATCTTATGAAATATTTCAATGTGAAAGAAGTGAAATACAACTATACAAGATATCAGAATTTGGATTCATTAATTTGCGGTCATCTTTGTCTTTGTTTCTTAACTGAAAGTCTATAAAAAGGATTTGACAGATAAAATTGGATCATTTTCGCTCAATCAGTCATGAAAGATAGTTTCACTTTGACTCTTTCAGGAAAATCTTCTTTCTTAGAAGCCCAATACTTTCCATCCATTGAACTACCAAAGCATAAAAATTATGTTTTAGGTTTAGTCGAACTTTTAACCTTTAATTCAATTCCAAATATTGACAATACAAATAATCAACTTCATTTAAAAGGAGAAATTATTACTATCCCCATTGGTAGTTACGAGATTGATGATATAAATCAATTTTTATCTAATACATTGAAATCAAAAGGAATTGAATTTTCCTTGAAAGCTAACAATAATACATTTAAAAGTGAAATTAAGTGCAGTGTTTCGTTAGACCTTAAACCTGAAAAGGCGTTTCAGGTATATATTTTTATTTCTTTATTTCTTTATTTTTTTGTAAGAATTTTCAAAATAATTTTCATATTATTATTATATTATTAGAGTTCTGGTAACTTATCATATAACATAATTATCAAGTCAAAGGAAAAGTATTCACAAATCCTTGAAACTTAAAAAACAATTAATCTTTATGGCAGATAATGATGAGGTATCAACAAATAATAGCATCAATTAAAATACTTTAATTGTGCTTATGTCGACCGTTTTCAGATAAATTAATAACTATTTCTATTGGTCGTACAGTCCAATTAAATAAATTCAAATTAATTTAATGCCATTATAATTATAATTTTCAATTAATTATATATTGATAATGTATTAATATTTATATAAATATATATTGATATTATTATGTAGTAATTTTAATTTATTTAATTGAATTGTAAGACCAAAAAAATATTTATTAATTAATCAATTAAAATATTAAATAATTTTTTAATTTAAATTTTATATTTTTCCTTTTATATAAAGATATAAAAAAAAAATTCTTTTTTAAATTTCAAAGTTTGAGAAATAAAATTGAGTTTCAAAAATATTTTAATGTTTGATTGTGATTTTTATTTTTTATAAAGCAATTATTTAACAGAATACGCAAGATCGAAAAAGCTACATTATTTCACCTGGAACACCACACAATTTAATAAGGAATTAATGATTTGAATCATGATATTATAGATTTTTCATAACAACTTTGCTAAATTTATCATCATATCTTTAATTCTATAATATTTTCATTGCAGCATTGGCTTGAAATTCCTACAATGTCGTCATTAAATTTTATACAATTGATTTTTAATGAAACTTTTAGCATAATTAACATTAAAATTAAATATTAAATTTGATGTAGTCATTTCAATTTTTACAAAATACAATTATTTTTAGAATTAACAAAATAATAATAATTACAAATAAGATACTTTAATAATTTAAAATTATTTTGTGATATTGATCATTGATTTGATATTATTATTTGATATTATCATTTAAAGATTTTTGGTCCTTATGGAGATTGATTGTAAGTCTTTTACTTCAGTTATATAGCCATATTTAATTATACGGTAAGTTAAATAATATACAATAATTATACTATTATACATATTATAAATTTTATAACCTTATTAAAGTTTAATGAAATTTGATGATATATTTAATATTTTTTGAAATAAATATTTGGTAAAGGTATTACTTCGTTATTCCTCTAAAATTAGATTTTTAATATTTAACTCTAGAATATATATAAAAATTGACACACTCGATTGATAAAAATCCCACAGCTTCAGAAGTCAATGATGACTGATAAATAAAACTTCCTACAGAAAAAAATTTTTACTTTGTGTTATAATAAAACAAGTATATATTCGACAAAATTATTGTTCTTATAACCTAAATAATGGATAACTTATATATATCTTTATCAAATGAATATAAGTTAATCGTATTTTATTAAGATAATGTTGCAATTTGACAAATTCGTTGAGGCTGTGGTTCACTGTCCTCATCCGTTTCGCTGATCCACGAGGGCTGCCGTTCGTGTCATATTTCTGTATCAATCTCGGGAAATCCTGTTCGACTCGAAGTATAATCATCTAATATTTCGGTGACCTGGATCATTATAAAATAACAATATGATGCATTTATCTGAAATTTATGAAAATGAAAACTTTGCTAGTAGTAGCTTAAATATCAATAATAGTTTTTAAAAGGATGAGAAAACAGGATGTAACGATTTCAAAATCAGACTTTATTTTCGAACCCAACATATCTTCTGAACTGAAAAAGATGAATAAACGAACACGTTTGAAAATAACCTTCATTTGATATTGTATGTGTGTTTGCTGTGAGTTTACTCCTTATCAACCCCTAAAAAGGAACAAAATCCTATAAAAAGGAGTTTGCAGTTTTAAATGAATGTAATGACGTATATTAATGGAAAAATAGAATATTTACATCAGTTATATTACTGTAAAATCACCTAAGAATTCCATAATTTATCCTATTCAAGGTATGCAAGGTATGCAAGGTATGCAATTCATGATGAATGACTATCAGAAATGACAAATACCTGATAAGAAAGTACAAGGATAAAGTATTTTCCAATGATTTATTAGTTTTTCTGTGCTGAAGAAATCATTTTTGAAGTGTTTTTATATAACGAATATGTATCATATAATGAACATTTTGCATTATTTTTGCAGTAACATCGGAAAACTACCCAACTTACAAGATGAAGAGTATCTGATCAGGGGGTAGAAAGAGTATTTTTAAATTATTTTTCATATGCGGACATAATTACATAAAGACTTAAACGAAGCCCAATAGCCCTCTAAAACTGTCAAATTCAAATTAATGCACTCTTATATCCAAAATCTATAACTTTTGAATCAAATAAACCTTAAATCTCTCCCTGAAATCCATGAGATTTTTAATTTATAGTTCGATTTAAGACTTTACATTTTATTTTAGGAAGAGTTGTTTATTTTTACATGTTCATAGAGGATAAACTTACATCAAATCTGGATGCAGCATTGACTAATGATGATATGAAATTGTAATTCAAATATTCATTCATTTAGCTTTATAAGTTATAGTATTCATAAGATATATTGTGCTCAAAAATAGGATTTACTTTTGGGCGTCATACGGAACCTCATGAGTTTGATTACAATAATTTTTTGCATGGATCTTATGTAAAAAGTACTTATTTTATGTAAAAAATATTATAAAAAATAATATGTACATGCACATACAAAATAATTAAAATCCAATCATATTTTAAATTATTAATCGTTTAAGAATTAGAATTACCAAAACTTCGTCAAAATGACTGTAGTAATCGGTCGTTGTATTTAAAAGACTTTCACCCATTGTGTGTGCAGATTGCTGGAATTGAAAGTTTGAATGGTAGTCCAGTGTACTCAATGCTATATGTATTAATGACAGAACTACTAATAATCCGGCTGAAAATAATGAAGATTCAATCAATTTATATATTCTTTATTTATTAAATTAATATGTTTGGACACTAACATAATACTATTATTAAAATTCAGGTTTCATGACCTATCTTAAATTATAATGTAGAACAAAACGTTTCACAAAATACAAATTCATATAAAACGATTTTGAACGATTTTGTATAGTGAAAACAATTTATTATTATAACTATTACTAAATTAGTGATTTAAATTTAAAATGATTTCAAGGAATTAAAAAGTCTGTGATAAATCACATTTGTTGAGATTATAAATGAAGATTCGCTAATATACGCTTGATGATACATTTATTAATGTTATTAGTTTAGTATTCTTATATTTATCCTGTTATTCTGAGTTGCTATTATTAGATTATTAAAGAAAATCTACTGCATTATATACCATATCCTATTTTAGGAGCCGTAGCGAGCTCGAAACGTTGGACAAGTTTTCAATTAGGTAAGGGTGTTGGGGACAGTCAGACTGCACTTTACTAACAAAGAATTTTTTCAGCTAATATTTTATTTTCAGATTAGTCTACGGGGGTGAATGTAAACAAGGACAGTCTGACTGTCATTATAATTTTAATTTAATTTTTAATTTAATTTTTATTTTTAATTTTTATTTTTTATTTTATTTTTATTATTTTTTATTTTTATTTCTTATTTTTTATTTTTTATTATTATTTTTATTTTTTATTTTTATTTTATTTTTATTTTTATTATTTTTATTTTTATTTCTTATTTTTTATTTTTTATTATTATTTTTATTTTTTATTTTTATTTTATTTTTATTTTTATTTTATTTTATTTTTGGATGGAATTGATTGGACTGTAAGACCAATAAAAAAATATTTATTAATTCATATCCTATTATTAGTTATATTGTTATATATATTCTTATTGAATCTAAACCCACCGAATATATTTTAGCAAGTAATTACATAATTAGATTTTAATAAAAAGGAAGAATCAGGTATGTGTGAAAATTTTGAGTTTATTAATTTTATCACTCAGCCGTTGTTTTAATAAAAAAATTAATTTTCAGATGTAATATTGACATTACTATAATTTTTATAGCTTTTTTCCAACAATCTCAGATATTATATAATATATGATAACATACTATTAGAGAATTTTTATATTCTTCTATCGGAAAATTTAGACAGTACAAATTCCAGTATTTTTAAGTATAGAATTTCCTACCATTGAAAAAGGAAAGCCAGAGTTTATGTGGCTTCCAGGCCAGCAGACCAGCAATTGGAAAATAAAATAATCCCCTTCGCCAGCCACTCGTCGCTGCAAGTGTCATAGACCAGCAGCGAACTCCAAAGCTATCATCGTCTCTACAAAAGGCAGGAAATATTTTTTATTCATATAGTTTAAGCAATCAATAGTACCAAAATGTTAAAAAAACTCCATCAAATTTGTATGTTTTGGTGTAAAACATGTAGAATTATATTTCAAATTAGATCATCCTTATTTATGAGAATTAATAATTTAATTAATTTTTTTTATAATGTCTACTTTCGATTTATTCATGTGAAAATTACAAATAATAACATTTATTTTAAAAAATGTAACTAATGAAATTGCTTGTTATACAGGCAGTTTCTTTATTATTCTATAAAATAGATAAAAGCTCTATTTTCCTAGCCAAGTAGAAGAACGATTTGTGAGTCACGAAGTTTGATTAGTTTAATATGTATTTTCGCTTATTTTAAATATTAGAAGCTAATATATTTTTCGTACTCAAATTCTTAAAAATAATGACTGTCTGAATATACTAGAAACAAAAGTAATTTTTTGCAAAGAATTAGTAAGAGCAGAACGTATTTTATATGTTGGACCAATGTGTGTATTTTAAGGACTTTATATAATGATCGCGGGATTCAAAATCTAATTTCGTTCTTTAAAATGACTGGCTGGTACGCATCAATCACAGAGTGTTTCAAATTACTATATCATTACTCGTTACATTATATAATATTAATAAAAATTTTCATATATTAATAGATAAGTTTATATTATGAAAGACATATCTCATTTTAAAGATGTATAACCTTTAATATGACTTTAAAGAAGGCAATTTGTGCCTTAGTCTATCTAACGACGGCACGACGTAATGGTCGAAGTAGAAACCGTGATTGAAGACTTAACTAGATTTTCTAAGGAAACGAGTAACTTCTGATGCAATTGCGACTTCGAATCAATCGGCTATACTATTTCTACTTTTTATGATCAGTTTTCTTTCAAACAGAAGATTTCATTTAAATTAATAAATTCTATTTAATTAATTAATGTTGATAATGTATGAAATAATAGGGTCCGAAAATTAAGTTAGAGAAATTTAAATATACTCACTTTCAGGTTGAAAACGTGCAAATGAGTATATTTGAAAATATATATATTATTTTTCTCAATTGTAAGCTCTTTTACTAATTATTGTATAACCTAAAATTCTTATGTATTGTGCCTAATAATGTATCTACATATATATATATATATATATATATATATATATATATATATATATATATATATATATAATAGAAAAATACATTAATACTTTGTCTTAATATTTATATAGTTTTAATTTCTATTGCGTATAAACTATGTTTTTAACTTGCAGACTTAGTTTTGTATTTGATATGCTGAAGATGTATGATGCAAGAACGTGTCAAAGTATATTCTGGCATTTAAAAAGAAGACGCTTCAGACAATTTAGTCTACAATAAGATAGGAGTTGGAACGTGTCAAAATGTATAAAACAAAAACACTATATAAGACATACATTGACGATCAATATTATGTTTCTCTGCTTGAATATTTTTACATTTAAAAGTTGTATCAAATTTATAAATAAATTTATTTTTACAATATTTGCTTAAAAAGTGTCATATTGCATTTACTCTCTTTCAGAGAATTTATAAATTACTTAAAACAAATTATCTAATTTTATTTTCAGAATGGGTAATAAATTAGATTAAAAATTAAAAATAATTAAAATAATAAATTCATAAAAATAATAAAAATAAACTATATTATACATGTATGTTATGTTAGCAAATTGTATGTTAGTAAAGGAAAATCCAACTTCCCCACCGCCTTAAATTCAAATGTACCTTAAATACTCGACATTTAGTTTAGTTAGTTTAGTCCTTGAACATAAACCGTAGTGGTTCAAAATGTCGAACATCTAAGGTAAATTTAAATTTTAGGCGGTAGGGCAGTCAGGTTGTCCTTTATAAACATAGAATATAACTTATTTTTATTTTTATTATTATTTTTAATTTTTAGTCTAATTTAATTTTAATTTTATTTTTAATAGTAATTTCTATTGGTAATTCTTCGGGGTAATTGTAAACAAGGACAGTCTGACTGTTATTATATTAGTATAATATATTATTGTATAAAGACTGTAAAAGCGATAAAATTATTTAATAACTTAATGTTTAATAAACATTGTATGTAATAAAATAATAAGTGAAAATGTATGTACAACATGTAGATGTTACTTTACATTGAGATTATAATTATAATTAGTTAAATCAAAATTCAATAAGCTATTTCGTAAGCTATTCTTATTTTTACACTCAACAAAAAGTAAACGATGTAAGATCATATAATTAAATAAATTATCTCTCTCCCTCTCTCTGTCTTCTATATTAAAATAATAATAGGATAATATTATCGTTACATTCTATATGTTTAATATCCCTTTCATGTTGTTTAAATTAACTGTGAAAATCATAATTATTCAAAAATATAATATTTACTTAAGTTTAGTAATACATAAATTCTTGAATGTTATTTAATCAATATTTTTTTATTAATAATAAAAATCTTAATGTAACTATCTATTTGAATTTTCATAAACTTTAATTTGATTAGTTTTACTAAATGCTATCAATGAATGTGCGCCTAATTAAAACTTCATATACACATAGTGATTAAATTAAAATTAATTACTATGTTATATGAACTCTATTGTAACAATAAGATCCGCAATTTATATATACTAAATTAGCATTATCATATACAAAGTCAAAGAAATTATTATAACTACTTGTATAAAAAATTCTTCAAAAGTTAACAACGCATTTCTGAGGGTACGCAAAAAAGTTTTGAAAGATTTTAAGGCTGATTCCCCTAATCTACTGAAATGCGGCCAGCTGGGATTAAGAAAATGCAAGTAATATTTTTATTAACTAAGCGCTCATATATTATGTTACTAGGTTATGCAGATCCTTTATTTCTTTATTGGTGCCAATAAAATTGATGTCACTGTTAGTTTTATCTATTTTTCCCTCTGTAGACAAAGAATTTGTTTAAGCTGGAAATAAACGTAACGGTACTGAGTTTACTAAGAGCTACCAAGTCCACGGCTTCACATGAGAAATACACAAATACTTCGACCTGCTTCGATGAAAATCTTAAACCTATTGCGATTTGCGGTGTTTTTTTTCTCCGTAATATAGAAGGGGCCGCAGTTGTCCACGTCTATTTTTAAGAATAGTCTAGCAGATGATACTCAATTCTTAAATAGACCGCTCATGAAAGATCATTTTTTTTGGAATTAGAAATATCTGAGGCATGCCTGAATTATCCGCCGCGTAATACGTTTACCGTCTATCGACCAATATTATCAGGTATGTGAATAAGTCTTTCCCGTTTTTTTTCAAATTTTGAGCCTTTATTGTGAAAAAATGGTTACAAATGAATTATTGAAAGTATTGGCCATCGCTAGCTACAACTTTTTCCCATCTTTCTGGCAACATACGAATCCCGTTGCGAAAAAATTCGACCGGTTTGGCCTCTATCCAGTCATCCACCCATTTTTTGGCTTCCTCGTAGGAATGGAAGTGCTGGTCAGCCAGGCCATGCGTCATCGATCTGAAGAGATGGTAATCAGACGGAGCAACGTCTGGACTATACGGCGGGTGGGGTAGGACTTCCCATTTGAGCGTTTCTAAGTATGTTTTCACCGGCGGTGCAACATGTGGGCGAGCATTGTCATGTTGCAAAATAACTTTGTCGTGCCTGTCGGAGTATTGTGGCCGTTTTTCTCGCAGTGCGCGGCTCAAACGCATCAATTGTCGTCGATAGACCTCGCCTGTGATCCTTTCATTCGGTTTCAGAAGCTCATAGTAAACCACACCTAGCTGGTCCCACCATATACAGAGCATGAGCTTGGCGCCATGAATATTTGGCTTGGCCGTCGATGATGATGCATGGCCGGGTAGTCCCCATGATTTTCTTCGCTTCGGATTATCGTAACGTATCCACTTTTCATCGCCAGTCACGATACGATGCAGAAAACCCTTTCTTTTATGTCGCTGAAGCAGCTGTTCGCAAGTGAAAAAACGCCGTTCGACGTCTCTCAGCTTCAGTTCGTACGGCACCCAATTTCCTTGCTTTTAGATCATTCCCATGACTTTCAAACGCTTGGAAATGGTTGTTCGGTCAACTCCCAATGCTTCAGCAAGTTCTTCTTGCGTTTGACAAGAATCTTCATCAAGCAAAGTCGCCAATTCTCGATCTTCAAAGATTTGCGGCCGCCCGGAACGCTCCTTGTCTTCCACGTCGAAATCACCGCTTTTGAAGCGTGGAAACCATCCGCGAACACTTGAATCATCGACACAACCTTCTCCATAAGCCTCCTGAAGCAATCGATGCGTCTCGGCAGCAGATTTCTTCAAATTGAACCAATAAAGTGAAACTTCCCGCAAATGACGTCGACTCGGCTCAAATTTCGACATTTTCACGATATCAAAAATTTATGATGCGAAAAAATTTTAACTAATGTGTTAGTATGGAATTGTTGACATATGAATAAGCTTTGATTATGACATATGTAACCATTGAATACTCGCACAGTATTGGTGGCGCCATCTCTTACAAAAAACGGGAAAGACTTATTCACACTCCTAATATATTTTTGAGTGAAGCAACATGCTCCCAATGCTCACGTGTATGCATTTTTCATATGCTTGTCTTAATTAAGTCAATGACTCGACTCTTCTTTGATAGAACGATTGGATGCTCTTGATAGTATGTTAATTGAGTATTATTTAATCGCACGTCTACGCGTATTCGATGATCTTTATCAATGAATGGATTGAACCCCCTTAAGAGAAGTTTTATTATTCATGTTACGTTTTACTATGAAATCACTAAACTCACGAGGAAAGTGTAGAAACTGAATTACTACCGAAATCGATCTTCAGGTTAATTCAGGCTCATCTACGACATTGATCGAGAAAGTTTTACATTAAATTTCAATGAATTATTCATAAATCGTTTACAATAAGCTATGCCTCTAAGAAATTTGAAAAAATATGAAATTTTTGGTAATTCCAAGCCATCATGAATCACCGTATTTAGAACGAGGATTGTCCTCGCCTCCAATAAAGCTTCAGAGTTTATCAGCTAGTCAGACTATACTTTTGATCTTTGCATAGCCAACTCGGTCCATTCTTCCAAACACGGTTATTCATCAATTCAGAAATCATTTAACTCTCGATTTAAAACCCGCAGGATTATCTCCAGCAGGTGCATGTCTCAAACGAAAAGTATTAGTAATTTACTTTCTTTTAGATACTCTATTTGTTACAAAGGTTTTTAGCATGCGTGGCAACAGCTGCTTTTTACCAAATTTAAAGCAGTTTTAGAATTTAACTGGTAGAGCTTTCAATAACTATTTATATAATATGGCTAGTAGAAGTACAGCAATGAGTTCCAGTTTAGGGATTATTAATATAGATTTGAGCGGAGTCACCTTAGATCTGGCGCATAAGAATTGAACCATGCACTCATTATTATCATTAGCTGACCTTATATATATATATATATATATATATATATATATATATATATATATATGCATACCACGTAAGCTTATAGTTATTATAATTTCAACTAGTCATTATATTTTGCCAATGAGTGTGTATTTCGAGCGGTACAGATGATCATCGTTGAGTTTTTTTCTGCATATTTCTGATATGATTATTTTAGCCTCCAGCATAATCGAATAATTGGGCAATTTTCTATAATATAATTCGTTTTGCAACGCGTCTTTAGTATTTTGCGACTGATTTTACTACATAAAATAGGATATTACACCGAACATTTCAATTAAAGCCTAATGTTTTAGTAGAATTACATGGATCATTCAATAATTCAATGTTTATTAATTAAGTCGATAAAGATTCTGTGGGTTCAACATCATTTAACGACTATTTTCGTAATTCAGAATGAGCAGTTTATAGTAACTGATTCATTTGATATTGAAAGATTATAGAGTTTTCAATATTGCCCGCGTCAGTCATCAACTCGTCTAAAAGTCTTGTAATACGATTTCCGCCGCTATCCGATATTTGTTCCTTTTGATTAAGTTATTTTGTTTAAACTGTGAATAGATAGATACGATGCAGCTACAGTACTGTAAGTCAACGTGTTTAATTCATTCATTTAAATCGGCTTACTAAAACTATGTCGTCAAATTATTAAAATTGCCGATCCGCCTCATCGACTAAAATTTGCCAAACTTTTTAGCAAAGTTTATAACGAATACTATCTTATAAATGTTGGCATGGCGTAGATATAGAAAATATATTGTCCTGCTAATAATAAAGAAAATATAAAATTTTATATTCATACAATGGAAAGTGAATACATTAATGTTGAAAACTATGTTAAATATATTTCGCGTTGCTCTTTCTTCTCTGCATTTTTTCTAAGACGAAGAATCATTCCCATAAAAAATATTATTCAGAAAATTATCTATAACAATTTTTATTATATATGTTTAAGTTATATAACTATTTGTAATGTAATACAAATAGTAGACCTTATAAAGAACTCAATAGAGAATTATTTATTAAAAATAAGCAAGAGTAAAGTTGATAAAATTAGTAGATATTTTTAAGATTTTAAAAGCTCTGCTCCTTCACTGGTGACTAACAAAAGTTTACAAATCAATAATTTTCTTATAGAAAGTTATAATTTGGAATGGCAGTTATATTTTTAAGTACGTCATTATACTGAATTTTTCTATTAATACTAATTTTGTTAATAGGATCATCTATTAATATAATCAACTACATGTTAAAAATAGCATACATACTGTATGCGTAAAAAGATTTTCTTTAAATACCCGTATACATGTTTACCTAATACATTTCAACATGCATTTGTAAATTTTAATTTCTACAAAGATAATATACGTGGGTCATTTAACAAGTACCTAGCCTCACCGCAAGATGGTGCCACTATCGTATTAGAAATACACTACAGACCAGTATCTTCCTGTAAACGGTTACAGATGAAATTTTAGCCTAATCGTAGTTGTAGTTTATTTTTGAGAGCGTGTGAAAGCAAGTGAAAGCAAAGGTGGGTGCCGCGTTTGCTGACTGCAGACACCAAGCGCATCCGTGTGACCAGTCCAGAGCAGTGTTTGGAGCTCTTTCATCAGAATCCAAAAGAAGTTTTGCATCGTTACATGATCGTTGATGAAACATGGATTCACTACTACACTCCAGAAACCAACGAGCAATGACAACAATGTATCTTACTCGGTGAACCTGCTCCGAAGAAGGCGAAGACGGTTCCGTCGGCCAGAAAGGTGATGGCCACTGTTTTCTGGGATTCGCAAGGTGTGATTTTTATTGACTATCTGGAGAAGGGCAAAACGGTCACAGAACAGTACTACACCGAACTATTGAGCTAATTTGACGCCGTGTTAAAAAAACGGCCCCATTTATCTAAAAAGAATGTGTTTTTCCACCACGATAATGCATCGTCCTGCACTTCTGCACTCGAACGGTTAAATTGGTGGAATTACGTTACGAATTGCTGCCCCATCCACCATATTCTCCAGATTTGACTCCGTGCGACTTTTTTTTGCCTCCGAACCTAAAAAATTCGCTCTTTGGGAAGAGATTCTACTCCAATAATGAAATAATGGCCGCCACGGAGGCCATTTTCAAAGGTGTTAAAAAAATTAAAACTGCTGGACCAATTGTATTCAACTAAAAGGAGACTACATTGAAAAATAAATTTTATTTTTTGTAAAATTTTAGTGTTTTTATTTGTAGGCTAGGTACTTATCAAATGACTAATATATATATATATATATATATATATATATATATATAGATATATATATAGATATATATATATATATATATATATATATATATATATATATATATACTGAAACATTATCTTCTAATATGACCACTTTAAAATTTAACTTTTTCACAACAATTTAAGGAAACACATTATAAAACTGAATTTTACTAAAAATATAATGATTTTGGTCTAAATAGTTCTATATGTTTTATGGTACAAAGTGATAAACTTTGTAAAACTTAGCGAAAAGAATATATAGAATTAACGAATTCATGTACATTTTAGAACGATTTGAAAAGATAAATTATACCTCGATAGACTACGCCCCTGCATCAGGCGGCTGCTAGTACAAGTTGCTGAGTCCGTCATGCTTCACGGTGCTTAAGTCTGTGCCGATACGCTGCAGTATGAAAAATATCGCAGGGGCATAGCGTCTACACAGAGGAGATGCGCTCTTCATGTATCGCATGGTCTCGGAAGCGGCCTCCCTAGTTGTTGCCGGGGTGATGCCGGTAGACCACCTGGCCTAGGAGCGGAAGTTCGTTCACCAGATGAAGAGGACACTTCGCCAAGTCGAAGTAAACAAACAAACCAAAGAGCGTTCCCTGGTTTGCTGGCAGAAGAGGTGGGAGCAAGATACTCACGGAGGTAGATTGCCAGACTTATAAGTCAGGTGATCCCCTAGATCGGTCGGCAGCACGGGGAGGTAAATTACAATCTCATCCAGATGCTGACTGGCCACGGGTACTTCCGCGCATACTTGCACAAGATGGGCAAAAGACAATGCCCATCATACATTTTTTTGCGAGCAGTGAGAGCAGTAGTGGGTGATATTGCGAGAAGATGCTGGAAGGCATCGTTCCCCTGATGCTCTCCAGGCAGGAGACATGGGAAGGGCTGCCTCTTTCGCCGAGGATATTTTCAGGCGGAAGAACGCGGATCTTCCCTAGATGCTTACTTTTAGCTGTGATCTGGCGGCGCCCAGAGGCGAACATCCTCGCCCCTCTCCGAAGTAATGCCTAATGCTAGTTGCCGGGGAGGGAGTTGAACCAGGGACAGAAGGTCTCCTCGGTGCACGCCTGCTGACTCTGGCTTGCAGCTCTTTTCAGAGCTGCGGGAAGCAATCGAGGGAATGTGCCAAGAAGGTAGTTTTTCAGTGGAAAGTCACGGCTGGAATGGAATTTCCGTATCCAGGTCTTCTGTAATTCCTGACGGTCCCTTTGTTCATTACTGCTAGTTCTAACCATGCAGCGATAACCAACAGCAATCGTCGACGTATGTTGTTTGCGGCATCCCCCATTCGATAGCATCGGCATTAAAATCGCCCGCTGAATCCAGGACTGGCACGTGATTGAATATAATACAGATATCAATCACCAGTAAATCACATTTCGGTTATGTAATGGAACTCCACATTTTACTGGACGGATTTCGTGAGGCTCCCTAGATGGAATGTTGCAAGGCTAAGCAAAGAGAAATTGTCATAGATCACCGAATGCGGACCGCAAAACCTTGTTAGGATTTCAAGTGATTGATCGAAAACTGAACAAGCCAAATAGATAATTAGTGCTACAATACGCATCCTTCGCTGGGCGGCTATCACAGAGAGCTAGGAAACATGGAGACGACATAGCTTTGTGGAGTATTGAACATAAGTTATCTAAGAAAGCCCTTTAACGAACTATCGAGGCCAGCTAATGCTAATGCTGGAAGGTGCTTGTGAGGACCTGGACAGGGATCTCGGATACAGAGTCGTTGCTGGAAAACTTGGTCTACATAGAAATACGGGTATCTTGGACTCCGACACACTCTAGAACATCGTAGATGCTCTGTTTCCAACCCACCCTGACAGATTTGATCCAGTGCTATTGGAAGGAGAAATAGATATTCGACTGTTCATGCGGAACAAGCAGGCTCTAGGACTCGGCGGAATTCCAGATGAGGTGCTTGAATAGCAATGAAATAGCAGTGGAAGTGCACCGAGAACTCCTGCTGTTGATGTACCATTCCTAAAAGTTTACCGAAAAGAACAAGGGCTCATCGGACATACCTTTGTCGTATCGATCTCTTCATAAGATCTCTGATAACGGGAGGAGAAAGAGGCTTAGTTCTGGGGTCGCTTGAAATTCTCCGCTTGGAGCCGACATATGAAACATTTCATATGAAGGGATCCTCCGTTTATAGATTCCTGATGAAACCTTTTTAGAGGGTACACAGATGACGTAGCAGCTACCATCACTAGTAAAAATTATGAAGATGCACAAATATGACTCAATCAAATGGTGCGCCACGCGGAGAGATGGATGGAGAGAAATGGATTAGAATTGGTGGCGGCGAAAACAGATGCTGATTAAGAAATGTATTCCAAAGATATGCCTTATGCAATTTGGAAATATGACGAGGAGTATCAAATTAGCCGTGAGATATCTAGGGGCAACGCTTGATTGCAAGTGGATATTCTAGGACGAAATAACAAATTGATAGATAGAGCTTCTTGAGTGACAGTGCAATATAGTAGGTTAATGACGTCTCGTTCTGCACCCTGTAAGCGGCATCTATTCATCATGATATATGGACTGGAAGTATATGCCGACCCACTGGAAGTCTATAAGTATAGGAAAAGAATGGCGGCAGTACAGCGAAGAGGAGCATTATGCATCGCGAGTTACTATCGCACGATCTCTGAGTTGACGGTGCTGGTTATCGCATGTTTTATTCCTGTTGATCTCCAAGCAGAGAAAAAGAAGATTATCCACCTGTAGAAAAACATTCTCGGCAGAACGTAGGTAACAAATCGGGTCAGAACTGCTACGATAACCAAATGGCAATATCCAAGAATTAGATGTGACTGCTAAAATAAGTTTCCTCGTATTAATAGTATCAGTTTGTTGTTTTAACTTTATAAAATACGGATAGCCACCTAATGTTCCGTAATTAAACGACTACTTATTCTGCGCCTTACTTCAAGTAGTACACAAATTGTTTATTAGATAACTTAGACCCTTTTTACCACAAAACATAGCATATGTTAATCCGTGTGCTATAACGAGTCTAGTAACACATAAATGAACGTTATTTCTTTATATAATTAGTAAGATAAGATAAGATTAATTACAATAATAATAGTAATTAACTTTATGATTCATATTTTTGTGATTAAATAAAAAAAATAAAATGCTTTTTATTTATTATATAGTTAAGAATCTAAAACGAGTTATATAATATGAATTTGACTGAATTACCGAGTACAAATACGATCGAAAATATTAAGAAACATTATTTGCGTTATATTAAAAGTTTTGACTATCAACGAAATCAATACTATATGGAAAATAGTGATAATATCTAGTGTATAATTATGATTTCTTTCTCATAAAAATGATTACTAAGAAAATATTTTGAAAGTCGAAAAAAATTATTAGTCGAAGAATTAATGAGAGTACTGAATAATTTTAAATGCATCTGCGAATATAATGTTTCGTGAAAGTAAAAATGATATCTTCATTCTGCTTCGAAATAAGCGATTAGATTGGTCAATAAATAAAAATATAGACCGTAAATTATCATTAGAGGTGTAATAATATAAAAAATATGATACATAATAAATACGAAGGTAACCCAAAGTTAGTTGCATTTCGCTAATATGATATAATTAATGATTAATCTTCTGAATGTTGCATTATTACATTTGCAAAGACACTCTTGGATATATATATAATCAAAAAATGTAATTTATATATCAGATCAAATTGATACTATAAAATCTCAATTTAAATTAGACTTTGTTTATTTCTCATTCTGTATCTGTTTAGAAATATTATTAAAAATTTTCATTAGAATGCTAATCGTATGGGTTTTAAGGGAAGTATATTCCTATATATGGAAAGAAATATCAAATTATTTTCAAATTTTACTATATTACTTCTTTTACGATGCTTCATCCGAGATATATGTTGCTATATTCTGACATTTTAGTATTATATGCGTCCTCGGTAGTATTTTAGAGGCGACGTACTAAGCGTAATATGACTGAATATTTACACTTTATGTACTGTAAGTTATAAGCAACTAGAAAATGAAAGGTAATATTAAATTTTTGTAGATCTTCATAAAAAAATAATGTTTGAAAAGATACGACTGAATCTATTTATTATAATTTTACCACAACTCATTTTAGCTAATCTATGATATTATAAAGATTGTGAGACCGATAAAAATATTTATTAAATTACTATAACTTACCTTTTATGGAGTTGTACGAACAAATTGATTACCCACTCTATTTCCAGAAAAAAGATGATTCCAGAGATAGCTCTGTAAAGTAGAAAAAGTGTAGATAATCTTAAAGAGACACCGCTTTCGTCTTATAGTGATGCATTTTTACTGTTATTTAATTGAGTGATAATTACGGAATAAAGGAATTTTTCTTACAAGACGTAAAAACCCATCACGTGCCCGTGATAAATAAAGTCTACTCCAACTCCGCAAGTGACTATAACAGAAATTAATTTTGTTCATTAATAATTATTATTTACGTTTTCTAGTTCATGCAGATGTTTCATCTTTTTTATCTTTTAGAAAAATCGTATTTCAGACTTCATTAAAAACTTTTATACTTATCAATTTATAGTTTTTTGTCTTACTTTTTTTCGATGTTAGAAACATATTTGATATCCAATTAATTTTGTATTATACCAATAGCATGCACTAGTCTCAGCTTTCAGAATATTAAAAAATGATTTTTCATAATTGGAGTCTTTTGAAATAGTAATATTGTTAGTACATAATAATCACTAATAAATATAATAATTGGATGGAACTAAATAGCTTTATTTCGCAATTTGTACACTATAAACCATTATAGCATTTTTAAATTAAAGATCTATCGTTAAATGAATTTTCATTTAATTTTGATAATATAAAATATGATCATTATGATTTTCATATATAGATACTTGGTTTCCTTATTTAATTACTATGTGATATATATTTGAAACGGAAACTTTAAATTTCGAAAAAAATCATTTTTCTGTTCATAAATTTTTTGAAATTATATGGTTTTTAGGAATTAAAGATCGTATAAATAATTTCAATTAGTTAGCAAAATATCCGAGTTTGAGGCCTACGATGGCTCGATCGCTAGAGCGAAGGACTAGTAACTCGGGGTGATCCGAGTTCAAATCCCGGTCTCGGCCGATTGACACAAGCACCGCTGTAATAATTTACATGTACTTTGTTTACAAACACATCGTAGACCTCCGTCGCTGATTAGCACCGATATACGGAAGCATAAATAGAGCGACGTTAAATATAATAAAAAAAAAAAAAAAAAAAAAATATCCGAGTCTTGTTCATCACTTTCATTTGTATTAATTAACTTTCTATTATTAATTAACATATATGATTTTTACATGTGGAAAAACTGGAGACATCAAGCGAAAAATTAACAAAGGAAATTGATAAAACAAATAGATAAAATGAAAAAAGAATAATATATTTTTTAATGGTGATTTTAAATATGATTTAATATATTTAATAAATTTATAAAACATAATAAAGTTTATTAATGGGAACTTGTGAGATAAGATGGCTTCAAAACAAAAGTGAACAATGATTGATCAGGACCACAAAGAAGATTCATACTATGTAGTTATGGAATAGATAATTTTTAATGAGTATAAAAAAAAGAAATATTCCCAGTCCATTGAAAAATTCTAATATCTCATTATTAATCTGCAAGTTCAATGGGTACTAAAAGACTGAATCAAAGACAAAAGTTTGAGTCCAACACATTCTTTGTATGTATCTAATGAAACAGTGTGTGTATGGTTTTAACAACTTCAATGATGCGCAATACTTGTCAGCTTGAATGTGCATTATGGAAGTTTATCGACTTCTGTGCTATCGTAATAGTGTTGTTTACTATTCAATGAACCTTTTGAAATAACTTGAAGAGACCCCCATTGTATTTCGACCAACTGAGCGATGAATATTCGGTACTTCATTCGAAGCGCGTAACTTCTGTCGTTATGTATAAAAACTAATTTATAAAGTCATTAAACGGAGCCTCAATGAAAATATAAATCAATAACATAAAATAACATCAATATGAATTTTATAATAGTAAACATTATAATAGTAGACATTTTCATATGTAGAGATACTATGCGTCGTCAAACTTCAAGTTATAAGGTCGAAATGTTTCTAATATAATTTGTATTCAAGGTGACATTTTATCAGACTTTAATATATCTTAACTAAATTTATTTATTTTAATGATAATTGTTGAATAATAAATGATAATTTTAGTATTTAATATTTAGGTAATAAATTTGAGTTTTTAGCAGTATAGTTCCGTTTCAGAAATAAACAACGATTGAAATTTTTATTCTGAATATCTATAGTGTTAGCTGAAAGGAAGAAGCTTTAAGTTTTAAAACATAGAGCGAAATCTCTATAGAATATATGGATTTCCGTAAAAATGTAAACACTAACTCAGATACATTATACGTTCGTAAGTGCTTGATGTTAAAAATTGTATAAGGTATTTCAAAATATAGCATTTCAAGTAATTTTTTAAGATATAAATTTAAGTTTAGCTTTTTTAATATTATAGTGATTTCAAAATAGTTAAACATTAGGAGATACAAATTTAAATTTTAGATGTTTATTTTCGATATATCAGTCGAGAGAAAGTATCTATTTTGGAGAGGCGTCATTCCAAAAAAGTTTCGGTGGACTATTAGAGAATTTCAAAAAAGTTATTATTAATCCTAAAATTTCCAAGTGGTGGAAAAGTCACATAAATTAAAACAACGTCAATGACCCATTGTGAAAAATTATGATTCTTCATCGAAGCAAATTAAATAATTAACAGCTCTTTACATTTCTAAATTGATTAGGATGTTACAATAATATTAAAATTCAATCTAAAAATCCATCTAATGAATTTTTTTTGACGATCAATTAGATTGATCTGATAATTTTGGTAGTGAAGGAAATATATTAAATTATTTTCATGAACAATTTTTTTTTAAAAAATCCGTCCTTAAAGTAATGAAAATTTTGTTACAACTTTGTAAATAATCAACAAATTCATACCATTAACTGTACACTTGTTCAACTGTTACTTTTATTCTATGAAACAGTTTTGAAATTCATTTTCTGTTATGTTTTTAAGAATTTGCAACAATTTTTATTATGCTTCTTCTGCAGGTCTAAAACGTTTTTCTTTGATTTCATTTTTCAGTCTAGGAAATATAAAAAGTCAAGAGAGCGATCTCAAACTATTAAGACGATGTCCGGAGAAAAATTGTACATACTCTCTAAAAACATCACTGTATATTATATATTATACTAGTCGTCAGTAAATAGACACTGATTGGATTAGTAAGTTTCTGCTGCTTCATTAGTAAAAATTCACTGATTAAAGCAGCGTATTTTCACTGTTCTGCAGTCAACTACAAAACTTAAATCAACTGGTTTCCACTGTTTCGGCAGTGAATATCGTCATTGTTGTATATTAAATTTTATAAACTAAGACAGATTGTTTGACTGTTTAATCAATTCATACTTTCATTAGGTATTTTAATAATTTATTAAGATACAAATATTCAATTTTAACAGTTTATTTTTATTCTCATTCTATATTATATAGATTAATATGGAATTAGATAACATATATCATGCTTTATTAAATTGATTGGTCTTGAATATTTTGTGACGAAGGGGGATTGTATATTCAAATTGCTAAAATTTTTTAGCATAGTGGGGATAGGGGTATGTATATAGTTTAGAATATTAATATAAGGTTTAGTTTAGTCCCTGATGAGGAGCCGTAGCGAGCTCGAAACGTTGGACTACGTCTTCAATTGGGTAAGGGTGATGGGAACAGCCAGACTGCACTTTACTAACAAAGAATTTTTTCAGCTAATATTTTATTTTCAGATTAGTCTACGAGGGTGACTGTGTTCGTGCTATAGTTCGTACTCTTCATTTTAGTTATACTATATATATATATATATATATATATATATATATATATATATATATATATATATATAGATGTATATGCGTCACGATGTTTAGCTTACCGTTTATATACAAAAGTTTAAGATAAATGTCCAGCCGCTTTTCCAAGGGCCACCATCTGTGGTACGTACATTCGGGTTTTAGTCGCGCAACCGGCCGGTTCATTGTTTTGACAGCTAGAGACTATATTTTGTAATATTCCAAAAATATATTTTATAGCTATCTACTTGTGTGTAACATCTACGTGCGTTTTATGTGGTGTTTGGTCTTTTTGGTTTGCTGGACGAGCAGTGCACACGGGCACTTTGCCTCGTAGAAGAGGTTCAACCTGCTTCTGGGCTGCAAAAAGGCGAATACAAACTCCCTTTGGTCATCAGGGGTGGTTTGTTGCCTGAGACAGACAGGGACCTCCCACACTTTGTAAGGCACCACAGCGAGCGGTAAGATAATAATAATGAGTGCACTTAAAGCGCGAATGATCATTCGATTTAACTATTACTTTCTAACGTTTACTTATTGTATTTGTTTATTCTTTAAATATTGTAAGGCTTTTTTCCTCTTTTATAAAGAAGAGGTTTTTTTATGCCAATAAATTTTAGTGTTTTGTTTATTACTATATTTGTGTTTATATTACTATTGTTATTTTATTTGTTGATTCGATTTTCACCTTTTCTTAATTCTCCTTATTATATATATATGTATATATATAAATATATATATATATATATATATATATATATATATATATATAATAAGGAATATATATATATATATATATATATATATATATATATAACATTATAAGATACATTTTTTGGTGCCCCGAGTGAGGAGGTGCAATCGAATGAACAAAGTGATTAGCATTTAGTATAAATAAATTTCATTTAATTGTAAAATTAAACTATGTTTTCCATAAGTGTATAATTAATTTTTATTTCCTTTGAGCGTTATTTTTCATAATTATATTTCACTTATTTTGCGTTAACATTCATTATATAATTATTTAAATTTCAAATTAAAGTTATTGGTTTAATTTAATTTCTCTAGTTATTATTCATTAAACATATCGTTAAATTAGTGATTTATAATTATTTAAGATATCGTTATATAACTATAAACGTATAAGTTTTAGATTTCATGTGTAATGTATTTTATGTTATTTTAAGTGCGTGTAGATCCACCAAATGATAAAGAAGTTTATATAAACAAAGCGAACCTTTTTCCTTTGTACGCATTCGGATTCTCGTCTTCCGTTTACATTAGAGCTATTGCTTCAAAATTAAATTTGGTTTATTATAAACATCTTAGTAATCTGCGCAGTATATATAAAATTGTTCATTCTGTTTCGAGACGGTGCTGTTTCACCATAAAGAAAGTTTGAAATCATATTTTTCTTTGTCGCTGAGCCTTTTTAATTTTATTGCGTCATCATAGCTCCTACGATTCCGAAACGATTAATAGCAATGCAAGCTACTCGATTCGCAGAAATTGAATTGATAAATGAGCAGACGAGA
Source organism: Sycobia sp. Sy_11 (assembly GCA_018907035.1). NCBI lineage: Eukaryota > Metazoa > Arthropoda > Insecta > Hymenoptera > Epichrysomallidae > Sycobia > Sycobia sp. Sy_11. The sequence goes on along the minus strand of JACCIC010000146.1, from coordinate 811,193 downwards.
GCTCGAAGCGTAGAAAGTTGGAATACACATATTGTTCAGTCACGAATCGATTCAATAAATAATATATGGTCCGAAATACGAAATACTCATCTTGAAATTACATCGCGTGGCGACAGCGTGCTTGATGCTTGTATCACAAATGACGAATTCAAAAGAATGAGAGCCATTTGGGAAGCCACTCTTGATTTTTTCTTAAAACTGTTAGCCAAATTCGATGCGAATTTAACTATTCTTGATGCTACTCAACCAATTAGAACGTCGGAGGATAATTGTAATGATTTCATGCCTCGCCCAGCGAAGCTCCCTAAATTAGACTTACCGATTTTCACAGGAGCTTACGAGGCCTGGGATAGTTTTTCAGATTTATTTAAGAGTCTCGTTCATAATACACCTCAAGTTGCCGACGCTACCAAATTACAGAATTTGAAGCCCTGTCTGAAGGGACCCGCCGCAGATTTAATAAAAGAGGTTGCGATTACTAGCGCCAATTATGCTTCAGCTTGGAAATCGTTGAAGTTGCGTTTTTGTAAATCACGTCTAACAATTAGTGGTCATTTAAATGAACTTTTAAATATGCCTTTTTAAAGCAAGATTCTGCTACTAAGTTGTGGTCATTTGCAGATAAATCTCAGCGTATTTATCGCGCGTTGGAAAATTTAAAGATGCCCGTAGGCAAGTGGGATACGTGGTTTATATTATCTGCACGCCTTAGTCCTACATCTCGAATTATCTGGGAGGCAGAATTAAGCACAAAGGAGCAGGCAAGGCAGTCGGAGACTTTGGAATGCGACAATGGTGAGGATATGTTTGCTCAATTACCAAAGTTTTCTGAATATTCGAAATTTTTAGAAAAACGGGCTCAAGCTTTAAGCGTCATATCGCCTTTGGAGAAAAAGGGCAGCAATAAGTATAAAATTCTCGAGTCACGTAATAAGATGTATCACTCTATCACTTCGCGAGAAAATGATACTAAATTTTTTAAATGCGTTTTTTGTCGGGAAAAGCATTATATCACAAAGTGTCCGAAATCTCTTAATGAATCCGTCTTTAATCGTCGTGATAAAATCAAATGCACGCATTTATGTTTCAATTTCATGGGGAAACATATGCATCGAGATTGCCATTCCAAAGACCGGTGTAGTATTTACCAATGTAATCATCATTCAATGTTTCATGTCGATAAACCGTATTATATACAGAATACAGTCACAGAGTCTGCGTCAAGCGCTCATGCATCAAAGAAATCTGAGACACGCTTAGTAGATGACGCTAAAATACAAGCGCATTCAGCGTGTTTATCGAAAAATAGACATTTCGTTTTTCTCGCAACAGCTCAAATCAAAATTATAGGCCCTAATGGCGTTCATACAAAAATCCGTGCCTTACTAGACCAAGGCTCCGAAGTAAGCTTTATCTCTGAATCTATAGTTCAATTACTCAATCTGCCGAAGGAACGTGTTTATCAACCACTTTCAGGAATTGGTGCGAGCGAAGCTGGTATTGTACGCGCTAAAACGAGTTTTTGTTTAGAGTCACTTATTGATTCAAAAGTTTTAATAAATCTTAAAGCTTTATTTCTTCCGCGTCTTACATCTAAATTACCAGCCCGAAATTTCTTAGATTGCAAATTGCAGGATTTTTCTGAACTTTGCTTAACCGATCCGCAGTTTTATATGTCGAACACTATCGACGTTATCATAGGCGTGGGTGTGTACAGTGAATTACTTCGATCAGGACTAAAGAAATTCGAGTCTTCGACATTAATCGCACAAAATACTGCATTAGACTGGGTGATTTCTGGGTATGTGCAATCAAGTGTGCCACGGCAGCGGGATCCTGTGTAGCAAAATCTATTAATGGTTTTCACTGTGCGGTAGACGATAGTTTAAATGATATTTTGCAAAGGTTCTGGACTATAGAGGAATTACCTCAAATATCGCTTTCATTAAAACCGGAAGACTAAGCATCTGAAGATCTTTTTAATAAAACACATCGACGTGATAATAACGAGCGCTACATTGTAAATCTGCCGTTTAAAGGGAATTTCCCCACGGTTTCCTTAGAAACACGTCAAATTGCCTTAAATTCTCTTGCTGGTGTACATAGACGATTTTTGCGTGATCCAAAACTTGCTCGTGATTACGTTTATTTAATGGCAACATATGAAAAAATAGTCCATATTACTCGGGTGCCGAAAAATGAAATAAATAATGAAAAATCTTGGTATGTACCGCATCATGCAATTGTTCAGACATTTAATAATCAATGGAAGCTTCGTGTTGTATTTGATGCTTCTAGGCATACCCGTGAGCAGTATAGTTTAAATGTTTTTTTGTTGTCAGGTCCACCACGTCAACAGGATTTATCGCTCATACTTCTTAACTGGCGCCGCTATCGCTATGTTTTTAGCGCCGACATTGTAAAAATGTTTCGGCAGATCCGCGTAGTTAATGAAAATCAAGATTTTTAAAGAATTGTTTGGTCTTCTAATGCAAATGAAGCTCCCGTAGACTATCGTTTGACAACCGTGACATATGGCACAACATGCGCTCCGTATTTGGCCATACGCACGCTTTTACAGTTAGCGAAGGACGAAAGATCGCGATTTCCCTTAGGAGCTTCTTGCATCGAGCACAACACGTACGTAGACGATACTTTTGCTGGTGCAAATGAAATATCCCGCGCGATAGAAAAACGTACAGAACTTATAGAAATTTTAAAATCAGCCGGAATTGAATTAAATAAATGGTCTGCCAATCACCCTTGTCTGTTACCATCTGATATAAGGCAAGCTGACAATAAAATAGACGAAAATAGACGAAACAATTAGATCTTGATTACGCAGTCAAGGCACTCGGAATAATGAACGGGGCATTAACTAAACGAACTGTCTTATCAAACATTTCCCGATTATTTGATCCCTTAGGGTGGCTTTCACCAATCACTATAACTGCTAAAATTTTGATGCAGGATCTTTGGATCCTTAAATCTCACTGGGATGCACCATTACCTGACGATATCCGCGATAAATGATTAAAATACTGCGAGTCGCTCGAACAGCTCCCTACATTATTGGTAAATAGATGGTTGGGTATTGTTACAATTACATCGTGTCAGATATACGGGTTTTCCGATGCGTCTGCGCGAGCCTATGCGGCAGTTGTATATTTACGCGTCGATGAAGGTTATGGCAATTTTCGTGTATCCTGGTTAGCTGTGAAAACTAAGGTTGCACATGTAAGAACTATAAGTATTCCTAACCTGGAATTATGCGGAGCTGTGCTTCTTGTTAAGCTTATATTGCACTTACAGCTGTTAAACTTTATAAAAAATATCCCCCTGTATATGTGGGTCGATAGTCAGATTGTGCTTAATTGGTTGAGTAAGCATCCTCGCGTATGGAAAACATTTGTAGCCAGTCGTGTCTCTATAATATAGATCGAATTACCATCGGCTATATGGTCTTATGTTTCAACGAAAACTAATCCAGCCGACATTGCTACACGCGGCCTTACATCCACTGAACTCCGTGAGTCTACTTTATGGTGGCAAAGTCGGTCGTGGCTCACCTTGTCGAGCGAAAAATGGCCTCAAACACCATCAGCTATACAAGTTACTCATGTGCAAGAGATACCGCCGTAGCCGGAAATATTGACAGCCTTTTCAAGTCTTACACGGTTAATACGCGTTGTAGGCTACTGCCTACGACCTCTCATGAACTTACGAAGACGCAAAGATGGGCTGCTCCCACTGTCCGTTGCTCTCACCGCTCCGGAGTTCTCTCATGCTCGTATTGTAATAATAAAAATAGCACAAGGTCACGCGTTCGCCTTAGAAATCAAATTGTTACAGAGTGGTAAGCCCATACCTAAAAATAGTGCTATATTAAAATTGAACCCAGTCTTAAGGCCAGCAGATCGCGTTCTACGCGTTGGCGGTCGGCTAATTCATTCAACATTAACACGTGAACGAAAACATCCGCCAATTTTACCGAGACAATCTGCGCTTAGTCGACTTTTTGTAAATTATCCTCACTGTACTGCGCTTCACGGTGGACCTACTTTGACATGTAATATTTTAATACAACACGTATGGATTCTTGGGATGAAGCGGTTAATTAATGCGACCATTCGAAGTTGCTTGAAATGTCAGCGTTTCAAACCCCGCCTCGCATCACAGTTAATGGGAGATCTACCCGCAGCACGCGTTACACCTTCACGTCCATTTACAACAACCGGCCTCGATTACGCAGGCCCGTTTCAAGTTCACTTGTTTAAGGGACGCGGTTGTAGAACATATAAAATTTGTTCATCGCTTTCGTTATACGCGCCATTCATTTAGAACTGGTAAGTGATCTTACATCAGCTACTTTCCTTGGCGCATACAGACGTTTTGTTAGCAGAAGAGGAATATGCAGGCAAATATATAGTGATAATGCCACTACGTTTAAGGGGGCTGATATCGAATTGAAAGCTATGTTTTCAGCAGCTTCTAAATTTTATCAAGATATTGCGGCTACACTTGCAAACGACGGCACTGTGTGGAATTTTATCCCCCCGACAACACCACATTACGGTGGCATTTGGGAGGCAGGGGTGAAATCTACTAAATACCATCTTCGTCGAGCATTTGGTGAACATTCATTGACGTTCGAGGAATTTTCCACAGTATTGGCAGAAATCGAAGCTTGTCTCAATTCCAGGCCCCTAAGTCCTTTATCGTCAGATATAGATGATTTAAATGTATTCACCCCTGCGCATTTCCTAATTGGAGCAACATCAGGATTGATTCCAGATGAGAACCGATATCAATTACTTCAAAGAATTCGCAATACATTTTGGGATCAATCGTCGAAGGAATATTTGCAGCATTTGCAGGAGCGGAGTAAATGGAGAACTGCGAGGGATAACTATCAAGTTGGTCAACTGATACTTCTCCGTGATGACAGATATCCGCCTAGCACCTAAACGGCCGGTTCATTGTTTTGACAGCTAGAGACTATATTTTGTAATATTCCAAAAATATATTTTATAGCTATCTACTTGTGTGTAACATCTATGTGCGTTTTATGTGGTGTTTGGTCTTTTTGGTTTGCTGGACGAGCAGTGCACACGGGCACTTTGCCTCGTAGAAGAGGTTTAACCTGCTTCTGGGCTGCAAAAAGGCGAATACAAACTCCCTTTGGTCATCAGGGGTGGTTTTTTGCCTGAGACAGACAGGGACCTCCCACACTTTGTAAGGCACCACAGCGAGCGGTAAGATAATAATAATAAGTGCACTTAAAGCGCGAATGATCATTTGATTTAACTATTACTTTCTAACGTTTAATTATTATATTTGCTTAACCTTTAAATATTGTAAGGCTTTTTTCCTCTTTTATATAGAAGAGGTTTTTTTATGCCAATAAATTTTAGTGTTTTGTTTATTACTATATTTGTGTTTATAATACTATTGTTATTTTATTTGCTGATTCGATTTTCACCTTTCCTTAATTCTCTTTATTATTTAGATATATATATATATATATATATATATATATATATATATATATATATATATATCAAGTTATAATATACGATGAATTTATTATGCATTATATTGTTTCTTCTTTTTATTACGAAACTATTATTCTTTACGTTATTAGACATTTACTTACAATTAATTTTGGCAAATAATGTCAGCAGTAAACCATCCTTTCTATTTTAATGTATATGGTATTGTGTTAATTTCATTAAAAACTCAAAATAAGGTCGCAGGATAATTTCCAATAGAAAATGTTCTAAGATGAAAGTATGAGGAGTTATGACCAAGGGAGCTGCTTCTAGGTACCTGTGACAGTAACCTTAAAAAATATTTTCAAGTTAATTTGGAGATCAAAATGATATTTTAAATGGAAATCTTCATTTTCGACTTTATTTTCTGAAAGAGCGGGAAATTTTACGTTCAGATACATATTCGTGTGTTTGCATTTACTATAAATGTATATGAAATTCTAAACCTGAATAATCTAATACATGTGATTCTAACTTTGAAATCGAAATCATTTCTTAGTTCGACCTTCAATTTGAACCATGCCTATTATACCGTTCGATCCCCTTTAAAAGAAATCGAAGGCCATTCTCTAAAGTTATTCGAGATAATCGATTAAAATGAACAACATGTGTAAACCAAAATAAAAAAATGTGTTCTACTAGGGCATAGTTTATGCGACTCAATTATTCCTATATTAATTATAATTTGTATATACTTATAATCAATGTAACATCTGTAATAAAATAACTACAATGAATGAAAATTATTTATAGTATATTGCATTAACACGGAATATTAATGCTTGTATTAAATTATTGAAATTCAATCAAGTCTTATTGGTGGTGAATGATATGTTATTTTAAATCCTTTAAAAACGTGCCATTTTTCGCAATACTCTTTATATTTATTAAAACAATTACTATAAATCTTACTTCAATAATTATCTTGATGTTATTTTATAGAGAATACAGAAAAATTTTAAATACATTTAAGCGAATAAATCCATAGGTAATAATGATTTGTACATCTAGTTAAAATGAAATGTAATAAATGGAATATTTAATTAGATTTTAAGTTTGTTTATTAAGTAATTTCGTCTTTGCAGAAAACGTATTTTAAAAAGAAAAATATTAATTGAAAGTGTCAACGCAGCATTGCACTAAATTGAGTTAGAGTTTGACGCGAAAGATGTTAAATCATAATGAATAGAACTAACCGGCTGTGGTGCAGATTCCAACAATTCTTGATAAAGCCATTAAATTCCTTTCAGCAAACTTACTCGACATATTATTCAAATGTAGAATAACCTTTTCCGTTTTGATAAATTGCAGTTCTTTTATTTACAAAGTTTGCAGAATTGGACATGCGCTTTTTCATCGATTTCAGTGTAATTAAAATTCGTTTTCTGCTATCCTGTGCAGAAGAAAAAAAAAGTAATAATTTCTGTAAAAACTATCAATTTAAAGGTAAATTAAAAGTATAATAATAATATTAAGACATTTGTAGAGTTTGTTTCTGTATAAACTAGTTGAAATTTTTCGTATTTCATGTATGAAATGTACCTTTGTAAAATTTTACATTGCCATTTAATTCACAGTAAATATCATAAAATCATCCTATGATAACTTAAAAAAACAAATATTATTAAAAAAATTACATTTTAAAACTTATTTTCTAAATTTTTACTTAAAATCAAATAATATAAGATAATTTTCTGTAAATACCAAACACATATTTTGACGAAAGGCTTTTCAATATAAGTCAAAAAGAATGTTTTACATTAATTTTGGTTTATTTATAAAGTACTTTATTATATTAGCCTGTTGTATAAATCTATTTAGAAAGGCAAAATAAATGATCCAATCAAATAAAATTTTTCATAGGCACTTATATTTCAGTTTAATATACGTTATCACAGAAAACTAAATAACATTATTTTTCAGTGAAAAAATAAATCGCATTAAAAAAATACATCGATTAAATATTTATAGATACACCTACATGGGCACATAGACGTAAGCGTATATAATAATAAGATATAAAAATTTAAAAGACACAGTGAAAGAGGGGTGTATGCAGGTCACATTTTCCATAGAAAGGTGCGTAGATACTAAATTATATTAACAGATTCTATTAAAACGTGTACAACATTTTAAACTTAAAATGTAAAAATTTTAAAACTCTTTCTAAATAATTGAAAACTATAGAAGAAAAGCTTAAAATATTATTGATACCAACTTAACGATTAATAAGTAAAATCAAATCTCTTTTAAACATTTCAACGGAAGTATAAGAAAAATATCAGATTCAGCGATTTTTTATTTTTATCTTATTTTACAATTTTTTCTCAAGGGACATAATAAAAGCAACGAAAGTAATAACTCACCACATAATTACACTTTATAAAATTTAATCGTCATATTTACGATAATTGTCATCCGATTTCAGTATTATTAAAGAAACTGTTCTTCCTTTTCAGAACCCTGAATCAACGCGCGTACGGAAAATACTGAGAGAGGCAGAGCCCTCCGTCGCGTTGCTGCGCGGTACGATAAAGCGACAATAATCCAGTAGCCAAGGAGAGGGAGAGAGAGAGAGAGAGAGAGAGAGAGAGAGAGAGAGAGAGAGAGAAAAATGCAGACTCAGTCTTCTTTTGATGCGCGAGGGCGTGCGCAAGCTCCGGATCATCATGGGACGACATCTGGCGTGACTAAACGCCTCGAGACTGGCTATGCTTCATAATGAGCTTTTCAAATATTCACTTTACCGCCACTCCTATATATATATACATGCCCAGCCATATATATGCGCGTGCGTGTTTGCGTATGTCTTTGTCATTTCTGCCCGGAAATCTATATATCCTAGGAGCGTAAGGAGAATAGAATGAAAGTTATGTATATATAACACATACATATACGGATCTATATATATATATATATATATATATAAAATTCACGCGGCTCGCTCTTACATCGCGCGTCCGTGCGATGCATCTTTGCTGCAAGCTGGTCTCGTTTCTCGCCCCGATGGCGCGCATCTTAAGCGCAGGGGTGACTCGTATTCGGTTTCTCATTTGCGCGAGCGCCGCGCCACCCCGTTGAACTATCGAGCGCGCGGGCTTGCGGCAAGCGACGTCGCGGTCTTCTTGAAAAATTTAAAGCGCCCCCCGGCTCTAATATGTAAAGACGACTGTGGACGGCGCGCGGGCGAGGCGAGGAGAGATCTTGGATTTACGTGCATAGTAGAACCCGTCCTTAACCTCCAAGCGCTAACTGCAATATTTCAAGATCGTCATGTACGCTCCTTGAATATTAAGAACCCCTTTAAAAGTTCTTGCTAACGGTGTAGTGCGTAAATATTTTAGTCGAATGCAAACCGTAATTGCAAAAAAGTAAAACAAAGTTTCAAATCTGCATTATTATATTTACATCTTTGTATGTTAGGTGAAAAATAACACAATTATTAATTGTATTATAGAGATAAATATTAGAAAATATATTAATATACTTCTGTTCAGATGTAAAATCAGTGAGTAATCATGTAAGACGTTTTATTATCAAAAATAAACTTATAATTTATAAAAATACGTCTACTCAGAAAAAGCCTATGAACTTAACACAATTGTTCGTACTAGAAAGCATCAAATTTAAATACAATGACTAAAGAATATTTATATGAACGCAGCTAGTATAACAAGGAAGGAAAGCATAAACTCAACTAGAATTAATCCAACTGTCAGCGAAAAAATAGTAATATACTAACAATAAATAATTACGATCGATTATCCAAATATTAACATTTTCGAAATAAATATCAAATAGAAATCGTGTTCAAGCGCTCCAAGTTAACGGAGGTGCTTACGCTAATTGTCAAAAATTTCGAAATATTTTGGAGCAAACGAGTGATAGCGAACTTATCTCTAAACATGTAAATGTTTATAGTATCGTAGTGATAGTGTCCCGTGATTTTTGCTAATTCGCGAATACAGTTCTGTATTCTGCATTCTCTGCGAATACAGTTCTACATACAGTACTGCATTCTCAGCAATAAAATAAAATTTTACCACTGTAAATGCGTGCAGTGTAGGTAGCTTTCCATCTCAACACTCAAACACCCATTTCTCGAAAAGTTCAAAAAGTACCCGTATCGTACATAAATATTAATACGACCAAAATATAACTTGCAAAAGAGAAAGCAATTATTCTGAATTCAGTCTAAGGATTAGCCAATGATAACTATCTAGGCGGCCTTGAAAGATCAACTGATATCTACAATATAATGTACATATTTAACAACTCTGGAAAAAGAGTCATAGTTTATTTAATCAACAAAAATGTAGTCTAACAGTTAAAAAACAAAAATATTCACGTTTAAGAATAGACGATACAAATAAATAATTACATAAACAACACCAAAAGAGTTTTAATTGTTAATTTTCAACCAATTATACCAGATGACCTCACAATAGTAGTTAAAAAAGGAAAGTTGACAAAAATCAAGTAGTACACATGTTTACTCTCTTCATCGTCAATTTTATGTAAAAAAAGAAGATGAAAAAGAGATACCCGAACCTTTACAAATTTATTTACATTTATAGATACCACATGGATATACCAATGTACAGAATTCACTCTTTGTTTTGTTTGTAAGCAAACCGATCATATTACCACATTATGTCCTACACTCTTTGAAACTTGAGCAAAAGTAAACTATACAAGAAATTAAATTAATGCATCAAAACAATAGACTTTTATCAATCACTAGTACTGAGACACCCTGTAACTCGACTTTCTACGAGGTAACAAATGAGATAATGTTGAAAAGTATATGAAATCATTCGAATAATGATAACTTTCAAAAGTAAACACACTAGATAAAATAAAAAAAATCTAAAAAGCAGAATGTATCGGAAGAAACAGAAGGAAGAATCGCAAGAACCACTTTTTATTTTAGAAATAGTTCTTCAGCCGGCAAAAAACAAATTAATTAATGAATCCATAATGTAACCTATAATATATAATCAATTTTTTAATTAATTTCAACAATTATCAAAAAAAAAGACAGGTTGATGACGTTAATGTCTCTATAATTGAATCAGTGTATTCCTTAGTCGAAGACAAACTAATCAAAATCAAATTACAACTAAAAAAATTGAGCTCCAATAAATTCTATACTTCCACCAGTCAATTTTTAAAAATGAAATGTGAAAGTTTTACTTTATTTAGCATCACGTAAAATACAAAATAAATATATATGTACAATATAATATACATACTATATATATATATATATATATATATATATATATATATATAATATCATATCATATCATATCATATCATATCATATCATACTCATACTAATTTATAAAGACAAAACATGTTTTTGTTTGTACACGATAACCGAAAAAACTACTGAACCGATTGTTCTGAAATTTGACATATAGATTCTATATTATCTTGGGAAGGACATAGGCTATGTTTTTTTATTGAAAATCATTTTACTTTTATCAATAAATTAAGTTAATGGTTTTAACAATCAGTTTCACCAGCGGCTACTAGGTGGCGTCTTGAATCACGAACATCAACTCAAAGTAGTCCGCTTAAAGTATTAATACCAGGCCAGCTCAGACGAATGATCGACTGCTGTTAGATGTCCAGCAAGCCTTCGACAGGGTATGGCATGACGGGCTCGTCTTCAAGCTCATTGCCAATGACATCCCCCATTATTTGATCGGGATAATAAAGTCGTTCCTATCAGACCGATTTATTCGAGTTATGTTAGGCAACTCCCTTTCCGCTCCAAAGGCCATCTCAGCTGGCGTCCCTCAAGGGTCTAAGCTTTCCCCCCTAGTTTTTACTTTTTTCTGCCATGACCTTCCCATACACGATACAATTACCACGGCACTCTACGCGGACGATATTGCCCTCATAGACGCCACTAAAACAATCTGCCACAGCACCTCAAGGCTAAACAGATTTCTCCCATACCTCATCAACTGGTACTCACGGTGGAGACTCTCCATCAACGAGAGCAAGTCCAGTGCAATTTACATCTCCCGTAAAAACCGCACATCAAAGGCTCCTCCATCCCGTGGAGCCAATCGGTCAAATACCTCGGAGTGACGTTCGACAGGAACCTATCCTGGAACAAACACCTCCACCTCACCAGGAGCAAAACGCTAGAAGCCTTCTTAAAGCTCAAACCTTTCTTCCATAGCAAAACCCTATCACCCAGAACAAAGGCCAGAGCCTTTTCCGCCATCATCAGGAGCATTGCCACATACGCCATCCCCATCTGGGGGTCCATCCCCCTACACGCGGCTGCTACGCTCTTCCCTGAACACCCCTTGGTACTTAAGGAATACTCAAGTACTTAAGGAAACTAACCTTCTTGCTCTCAACGATTACGCGAACAAATTCGCCAAAAATCTGAGAGATTTAATTAAACAGCACCCGAACTCAGGAATCCAATCCCTGAGTAGTATCCATCCTAAATCGACGGATCGCTACAGGAGGGCTTGCCACCTGATCAACGATCCGTAACCCCATCAGCCACTACCCGCCACTCCGTGCTTCGTTTTCGTACGTAAGCCTCTGCCCCCAAGAAGGCAGAGCCCCTAAACTCTACAAATTCCTCCCCTATCCATATCTCACTCCTACTCCCCCACCCCCTACACCGTTCCGTTTAAGAATATTTTATCCCAACAGGTAAAGGGAATGATACCACCGGGTAGGAATCCCTGCGGGGAGGGGTTTTAGTCAGTAGGCATGCGAGCAAAGCCTCCATGAATCCGACACTACCTCTCTTACAGAGGTGTCTTTAGAAGATTTCCCCTCCCTGCGTCACAAAAAAAAAAAAACGAATGATCTATTATATCCAACTTTACGATTCATATCCTAAAGAAGGCGTGACGTTTGTCGGTATAACCCTTTTTGTTCTTCAGGTTAATCTGACATTACTCACACACCTTATGGATATCTTTGGATTTTTGTAAATTTTATTTTATCTCACGTGGGAAAATCTCTCTCTCTCTCTCTCTCTCTCTCTCTCTCTCTCTCTCTCTCTCTCTCTCTCTCTCTCTCTCTCTCTCTGTCTCTATCACTCTGTCTTTCTTTCTCCTTCTCTTATAAAATGGTTCTGTATGCCAAATCATACTGAATATAGTTTGTGACGACAAATTATATTTTTGTTTTTATACTAACTTCAGAATAATATGTTATATTAACTTCAGAATTGTGACAAGAGACTGTTTTTTTAGTTTGAACAAAAGAAATGATGGCAAAATAGGGTTCTTTACCAATAACCTCGAAACTATATATATATATATATATATATATATATATATATATATATATATATATATAGTACTTTTTACTTAGATATTATTGAATTTTTTATGAAATCGGTTAAATTATTATCTCGGGCGAAGCCGAGACGGGGGATGCTAGGTATATATATATATATATATATATATATATATATATATATATATATATATATACACAATATACATAGTTTCGAGGTTATTGGCAAAAAACTCTATTTTTCCATTATGTCTTTTTTTTAAACTAAAAAAACATAGCCTAGGTCTTATCTGAAGTCAATAAACGTATAAAAAAAAACATAATTTGTCGTCACAAATTATGTTCAGTATGATTTGGCATACACAGCCATTTTATAAGATACAAAACATTGTAACAAGTCTAAGTTATGTTTTTTTAGCCCGCATGTACAATTCATGCTTCATAAGCTATACTGTTGCTCATACATACTTTGTTTTAGATATCTACCCGTTGGTCCAAAGTAATATTTGTCGCAGTCTTTACAATTTATTTTGTATACCACTACCGCTTAAAATTTATTATTATTTATCATCTTGATCTTTACAAATATTAAATAGTTTTCTTATATTATTCTTATTATTTCCAAAGTAAACTTGAATATTATGTTTTTTAAAAGTACTTCTAATTCTTTCCGATAACCCTTTTACATATAATACTACGATTTTATTATTATTCTTTTATCTTTTATATTAAAATCTCTAGTATTATTATAAATCTGAAGTACTCTTTCTGCAATCATTTTATTTATAAGGTCTACTGGATAATCATTATTAATGAATATTTCTTTAATCTTACACTATCAATTCGAAAATAAGATTTGTACTATAAAAGGAATCATCGACAAAGCAATCAAATTGTTGCACAAAGATTTTAGAAAAGATAATCTCAAATTAGGTAAAGAGATATTCATTGTGTGCATAGCAATTGGATCACGAGGCACTTTTCAGTATCTCTATGTTTCTCCCTCATTCTCTTGCTTTTTTTTACTACGCGCAGACATGGGAAGGTGAAGGATAAAAATTGATTTTGAAATCTTATATTGAAATTAACAATTACTGATAAAAACTTTTGAATACTTATATTTTCAAATTTTTAATTAATATTATACTGTAGTTATAAGTTTTTATATTGTGATGTTTAAGTATTAACTTAGCCTAATTGTAACTTTACTTATATTTTTATGATATATAAATAAATTCTTCAAAATATGTATTCAATACTAAATAAACATTTACTTTATTGAATTATTACAATATTAAATGTATTAAATAATTATTTAAATTAGTAACACATATATCTGTAGAAACTAGAAAAGAAAACAATTTTTTTAATAATACTATTATTGGTTTGAAACTAATAAATTATAAAAGAAGTAATCAAATATTATATTTTTTGTATCAAAAATAATTCATGTGGGAGAATAGTATCAGATTATTTCTAGTCATTTTTGCTCGTTATTATTAACGAATAGAGAGAGAGAGAGAGAGAGAGAGAGAGAGAGAGAGAGAGAGAGAGAGAGAGAGAGAGAGAGAGAGAGAGAGAGAGAGAGAGAGAGAGAGAGAGAGAGACAGAGAAGCATATGCGTACATATATTACTCTATTTTTCTCCTTTTAACCTAAAAATTGCACTATCGCTGTTTTTTTCCGTTCTAAGGAGGAAACATTCTAATTTTCCATAAATGTCGTTACAGCTCGAGCTTTAGAGTGATAAATCTCTCATTTCATAAAAAAAACTTTTACGCAACCTATAAAAAATTTAAAAAATGTCACTCTGTTGGTTTTATATTTTTTCTAGAGTGTGTATCTTGCGTTTTCGCCACCGAATTCAGTGCGAGAACGTAGAATTTTCGGCACGGGTATGAGAAAACATATTTTATTTCGATATTATCTATATTTATTTATTATCACCTTCAATATATACTCCTCCTCCGTCCCTACATCGCTCCTTACGAATCTTCCATTGTATAAAATAGTGCTGGAAGCCTTTCTCAGTCGGTTTCTTTAGGACGCACGTCGTTTTTTTCGCAATTTTAACAGATTCACATCTTTTTTTATGTTATTTAACTTCGCTCTATTTATGCTTCCAAATATTGATGCTAATCGGCGACGGAGGTCTACGATGTGTTTGTAAAGAAAGCACATGTAAATTATTACAGCGGTGCTTGTGTCAATCGGCCGAGATCGGGATTTGAACCCGGATCACCAAGTTACTAGTCCTTCGCTCTAGCGATCGAGCTACCGCAGGTCTCAGATTCACATTTTGTTCCTTTTAATACAGATTTCACCTTAGGAAAGGAATAAAGTTGCACGGTACAAGATCCGACGAGTAAAGTGGGTGGTTTAACACTGATGCTGTGCTTCGCTTGAAATCTCTTTACGGATAATGCTGAATGAGCCTTGCGCATTGTCTTGATGAAGAATTCGGATCCTTTCTTTTTATTCTTTCACAAATTTCACTAAGAAAATATACAACGTGAAAGTATACAATTCCACGAATATCAGAAAAAAAAACAATCATCATTGTTTTGCTCATTTTTGCTTTTTTGACTCTTGACGAAGCTGGACCCTTCCATTGCTTGAATTGGCACTTTGTTTCAAGATGATAGGTATAAACCAAGATTCATGACATGTTATTATCCTTTATAATAAGTTTGAGTCATTTTCAATTGCATTAAAAGTGTTCATACTAATATTTTTGCAAGCTTGTATTTTTAATCGTTTATGACGTGGAAGGACGACCCACGTATGGATCATCAACATTTTCTCGAGCATCTTAGAAACGTTCAGACCACTTAAATATACGTGAATTATGATAAAAATGTATTGCTATACACTTCTTTGAATAAATTATAAGTTACAGATGCAATCTTTCCAAGTTGAAATATACGATATATATATATATATATATATATATATATATATATATATATATATATATATATATATAATACGGTTTCTACTGGGAAATATTGTATTGGCGTGTGCGGGCGGTTGAATACGATATCCCATTGATTCAGGACGATTTCTTTTGGGAGTTTTGTGTTCGGATGATAGAATGCGATGTCCAGATGTCTCTGGACGATTTCTACAGGGAAATTCGTGTTCGGACGATAGAAGACGATGTCCAGGTATGACGGGACGACTTCTATGGGGAGATTCATGTTGGGACGTTAGAATACGATGTCCAGATGTTTGGGAGCGACTTCTACGGGGAGTGTTTAAGAGACTTCTATGAAGAGATTCATATTCTATCATTCGAAAACGGACACTTCTAGTAAAAGTCGTCCAGGGATACCTGGACGTTGTATTCTGCCTCTCCAACACAAAACTCTCTATAGTAGTCGTCCCGAGACATATTTCTATCGTCCGAACATGATACTTTCCGTAAACGTCTCGAAACACTTGGATATCTTTTTCAACCACCCGAAATCAAAGAAAAAATATTCCCCATAGAAGCCGTATGTAATATGCATATACACGTGTATTAAATACGGTTGTACATTCTGTATACACATACTGTATATACGAAAGCGTCGATGGGTAAATTACGGTCAGTTATTTATAGTAATATAGATTTTTATATATAGAGTACTTTTTACTTAGATATTAATGAATTGTTTTAAAAATCGTTTCAATTATTATTTCGGGCGAAGCGGAGACGGGGGTGCTAGTAATTATATATAAATTGTTTTTTATAAGTAAAATTATTTATATATGTACGTTATGAACTTCTAATAATTCAAGACAGTAAATATCAATATCTAATAGCGTTTATGGTTCTTGCATGCGCATCGTGGTTATTATGAATAGTTATATTAATATTATTGAAAAAAAAAATGTTTGAAAGCTGTTATTTCTTAGTATAATAAAGCATCTAAGTGTTTTTTCTTGTGATTTTAAAAGTTGCAATTTTTGTATTTATAATAATTGCAAGTTTTTAAAAAATACATATGTACATATAATACATGGAGTTTTATGAGAAAACTAATTAACGTAGGTAAAAACGATACGAAAAATTTAAGTATTGTCAATGTATCAATGAAATCGTCAAAGCTTTTTCTTTCGGGTCACTATTCTAATTTTTCTTTAATAAAGACGAAATTTTAAGATATATTTGATTAAAGTAAGTCAAATTTTCTTAAAAATAGATTTTTGAAAGGAAGTAAAAAGGGAAGCCATTTTTTATACAATGAGAGAATACGCGCGCATTCATAAAATAATCGTTTTGAATTGTTCATTTGAATTATTCAAATCGCTTTTGAATTATTTATTTTATAATTTTCTATTTTTATGAAATTCACTGTATATAATAAAATAAATATAATTATGTACATAAAGAAATGATATTAACTGCAAATTTCTATTTTGCCCTTTAATTTTGGCTTTGTGATATATGTAATTTTGTCGTTGCTTAATTTATCAAAAGCCTTTCAAAACAAAAGTAAAATGATTCTGGATTGATTGGTTATAATTTTATTTTATACTTATATTTTATATCCGATTTATTTACCCTTGGAGTATATCCTTGGATTCCAATTCATTAATAGTTCAAATGTATTACAAAATATAGAATAGGAAAATAAAGACTAACGCTATTATTAAAATATTCGATAATAGAAAATATCTTGATTTTTCAATTGCAAAAGAGTGAAAGTAATCTGTATATGCACTAAAAATATTGTACTACTGAATCATGCACTTCGTGGAAAACTGAAAATATCTGTAAGAACAATAAATATTTTTAAAGAATGAAAAATAAAATTACAAAATATAATTTAACTTTTTTAATATAAATTAAAGATCTCATATTTAATAATATATAAATAACATATGTTGCAAAATAATTATAGAGTTCGGATTCATATAATAATTCTTATAATGTTAATCCTATGACGATATTTCGTTGAAATATAGTCGTCTTTTGAATAATATCGAAGGCACGAATAAAAGCAGTGATGTAGAAATACTAAAATATCAGAATAAATTTATTCTTGAGGCTTTTCAGCTGACCCCTATGGATAAAGATTTCAGTTAATCGAGCACTTAATTTTAATATGATAAAAATCATTCATCTTTTTAAGAAAAATTGTTCTAAAAATTTTTAAGCCTCTGCTTAAAATTCGTTCAAATTGTAGAACAGTAAGTAAAAGCAAATTTAACAAATCATTATGAAAATTGAATAATTATATTTATATTTACTTCTTTTTAAATATATGTGTTACAAAAATATACAATATACATATATGTTGTACGCTGAATTTTTTTCTATCCTTCGCTTTTTTATACATTTAACTTCTTCAACCATGCGCTCTTTTGCGTGTCTAATCTGACAATTACAAAAAACGAAGGAGAAGTAATACAATGAGACTTAGCGAGCGTCATACGTACACACATACATTCTAAAGGCTTATACTTAAATCGAATACGAAATTTGCAAGTTGACAGTGAGGTAGATCGTTTCAATAACCACAGATATAGCTAAACCCACACAAGGAACCATTCGCGAGATTTAAAGACATGCAATTTCACGTGCTTGCGTGTCGTCGATTTTACACGAGATTAGTATGCTGATATACATATACATGTATATATATATATATATATATATATATATATATATATATATATATATATTCTTCAAGAAGTAGCGTTCGAGAATGAACTCGACGAGAGAATACGTTTCGTGCACGCTTTCACAGATACATACGCTCGGCCTTCGTGCGCATAGAGCGCTCTAGATTATTGTATTCTGGTCCCCTTATATTTATATACGTATACGAGCCTTTCTCGCCCTATAATATCGTGATATTTCCATCAAGAATTACGAGCAGAAATTTGTAATATTGCGGTGCAGTAAGACTCCGCTTCAGCACATTCTTGAAAGTAAACGATAAACACATATGTTCGTGAATATATTCTTTCAAAACTACGAAATTCTAAAAAAAAAAACGAAAAAAATTCACGTTTATATAAATTTGCACAATTGGTCAGGCGGGTAGCGTTGAAAGCTAAATAAAATACTGTTCTAACCAGCGTTTATTTCTATCAAAAAGATGAACCTTTGTAAATTGCGCGCTTCAATTCGGACTTTGGATTTCTTACTTACTTGACCCTGTAAACACGTACTGAGATTTATATATTATATATATTATTTTAGCTTTCGACGCGTTTCATGCGCGCCAATTTTCTTCTCGCAATTGTCTTTTTACACTCCTGGGCAACAATCTGAGAGCCCCGAATTTCCAAACTAGTAATGCAGTCGTCGAGAAAGCCATTACTTGGCGAGCTCGGCTGAGCCGAACGTGATATCGGACTCAGAGCGTTACGATTGAAATGGGGTAAAACGCTCTCCGCAGTCTTACTTGGCCTGAAAAATGCAGGTGAAAGTTTGAACGTTTATTTTAGAAGGGATGATCATACATGATCTTAAAAGTTTTAAATGATCAGGACTGACGTTATTTTGACTCGTGCTACTTGAAAAATTATATCCACTGAATGAATTTTCATTCGCTCATAATTATTAGTATGTATTCTAATTTTTCAAAAGAAATAAAATTATTTCCGATGTCTGTGATAGTATTTATATCAGGATTCGAAATTTATTTAAATTATAATGCTTTTAAATAGATAAAAGATATAATTACTTTTAAAGCAACGTAAATATTAATCACTCTAATAATTTATATTTTTAGTTACAATGATAATTTGTGAAATGTTAATTTTAATTCTAAATTTTTATAATTTTGTTTTTTAGTAAGGTAACAAAATATAAGCAATAAATTATCGCATTGAATTTACCTTCGTTTACTACTTGGCAGTCTGGACGTATCAATAGGAGTGAGCTTAATATTTTTCGGCCAAATTGTAGAGCACATCGGTGTATTCCACGAGGTCTGAACACGCGGCGTCGCTATCAAGGGTGTCTTCCTCGTTAGAGATAACTTTCGTCTCGAATTCTCTCGCCTTGAACCTGAAAGCATCAATTTAAAAGAATTTATTACGGCCGTAGCGTCTTCAATAGATAAGCTTTAAGACATTCTTATACGTAAGATAACGTCCTAACTAATTTTAAATGTAAAGATAATAGAAAAACATATCTAATAAATCTTGTTGGTATCGTTACGATATCTATAGATATCTATTTAATTTATTTATTAGTTAAAATTTTATTTTAAATCTGACGCAAGAGTAAACTCTGATGTTTATTCTACTTCAATAAGTTTAAAAAGTAGTCGTTTACCTGAGTCGATCTTATTAGTAAAATCATAACTCTCTCCAAGAAACTGAATAGGAGTTCTCTGAAGAGTGGAGAAACTTTCCCTGGTTGTTACAACGAATGGTTCAGGACTTACGATGATTCGTTCGTTAAAAACTGTTCCAAGTTTATTTCTTCTAATTTGGGAATTCTGATCTTTATCAGAATCCTTTTCCTTTTTCGCCTCTTTAGTTTGATTTACTTTTGCATTTGTATTAACGCTTTCGACATTGTAATAGAAGTTATTATTAATAAGTGGATTCTTGCCAACGCAGGTTGGAGCCGGAGAAATTTTCAAACACTCACTAAAATTATCGCTCAGATCTTTGGTATCTTCTTCTATCTCAAGTTCTGCCAATTCTTTACAAATAAAGTTAACAATATGATCGAGAACTTCTTCCTTTGCCTGCTGCCGATTTTGATAATTAGATGTGCGAATATTTGGATCCTATTACAAAAATGATAAAAGTTTTTAATTTCACGTTGCATAATAATGAAATTTTTTAAATTTTTACTACAGCAAAAACTGAACGAATAAGGTAATTATAATGAATAAAATAATAATCTAATTAATAATTTAAAATATTGGTTATTTGATGTCTAACTAGAACAAAAATTTTTTTATCCAACTTGTATTACGAATTATAATCTAAATATGTTGCAATAATTATATACGTATAAGCTGGAAAGAGACTAAATAAGAAAAGACTAAAATAATAAGAAAAATTGCTTTTCAAGCGTTATAACTTTTTACGTAACAACACAAAGTAAAATGATTTTAAAATGCGAAAATGAACGATTGTCTGAGGCATTATATATACATTAAAATACTATTTGTCATAATTATTCAAATACGAATGCTTTGTTTCCGCGTCTAAAGGTATGGATTTATGCTTAAGAGTCGCTTTTAAGTAAAAGAAAAGATGCAAATTGACTTTCATAAATCAGTAGTCTTATATCAATAGAAAATATTCAGCGTCTATTCTTAACGAAGAACCTAAAGTGAACTTCAGAATTATTTCTTATCTCGTTATAATTTCACAGCTTTGCATAATGAAACGCGAAGGGCACGAAGCAGCCCGTGTTTTAACTCTGTCGCACGCCCGGATCGCGTGTTACTGTTATTTTTCGTTAAAGAAGCTTATCATGACTCTTAATTCCATCTATACTATATACTTATACACATTGTACTATTTATTTATCTAAGATTCTCTCTTTATATAAAGTTGATGATATACTATAAAGATTAATCTCCGTATTATTATTTTAAACACGCGGCTCTGTCAACATTCATTAAAGTTATATGTGATAAATTCGATGTTTGATTGCAATCTTTGTAGATATATTTAAAGATAGGAAAATGACCTCTGAGGTCAAGCAGTAACCATTAAATTATTAGAAAGTCCAGAATGTGTATTTCTGATATTGCATCAATAAAATATTATTTTTCTATATTCATTTCAATTTACTAATATGTATATAAATACTTTTAAAATAAAGTTAACAGCAGTTTGTTTTAGTTTTTCAAATATATTTTAATTTAGCTTTGATAGATTATTAATATCAATATTGTATTCGCTAATAATAAAAAACTATATATGTAAATTAAAAGGTAAAAAATACTTATGACGACTGTTTATTAAGAAACTAATTATTTTTATCGGTCTTACAGTTCTATTATAACGATAACATAAAAAACAAGGATATTTTGATTAATTTACTACTACAAATCATATCGATATTATTTAATTTAATTGTAATAAAAGATTATATTCTCAAAGAGTTTTAGGGTAATGAACAATTTTGTGCCTATTACTAAAGGAACATTCAATAATAATTTCAAATTTTCTCATATCCAAATTATCTTTTCATTCCCTTTTCTATACGACGAATTTAATTTCCTGATGCCACTTGCCGCTATATGCAATTGACTCACTTTAGAAAAAGAGTTCTGCTCGGGACTAAGAAGATTATTTCCTTTATGGTTCCGGTCATTTTTCTCGACCTTCTTCGAAACTACCGAGCTGGTTTTACTGCTGGCGGTCCTGCTTCCTCTGTCACCATCGGGAATTGGCGGGGCCCTCTGGCCGATGATCCTCAAATGGGGTAGAAGATTCCGCCACTGCAAGCACTCATCGAAAAGTGGTCCTGGCGACAGTTGATCCTCCTCCTCGTGCAGAGTGCGCTCGATGACGCTCCACTGTTCGAGGATTCTCCGCGAGCCCGCGTCCTCGATGTCCTCGGACCAAGAGCTCTGGTCCCCCTGATGCGGAACCCAGCAACTGCTGCTCGACGAGCGCCGGGTCTGAGCGCTCACGGCTCGCGAGTCCCCGGTGTTGAGGTTCACCGCCACGCGCTGGTGCTGCAGAACTGTCATCCTCGTGGATCTAGGCTCCTTTGCTGACCACTTGCTTGTCAGGCTGCAATTCGTCCTGGTTAAGGCCGTTTGTTTTAGAGACGATTTGAGGCGGATTACAGGATCTCTCGACCGAACGGCAAATATAAACTATTCAACTACAATGGTACGAGTTATTTGTTTTATACGAGAAGACTTACATTAAATATAAATGCAGAATGAAAATTCATATAAATCATTCATTAAAATTGGACAGTACGTATTACTGTACCATGAATATTAAAAACAGTGGACAGGATTAAGGGAACTTTTGAACAGATCTTTCATTAAAATGTTGTTTAATATATGATTTTAGGTAAACTTATATTTTATGTAAATAAATATGATTTTAGTTAAACTTATTTATTTAAAATAAGTTCACTGCAGTTTTAAATTACAAAAAAATAAATAAAAGATATTTGTAAGGATTATTAAATATTAATTTATGCACGAATAAGAAAGTACGACGATTCACCAATCGATCAATCAGTTTGAAAATTTGTCGGTGCTTTTCTACCAAACATTTTAAATGCTCGTTGAGGAAAGTATTTTCACAATTTCACCTCTAACTAGAAGAGACCATCAAATATGGGCGACAGATTTGGTTCGGATTAAACGAGGTTAATCCCGCAATGATCTTCAAAGTGAGCTTTTTACAGTTGTAGATGCTAGCGTTCTCTCATTTCTAAACATCGCTACTTGCATACTTATACATTTATAGTTTTTTTCCCCTTTAATCAATTTAGATATTTTTTTAGAAACACTAGATTTAGCATGAGAAACGAAAAAAGAATAATAAATAATATTTTATGCAAAACAATTCTAATTAATCTAGGTTCACAAATTAATAGTTTCTGGGCCATTGTCAATTGAACCTCGACTTATTTTCCACGCTTTAGTGGGTGATTGTTTGCTTATACTAAAGCTTGTAAATTAATTCAAAGTTCAATTGATAATAGCTAAGAAAATGTCCAGTTGCCAGCATACGTTCACCTGGTAGTAAAAGTGGAGTTTTTCATTCAAAAATTCATTGAATTACACAGTAATATCCAATTTCCTTAATAATTGTAAGTAAGAAAGTACTAATCTTGGGAATGGAAGAGCGTTCACATCAAATCTATCACCCATCCTTGTAAGGCTTATTCTTGTACGATGTACTCTTTTTATGAATTTTTACTATACTTCTGCAAGAAAATAAGATTTTGAGTTTTTCTCTTATAGTGAAAAATATTATAAAAACGATTCTGTAACAAACGATTTATAGATTTTCTGATATTCTAGCCTGAACAGATGAAAAAGCATTTAATTTCTTTAAATGAAAATCTTCTATAAAATTTATAAATAGATTAAGTTACAATGAAAACAACAAAGATTGCAGTCGTGATTACGAGTTCGTGGTGACAAGACGTGTTTACATTACGCGCTATAGTCTCGAATCAAATCACAACACCAGAGCTTAGACCTGTTTCATTCGCATATAGCGAGTGATCCACCGCAACTATAATGTCGCATTCAACACAGTTTCAAACTACAACAAATTCCATACCTACGTTTGTCATAAAAAATTCAGTCAGTTACTCAAAAATTGCAGAAGATGCTTCACCCAAAAGGGACCAAGGAATAATTCTCGATTGTGTAGAAGGTTTAAATCTTACAGACTACGCGTGTGCTATAGGTGATCTTGTGCTACCAAAAAACATCTTCTATGTTTCGAGAATCTCGAACAACCGGATTTGTATGTACCTATCCAACAAAGAGCTTGTATCGAATTTAACGTCTAAGTATGAATTTATCATAATAAGCAATAAAAAAGTAACCTTAAGGCCGTTAATATCACAAAATAAACGAATCATCTTCTCAAATGTCTCCCCAGACATACCTAATTATATACTTGAAAATCTTCTCCAACAACTTAATGCAAAACGCGCATCCGCAGTAACTACCTTAAAAGCTTCAATAACAAAAGGATTCGGTCATATAGGGAGCTTCCGAAGACAAGTCTACATAAAACCATCAGATGTAACTAAAATTCCAGAACTTTTTAAAATCAATTATAATGACGCCGAGTATATTATTTTTGCCGGTACGGAATTCCTTAAATGTTTCAATTGTAATACAGAGGGTCATTTAGCTAAGAATTGCCCCAGTAGTACGACACAGATAAACTCTGAGGATAAACAAATACTCGATCACAACATACTGGAACAACCAAGTCAGAATAATAACAATGCACACGAAGCAGAATCATACGTTAAACCTCTTAATAATAACAGTGCGCCCGATCGTAGTGTTTCACAGACAATAACAAAAGAAAGCACGCAAATCTACATCGATTCCGAAATCAATGACAACAATAAACGTACACATTCCACAATCAGCTCAAGTAAGTCTCAAAAAAACACTCAAATAGTTAAAAAAGCCTCAAAAATAAGTAAAACACAAATACAAGATAATCCTGAAATCACCTGATACACAAGCATGGAATTATCTTATGAGACGCAGCCAGATAATCTAGATAACAAACTCACCTCAATTAAAAACTACTTAGATCTGGAAACACACTTCTCAACTATAATCAATTTAAAAGTCTACTGGAAAATACTGCAAATGTAAAAGAACCCCAAGACATTATCCTACAATACACAGACAATCTTGATCAATTTACTAAATTTATAAATAATGATATATACCCCAATGTACGAAATTCCACCATTAAGAATAAATGCACAAGATTACTAAATAAAATTCATAAAAATAGCAACCTACCTTCAAGTAACATCTCCTTGGGATCAGATAATGAAGAAATAATTAAGTAAAATGGCTAAAATTATTCAATGGAATATTAACGGCCATAGAGGGCAATACGAGCTTCTACAACAATTAATATTGAAAGAACAGGCAAATATAATTTGTCTAGAAGAAACAAACCTGAAACAAAATTAAACCATAAAAATAAAAAATTTCACTAGTTTTAACAAAAACAGAACAGACTGCAAATCTGCCAGTGGTGGAGTTAGCATCTTGATAAAAAATTATTTATTTTGCGAAGAAATCCAAATAAAAACAGACATTGAATGTATAACAGTTACCGTTAACATCAACAAAAAGAAAATCACTATCTGTAATATCTATCTTAGCAATAAATATGAGACTAATTATAGTATGATAGAGAATATTATAAAACAACTACCAAAACCATTTATTATTCTTGGCGATTTTAACAGCCACAGTCGTATATGGGGCTCTTATAAATCCGACAAGAGAGGCAAAATAATAGAAGAAATTTTAAATAACTATAATGAGATTATATTGATAAATGATATGTCGCCAACTCATTTTAATATCGCCAACGGCACTAAAAGCGCAATCGACTTAACTTTCAGTAGCAGTGATATCTCATCTGATTTGGATTGGCGAGCATGTGACGAATTATATGGCAGCGACCACTATCCGCTATTAATAACATATAATATAGTCGATACAGCACCACCTCATCATACTCCAAGATGGAAATTTGACAAAGCTAATTGGACTTTATTCAAAGAAATAATTAATAACAATATTATAAATCTAGAAAATTCGTTTCACTATATAATTAATAACGAACAAATTGATATAAATAATATAATGGATGATTTTTCAAATTTGATTCTAACCTCAGCAAGTAAAAGCATCCCAAAAACAAGCGGCAAATATCAGAAGAATAAAACGGACTGGTGGAATGAAGAATGCGAACAAATTATCAAAAAAGCTAAAAAAGCGCTCAATAAGTACCGCAAAAGCAAATCTACAGAATCGAAAATAGAATATAAACGACTTAAAGCACTAGTGAAACGAACAGTAAAAGAAAGTAAACAAAAATCATGGCTAAAATATCTAGAATCAATGAACTATAAATATTCTGCGAAAAAACTATGGCAAAAAATCAAATCTATAGATGGACATAGTACATTCGCAGCAATAACATTAAAAGTAAATAACAGTATTATATCGGACTCAAAAACGGTAGCTAATCTGCTAGCAGAACAATTTGCTTCTAATTCTTACTATAAAGGTAGACGACACAGAAGAAACCTCAACAAGCCCAATCAATAAACCATTAACAATGAACGAACTTTTAGAAACACTAGCTACAACTAACAACACTAGCCCTGGACCAGACGAAATTCTGAATATTTTCCTAAAACAACTCCCACAATCGGCATACAAATATCTATTAAATATATTGAATATAATTTGGACAAAAAAATTATTTCCCAGTATATGGAGACAAGCAATAATAATACCACTGCTTAAACCCAGTAAAATAAAGTATAACAAAGATAGTTATCGACCTATTTCTCTAACTTATTGCTTGTGCAAGTTAATAGAAAAAATTATTAATAAAAGACTCCGTTGGTATCTAGAAATAAATAATATTATAAACCCTAACCAAAGCGGATTTCGGGAAAATTGCTCTTCAGCAGACTGCCTAGTAATGCTCGAATCCAATAATCGTGAAGCATTCGCTAACAATCAACACATGATAACACTGTGTCTCGATATGGAGAAAGCTTATGATCTAATCTGGCGTCGCAGAATCCTCACCATACTATTGAAATATAAAATAAAGGGTAACATGTTTCATTTTATAAAAAATTTCATCACCAACAGGTCTATTAAAGTCAAAGTTAACAATACATATTCAGATCTACACACTATTCAGAATGGAGTACCTCAAGGTTCGGTTATCAGTGTTACCATCTTCTTACTTGCAATAAACGATATTGTTAACTGTATAAAACCACCAGTCAAATGCATAATCTTCGCTGATGATGTCAATATATTTGTAAAAGGTAAAAACTTAAAAACGAATCAAAAACTCCTACAAGAGGCCTTAGACAGGCTTGTAGACTACTCAAATACAGCTGGATTTAAAATATCAAAACCCAAAACACAAGCAATAATATTCAGTAGAAATACACAGCAAAATGACATACTAAATCTAAAAATTGACAATAAAAGAATACAAATAGTGAAAGAAATTAACATTCTTGGAATAATTTTCGACAAAAAACTTACTTTTAAAAAACATATAGAAAATCTAAAGGGTCACTGCAGCAACAGATTAAATTTACTTAAAGTATTAGCAGCCAAAAACTGGGGAGCTAGTCAAAAGCTTATAATTAATACTTTCAAAGCTCTCATTCAGTCAAAACTAGACTATGGTTCTATGATATATAATTCTGCAAAAAAAAACATTCTCTCGAAGCTTGATCCTATCCTTAATACTGCAGCAAGAATAGCCACAGGAGCATTTCGAACCAGCCCAGTCACTAGTATATTATCAGAAAGTCAATTAATGCCATTAGATTTAAGAAGAAGAAAAATTTCGATGAACTATGCTACACGATTACACACAACACAAAAAAATCAAGCGCACTCACTACTCTCTAATATAAGCCATAGGAACATCTCAATTACTCAACCATTTTACGAACGAGTGAGGGAATACTTTAAAAAATATAACATTGATACCAACCAAATTAAACGATTTACTCCTTATAACACACACTATTGGATAATAGCACCTAAATTACAGAAGGACATTGTGATAAATCAACCACAAACAAACAACAAAATAGAAATAACTAAGGATACGAATCAACATATTTATACATGCATAAAGAAAATAAAACGATTAATAATTGCAGTCGCAACTATCAACGATAGCGAAAATATATTATTAAAAATACCGTTTTGGGTTAGTAAATCAACAGCATTTCAAATATTAATAAACAAAATCATTGAATCAGTAGAGAACCAAATAGGAACCTTCATTATCTACACAAGCCCTTTCCACACCAGCAAGGGATTATCAACTAAAATCAATGTACCTAATGAAATAGCAAATAAATTACTACTTTTGAATGGAAAAATTAAACTATGTGCATCTGAACCACCAAAGAAAATAATTAATAGAATGAAAATATTAGTAAAACTAACCATCAATCTCCAACATGCAATCTCAGTACACAAATACAACAAAGTAGACTTCTACAAAATCATAGATAAAAGTATAAAAAAAGACTGGTGCAATATTTGGAAACACGAATCCAACAAGTGTAAACTTAAAAATATCAAATCGAATGTGCTTAAAGCTAACCCAGCCATCACGTTTGGTAGAAGAGATCAAGTTATACTCACTCGTATTCGCATAGGACACACCAAACTAACTCATCAATACCTACTAAATAAAGAAAGTCAAAAAAACTGTGTAAATTGCAACAAAGCGGCTACTGTTGAACACATTGTACTATTTTGTCCATTATACGAAGAAGCTCGAATAAAAACAAAATTAAAAAAGGATTTAAATTCTATATTAAATGACAGAAATCAATGTGAAAATCTAATTAAATTCATAGATTTATGTAATTTACGGATCCATATATAATTGCTACATAAAAATGTAAATATACGTAATGTAAATTAAAAATTATTGTATGAATTCTGTCAAGTCGTCAATACCCGAAAGGGGGACACGACTTAAAATAAATAAAGTAAAAAAAAAAAAAAACAAAGATTGGTTATCCCATTCTATTTTATATTTTAATATAAATAAAGTTTCGATCTTTACTAAATTTTTATATTAAATCGATAGTTTCTAAATATACACTTAATAAAGCTCTTTATGTTTATTGTTAGTCTTATTTTTATCATTGACTAATTTGTAATCTATCTCTAAAATCAACATATTTATAGCAAAATGCAATTTTACGAACACGCATATATATATATATATATATATATATATAAAAGTCGAAAAGGTGTAAACAGCATTTTTAGCCTTATTATATAAATATATATAATGAATAAGTGTGATACATCTATTATTTAATGCATTTCACTCATATAAAACGTTTTAGTTTTTAATCAAATTTTTTTGTTAAAAATTTTTAGAATTTTATCCCTTTTGTATTTTTCACGGGGATGGGGTAGCAACTCGTTTAAATCGTATATCTTTTCTGATGTGTTAGTTTTTTAAAGCAAGAATACATTTTTTCAAATAACTTTATAGACTTGTATTACAACATTTATGTATCAAGTTTTAAAGCATCTTTCTATCTCATAAATTACATTTTTAAATACTATTTGAAATTCCCAGCTTCTATACTTTTTTTAATTGTCACAAATACTGATAAATTTTTTAGAATCAGATAACCAATTGAGATGAAACTTGTATGAGCTGTACAATGGGTTTAGATTTTCTGGACGGTAAAGATTAGGAGCGATAAATCGCTGAATATCTCCTTTATGTTATATAGGGATGGGGTATGTAAATATTTCCGATATTTCTTTAATAAACACGTAGTCACCCGCTCCTAATGATTAAGGTCCCTATTTTGTATACATATAGTCCAATCTACAGAACATTTAACATTTAAGATAAGCGAATATAAAAATCATATTTTCTTACTTATTTATACGATATCGAATCTAATAATGGTAATAAAATGTAAAAATATTAAAGATGCAAGTTACTAATCTGTCCAATACACAGATACTATTTTGAAGTTTTTCTTACGGATATTAAATGAACTAAAATCAGTACTTGTGGCAAGTAAGTTTGATAAAATTTTACATTCTTAAGAAGTTTCCTGCGTAAGATGTATCTATCTAATTTAAAATTTAATAATTAGCTATTATTATTATACAACTTCACTTAACGATAAATTTATGTATCTGTCTTTATATCTTTATTGTGGCTTAAGTGTGTGTAAGTCCAAATGTTTGATTCTTGACTGTCAAAGGAAAAACAAATTATGAAAGACAAACTACCAAAGGAAAAATAAATTATGCGCTCTCTGATATAAAATATTTAGAAAAATAAGTTTCTGTAATCGCACTTTAACTTATTTACTTATCTTTTTACCGAAAAAATTAAACAGAAATAAAAATAAATGTCTTTTACAAAAGAGCCGTTTATTAATATTTATCATATAGTATTTAAATGTCATATAATGTATTTGATAATAATTATAGAAACTTTATGATTTGGCTAAACTAATAAAAGTAAATTTTTTGACAAAAAGCTTAATTATAGATAATTTAAAAAATTAAAAATAAATTGTACTTTTTGAATAATTTATTTTTGGAATCATAGTCGTAACCTTTTTTTACGTAATGTTCACCGACTGCCAGATCCCCATATATCTATGTTCACAAGCGATTCGTAAAATTCATTTTTACGATGTTTTGACTAAAGAAGTTAATTTTTAATATATTAAACAAACCATAAATATATTACTTATTTCAAACCATAAAAATATACTTTATTAATTATCTTTTTATAATATCTTAAATGTGTCTGATAACTACTGTTTTATTTATTTGTATCGATTTTATATTTAAAATATAAATTATTTCCTTTTACAAATTTTGTATTATTATTTATTATCGAATCAATATACCGAAATTGAAATTAAAGCCTTCATAAAAATAAGGTTTATCTTAAACGGACTAATTAAAAAAATAAATATTTGTATTTGTTATGATTTGAAATTTGATGAATAAGTATAAAGAAAAAGTATAATAGATAAAAATTCGTTTAACAATATGTTGTGTATTGTAACTAATCCAGCTTATTATAGTAATTATTTTTATTAAACTATACATTAAAAAGATTAAAGAGTATTTAAAACTAATTATAGTTTATAATTTTAATAATTATATAAATTTTAATCAAATTTTCGAAATAAGTGGACTCGTTAAAAAAACATTTGTTTTTCTAGTTTGCGCTCTAATAACTTTTTCGTTTATGTTTTAATGAAACTAAACGTTTACATTACTGAATTAAACGTAAACTTGACGTTTAACATACGTTTCTGAATTAAAATAAAAGATGTTGAAAAAGTCTACTCTTTCTACTGCATTTTTGAATTTAAGTAAAAAAATTAAGTTTTTTACAAAAAAACTGTTGTCAAAATTTAGAAGTAATTTTCCAACTCTTCATAAACAAACAGAGTTTTTATCATTTCAGCCATCTTAAAAATGGTTTTTCATATAATTTAAGAAAAATCTCCTCAAAAAAAATTAATTGTTTGAATCTAATGTTAAAAATACAGTAAAAGGAGCTGTGAGTTTATATTTTTGCCTCAGAAAGACCACCTTCGAAAATATTGGGATATATTTTTTCGATTTCTTGGAAATGTAAAAAAAAATTTATTGGAACTTGAATTTGACGAATGAAAACAGATTGACCAGGTCAAGAAGGAGTAAACCACAAGCTTTAAGTAAGAAGCAAATAATTCTAAAATTTATGGAATAATATTGCACGTATTGGAAGGTTGTATGGGATTTCCATATCGAGCTTGGACATTCTAATTTTTAATGTTAGATATTATTAATTTTTTATTCGCTTTTTTGGTCGTTAAGAAAATTCTAATAGTTGAGTAATTACATAATATATACTTTAGAGAGTTCAAATATTTTTATTATATACCGTTTAATATTTATAATGGACAATATTGCAATAAAAATATAAAAATGATAGTTGTATATTATAATTCTAACATTAAATAGAAACGACGATGCTTTAATATAAATGAGACACATTCATATAAAATGTTATTTTTATGAGGTAAAATATAAATTTAGATATATTTATGTATTTAGAAGAGTTTATTTACAAATATATTGTTACATAGAGAATGTTTTCTTTATCTTAATAGAAATATTAATATATTTTATCCATTAATTTATTTACGACAATCACAAAAATAATAAGTAGATGACAATTAAATAAATATTTATGCTTGCAAATATGTAGAATTGTTTATTGGTTTGAATGATTATCAATATTTGATAATTAAAAAATATTAAAACTGAAAAGACTAATAATAATAATATAACGTATTCATAAATTTGGTTAATTTTCATATGGTTAATTTTCATTATTGTATAGAACAACAAAGGAATCTTTATATTTTACATTATAAAAATAGGAATATTTTTGGTGGGAGTATGATAATTTTTATCATATAAATAAGTTTAAAAGATATATGAAGAGTACATACTATAGCTCTAGACAGAAGTTATAATGAAATCCAAATATGAATACGAATATAAATACAAGCAATTGTCCAATAGCAATTACTATCCGAAATAAGGTCGTGTGTGTATATATATATATATATATATGTGTGTGTGTGTGTGTGTGTGTGTGTGAAAAGTACGAGTCAACGACATGCATTACACAATTAGAAACATAGCCATTAATACAATCGAATAGAACGTGTAATGGAAAATAATATGACATGTATATACTGTAGTAGAAATTACCCATTTCACGCAAGTACATAACGTGTACTTACCGGTGATTTTTTGCTGTCTTCTTATGCATCGCATGCTTCCTGTTTTGTTAAAGGCGGTCTTTAGGAACTATAAGGTTGGAAAATTTCTGCCCTCTTAGGATCCCAAATAACAGAACACAGCTGTTCTTCTGGGTGGAGGATATAACATATATTCATCGACCGCTTCCTATCAAACCCTCTATCTTTCTCGCTCTTCGACGCTTACCCCTCGCTGCTCGTTGGTTTATTGATTTTTCTTATCGGCAAACTTCTGTTTTTCCTTTAAACTCCGCCATATTTCCCATACGCGTCTTTTTATCGGTGCAAGCATCTTTCACGTGTTACAACTTCGGCTTTTAAAAATAAGCCGTAATTCTTATTAGAAAGTCTGTAATTCTTCTCTAAAAGATTCTGCGTTTGTGTATTAAGAAACCAGTTCTATGCTTCACTCAGTATGTCCCACGAGCGTGGAAAATACGACAGTGTGCCGGTAAGTCGTAGCGATCGTCTTTTATAAGGGTGCGTTATAGCTGGTTATAGGTGTAGATGGGAGCATGAGCTGCGTGTCCGCCGCAAATGAGTATTCGAGTGTGCGCGCCAAAGGTCCAAAAGACTACATAATCGGCTGCTATAGTCGACGACAAGGCCATTGGAAAGCCATCTATATGTGAACAGAGGAGAGATTGCTACTGCTACCAGCCAGCCCGCTACTGGTTGTCTGGTTTAGTGGCTATATAGTGGTACAGCCTGCACAACTACAATTTAATTACAGGCGCTACCGGCTATAGCCTGCTACAGCTGTGCAGGAATAAGGGAATCAAGGGCTGCAAACAAGAGGGAACAGGTGTATAAACTTAATTTCTGTCGTTATATTATGAATACTGTATGAATGATACACACGTATACAGGTAGTGGTCATAATAGTGTTAGAATAAAAAATTAGTTTATCCTCTTTGTTAGAGGAATCTTGTTATTTCTTGTAGCAGCTTGTAGTTGTGTAGATACTTTACTGTTTATATTTGATGAAAAATAAAGTCTCACGTGAGGTTTTCTTCGATAAACGTTAGATTTAACGTAAAACCTGGTAAAACTAGAAGATAGCTTGTGACTATAAGAAGCTTTATACTATACGTTAACTAGGTAATAAGCGGAATGGCCCAAGAAGAAACCTTTGAACAGGTCAGAAAACCCGATATAACCTATAAATTTTATTTGTATACATATGCATTTGCTATTTATATTATCGTTTCAACCTAATTATTTCTTAATTTTTAACCTTACATAAACATGCATTCCTTCTAACACATAAGTTTTATTATTTTTATATCTTATTTTATTATATTCTGTAAACGCAAGCTATAATTTTTATAGTTTTCCTACTATATTCTGTTCAATAATATAACAAATATAATAAATGCTAATTATAATTGTAGTAATTGATAATTTACTTGCAAATAATCATTGACTATACAATGTTTGTCTAATTTCAGATTTGTAGACTTATCTAATATATTGTAAGCCATTTTATAAATTATAACTTCTTTGTATAGTTTGAAGATGAAGAGAGCGAAATTCCAATTGGAAGTCTAACTAGTGCAAGAAAAAGACTTTTTTCAAAAGAACTTCGTTGTATGATGTATGGTTTTGGAGATGATCAGAATCCTTACACAGAAAGTGTTGATTTATTAGAAGATTTAGTAATAGAATATATCACTGAGATGACTCACCGAGCTATGGAAATTGGAAGAACTGGAAGAGTTCAAGTAGAAGATATAGTATTTTTAGGTATAAAATATTTTTCAAAATAATAAGGATTTATCAACAAAAAAAATCTTTTATTCATATTTATTATTGAAAAATTCAGTAATCCTGTTTAAATATTTAATAAACTGCTTAATACTATAAACAGGAAAAGCCTGACTTATTATATTAGTATAGTATATTATTATATAAACCCTGTAAATCTGATAAAATAAACTGTTAAATAATTACTTTGTAGTAAGAAAAGATCCACGGAAATATGCTAGAGTAAAGGACCTTTTAACAATGAATGAAGAACTGAAAAAAGCAAGAAAAGCTTTTGATGAAGTTAAATATGCAGGTAACATTGCACAATAAGTAATATAAGTTTAAATCATTAAAAGCTTATATTAACTATTTCTTTTATAGAAATTCTTTGTAGCTTATTAGATTATTTTACTATGTAACTAAATTTAATCATAAGTTTATATTAAAAAGTGCGTGCATGATAATTAATTTAAGCATGTGTTTTTATATAATTGAATTTATTTTATGTTATAGAAATAGTTTATTATTATTTTTATTGTCCCTATTTATTGTACAAGTATTTTATAATTATTATATATAATTGAAAAATTAATTTTGTTCTGTTATGCGATGGTTTTTTATTTACTGTAGAAATCTTTCCTTATTTATTTGCATTCTTTGATTTTTATAAAAATATATAGTTAAAAAATGTCTTTAGTTCATTTTAAGTTTAGAGTAGCTTCTAAAAATACAGCATGTTAAGCATGTAATGCATGTTTGCATGAACCTTAACTAAATAAGAGGCCAGATCACTAAGCAAAGAGGGAAACGGCCTGTTTTGCCGACAGAATAACATCATTGAGACCAACTCCTTGATATGATGAACCACAGAGAGCCAAGGGAATTTGATGTGCAGAGATGTAATTTTGAATGCGTTGAACTCTCTGGCTATGCCCAACAACATATTGTGGAATGCAGTCTTTCAATACAGCTACATTGTATTCTACTGGATCATCTTTTATATTAAGTATATTTTTTGTTTGGTCTACTGCAATGGATACGAACTGCTGTTCTGTTACTCCATTGTCAAAGTATTTATTAAACCATGCACCACCCATCATGACTGTTAGTACCTGTAATATGATATTAATACAAAGAAGTATTATCAGTGCCATTTAATAAAAATATGAAGCTCATTTTTTAAATCTTATTTAATTTATTAATTTCAAACTTTCTTTCAATTTTTTGATTTGTAAAAATTAATTAATTTTTTTTTTATATGTAAATCACTTACTGTATTAAAACCAGTCTTAAAAACACAGGAGTCGAAAATAACTCCTAGTATAGGTAAGTTTTCACTTGGTGGAACAAGAAATCCAAAAGCTTCCATTGGCAACACTTTACCAGGATAATGAAGATTAACAACAGCTACTGTCACAAATGGTATTGCTTCAAGTTCTCTTGATAATTGTGGGTGCTGTTTTTTTAATAATGGAGCAAGATTTTTTGCAGACAAACTAGAAATTACTCTACATTTTGTTTCTATTTTTCCATCAATTAATAATTCTACCCGGCCAGGTTTGAAAGATATTTGTTCACATTTCGCTCTTTGAAAAATTTTAACATTTGAGTTTAAACTTAAACTATTTTTTATAGCTATTGGAAGTTGTTCAAGTCCACCTTTTAAGCCCCAAACTGACCACCTTTCTTCTTTTGCTTTTTTTATTAAACTTGGTGAACTTTGAATAATAGTATCTACTTTTCCATTTGATTTATTTTTGAATTTATTCATTATAAAACCTTTTGTAATGGAACCATATTTTTGCTCCAATTCAAAAGCATTTTTCATTAAAAATTGGACACTGACTTCTTTAGCATTTCCAGCACAGATTCCACAAATCATTGGACTTATTAAATAATCAGCAATATCTTTTCCTAGTCTTCTCTCAACAAAACTGTAAATACTTTCATCCTCCTTTCGGACTTTTGCAGCTTTTAAATCATTCCATACAATTGAAATCAAACGTCTATTAAAAGGTTCCTTAATTTTAAATAGACTTCCCAATGAATTTGGTAACATATGTAACTTTTTATTTGCATAAATTAACCTATTAAGAGCAGCTGGGTGTGAAGAATTGATGGGTATAATTTTTTTGCTTAAATTTAATTTACTAATAAGATTTAAAGTATTATCTCCAGCAGGACCTCTAGGTCTAATAGTTCTAGGACCTTCTTCAAATATTATACCACTAGGTGATGTCATACTTTTAACCCATCCTCCAACACGATTTGATGCTTCATAAAGCACAATGGATCCTAATGTTCGATTTTCCATACAATAATATGCAGCACTTAAACCTGTTATTCCACCACCTAGAATCGCTGTCATTTTAGCTATATGAACAGTAAATCATTTTTATTTTTTATTTTGTTTAATTGAAATAAAATTTAATTATATTAATTAAATGAAGATTATACCTTGAAGTTTCAATTCAATTATAAATCTTTAGGATTATTATATATAAGATTATATATAATTTATTTTAAATGTATTAGAAG
This sequence comes from Sycobia sp. Sy_11, assembly GCA_018907035.1. Taxonomy (NCBI): domain Eukaryota; kingdom Metazoa; phylum Arthropoda; class Insecta; order Hymenoptera; family Epichrysomallidae; genus Sycobia; species Sycobia sp. Sy_11. The sequence continues at coordinate 774,008 of JACCIC010000146.1, read as the reverse complement.
TTTGGTTTTCTTTCAATTATATGTAATATTAATAAAATTAATATTACACTATTCACATTAATTATAATAAAGCTTTTATTATAAAACTATTATTAAATAATATTTAATTTATACAGCAGTAATAGAATTAATATAAAAAATTATAATAAACAACCTCCGTTTATCTATATACACTATATGATAAAATTAAATGCAAAAATTATAACATAATTAATTTTAAATACAGTTTTCTCAGATTTTACGCTATTGCATTTAGTTTATATGTAAATAAAATATTACATCTAAGTATTATTGTTGGTATTGTAATAACAATATTTTATAAAAATCGCAATAAATATCAAAACCTTCAAAACAAAGTATAAAATGTAAATGTTAACCGCAAACTGCTAATCAGATCGCAGCTTTATACGTAGGGTTCAGTTAGGATGTTTAAAAATACTTTGTCTTCTTTTGAAATATTTACTTTTTTATTCAATAGTATAGTAAACAATTGTATGAACTACTGAGGCTGTAAGTAGCTGTTACAAGTATCTACTTTAATGTAAATAACTATATAGATACTGTGTATATGACTTGTAAAACAAGATAAAACTATTCATAACTCCATACATTTAAATCAGAAGAATTAATAGACATCATAATTCATGAAAACATACGTCGTAAATTTATATTTTGTTAATATATTTTTGGCACAATTGTCTGAGCGAATGAAAGTTGGAGGCATCAACCAGCTTCAACTTCTTCAGCTTCAACGGTTCTCCTTCTCAACATCGACGCAATACCAATCAAGTTTATTACTACTTACCCCACTATATAAACTCTTTTTATATATTAATCAGATTAATGCATTATGTACATTGTAGATTTATATTAAGTTATATCGCATATTTATATTTATTTAATATTTTCTGTTGCAGGTAATTCCTGTTTTAAAAACCTTTTAACGTAAACCTTAGATGCTTGTATAAATCAATCAGTAAGCCTATACGTCAATACCTCTCTCTCTCTCTCTCTCTCTCTCTCTCTCTCTCTCTCTCTCTCTCTCTCTATCTTTCTGTACACACACACACACACACACACACACACACACACACACACACACACACTGTCTATCTGTCTCAACTCAATGTACTTGCAATTGCTTTTGCTATATACAGAGTGCAGATTACAGATTACAGGTGCACGTACAGCTGGACAGCACCCGGTCCTGACTTCTGAGCCCAGTGACCGTGGGCTAGAGCTAGAGAACGGAGCAGGTGCAGTATTAGTACAGTGCAGAATAGTACAGATGGTGTAATTTCCAGAATGCAAATGTATCAGCTGGTATTAGATGTGTAGACTGGTGACGTACACAAATAGACGAACAGAGGTGCACGGTGCACTGCGCAGTGCTGCATTGTGTAATGCTAACTAATAATACTGCAGTTGTGCAGGTGCAGAGTGTAATCAGAGCTTAATCAGATTTAGTCAGTTTAGTAACTTAGATCAGGTTAGATAGTTAGACCAGAGCGAATAGCACGGTTGAAAATATGGGTATCCATTTTCTTTTATCGATTAAAAATGAGGAGAAAGTAGGGCATGGGTATACAAAAATAGAGTCCTTTGACGTAGGAAAGGGATTAATCAAGATAAATACTCACTGTCGCTATTAAATTTTCTATATTTATTTTGCTTTAGGATCAATTAGGTTCAATCGTTCAATTTCTCTATCTTCTTGCATATTCTATAGCAAATAGCAGTGCAAACAGATCGGCGATTTTCGGATTCACCATAATAGATCTGACATATAGATATATCGTAAAACTTGACAGGTCGTGTCAGAACGTCAGAAATTAAAACTGTACAAAAATAAACCTTCAAATCTCGACTTTATTTACATATGCGCTTGTGGCATAATTATAACTTCTAGAACCAGTTGAATCTGTTACATATTTTTTAGTGTTAATTAGCAGAAGACGAGGAAAATCTTTTTGAAAAGGTAATCTTTCATATTGAATGGTATATATTATGAATGTATATAACTCTTTTGTAAATTTAATAAAAAAGAGCTAGAAATAAATATTTTTGAGCATGAGTTATGGTATTTATTTAAATTTGAAAGCGCATACAATATAATAAAATTTCTGAATGGAATGTATAATGTATTCTTATATGTTATGTGAACTCACATTTGATTAACAATAGTATATTGATAAATTTAACAATAGTAGTTGGTCTTACTAATAGAATTTCATTGATCTTATACAAGAGAGTTACATTTCTATGGATTCTCTTGAGCTTCAGTTCTAGGATTGAAGTGAACACTGTAGCAGTTACATTTCAGATATTTGATTTTTGTAGGTAAAATTTTTTTAAAGCTTTATTAAAGATGAAAGACGGTAGTCAACTTTTGAAAGTTCTCTTAAAAGTATCTGAAAAGGCAGCAAATATTGCACGAGTATGTAGACAAGATAAAGCTCTATTTGCATTGCTTGTTCAAGAAAAATCAGCAGAAGAGAAAAATCCACGTTTTTTTCAAGATTTTAAAACTTTAGCTGACGTTCTTATACAACAAACTATTAAACATGATATTGGATTAGAGGTAGTATTTATAATTTCAAAAAATATTGTTAATTGTAATTTTTTTTGATTGTGTTTTAGTCTAATTGAAAAAGATGTATTTTAAGATAAAGTAGCAATGAGTAAAAGTAATGCCAGTTTCCAGAATTGGTTGGTGCAGTCAAAGGTGAGGAGAATAATGTTTTCAGTAATACCTTAGGAGAAACAATTACTGTCGAAGTTGGCTCTAATTCAGAAGAAACTGCAGAATTATTAAGAAAAGTTTTAGATGATGACCAAGCAACCGCTGAATTACTTTCTAATGAGGTGCATAGAGATATAATATTGACTGATATTGCAGTTGATTCAAAAAATATTCCTACAAATTTAGAAATTGACATTCCAGATCTTGGCATCTGGATTGACCCTATAGGTGAGCATAAATCGTTAAATTAAATAATAAATTAATTAGCAGATCAATTATTTGTACATAGCTTATGTTACTATATGTGTGAAGAAATAGTCATCAGAACAATTTAATTAAGGAACAATTAATATAGAAATTATTATTTTCTACAATCTTTTTACCTCCTAATATAGATATCTATTTTATTAAATCAAATTAAATTTCTTGAAATTTCTGGTTAAAACCAAATTAATTTATTAAAATTGTTAGGTAAATAGATAGACAGTATTTTAATCTTGTTAAAAATGATAAAATTTTTGTGCAGTATTAGGCGCGATTCCATATATATCTAATTCAATTTATTTATTATATATTAGATAACTTTATATAAAACATTTATCAATATGCTTAATGTAGAAACTATTTAATATAATCTTTTTTTAGATTTTTATATTTTTATTTATTTATTTTTTTTAGATATTTATTTATTTACAATATATGTCAGTATTTTCTTTTTGTTAATAGATTCTTTGTAGAAAAATTATACACTGTTCTGCTTTGCTCTGTAATTTTTTTACAAAACTTGTAGTTGCATGTAGACTTTATATTTTAAATAAACTGAAAAGTACATTAGAATGACAAGACATTAAAATATTTTTTCTGATTATAAACCATACTTAGTCTACTTAGTTTTTTGTTAACAAAGTTAATCTTAGTTAACTTGAAGTTTTTCTACAATGAGAATTGTTACAGTAATTTTGTTGGAAAGTCCAAAATTTTATTAATGCAGATATATTTGTTTATATTAACAAATATTTATATCGGTTTTACAGTCTTTATAAAGTAGCTTAATTATAATGACAGTCAGACTGTCCTTATTGATAATTACCCCCCATAGAATAATAAAAATTAGTACTAAAAATAAAAATAAAAATAATCAATATAATAAGTTAATAAATCACAACCTGACTGCCCTATTACTTAAATTTATTATACCTTTTGGATGCTTTGTCCGACATTTCCAACTGCTTTGGTACCTCTTGAGGTACTGAACTCTAATTATGATCTATAAATTACTTTCATAAGAATAGATATATTATTCATAGTTCGATAAGCTATATCTGATTTTTAATAAAACAAAAAATACTTCAATAATGAAATTCTACAGAATATTTCTGATAAATTTTGATTTAACATAATAACTATCCAATCCATATTAGAATGTGATATTTTTTGTTACACTTTGTTATACTTTTGCTTTAAAAACTTTAGATTTCTGATAGATGAAGCGCTGGTTATATATAAAATTTATGCAATTCAATATAACATTAATTTTTATGCGAAATTGCGATTGATTATTTGCATATAAAAGATAGTCTAGCTACTAAAGTTAGGGCAGATAAAGCCTCTGAAATTCGTCTACTTATTATTTTTGTAAATAAAATATTTTGTCTAAAATGTTAAGAGTTTAAATGGAGATAAAGTTTGAAAACTGTTTCCAATCATAAAGTGTGTATCAAATGCACTTTGAATGCTTATCATTTCAATTTCTAATCATTTTAATTCTTCTTTCGCATCTGCCTTTGAAAGCAAATACCTAAATGATTTAAATACCAAACATTATAGATAGTTTTTTAAATCTTTCACAAATGTTCAAAATTTCTCAGATATAATTGTGGATAATAGCATATTACAACAGTTTAAAAAATTGTAACAGATGCTTTTGATTATCATTTTTCTAAAGCTTTAAATTTGTATTATATGTTATATAATTTTTATTGGCTTATTGTGAAATACATATTTCACGATACATATTTCACCACTTTTTTGATAAACAATACCTTATTTTTGATCCTCAAAAATAAAAATTGAAGGTACAAGTATTTGTTAGTAAATTTAATGAATATAATGAAGCAAATTCTAGATATAAATGTTTGCAAATCTATACTTTCAATAATATTCAGACTCATAGTAATAAATTTCTCTTAGTGAAAATAAAAATTATAAGATTTTTAGTTTGATTCAATTAACAAGAAATATTAATCGTCTTGTTAAAACTGAGCTGCTAAAGTTATAATTGAAATGTAATTAAAATTTCATTAACTTCTATGATGCTCAGAGGTGGATTAAGCCTTTATAGAACTCGCGACTATTTTAAAATCAAAGTTTATGTAAGGGGTGAAAAAATAAAAAAATTTTAAATATGTGAACTCAAAAGATTAAGACTAATGTTTCACCAAGACCAGATGAGTTTTGTAAAATATGGTTTTGGTATTGGAAAAGTATTGTCAATTAAATTCTTGTCTTGTACAAGTGTTCGAAGTGTCTGTCTTATCTTGGGTTTAGTATTATCCTGGCATTGACAAAAAAGTATTTGTTTTAATTTTGAAAATAGGGCAATCATTTCTTAAAATAGTATATAAATATTCGGAAGACTAAGAGCATATGTTAATGAATAATAGTTTTTCATGCCAAGACAATTGCAATAAAATAAAGTTATAAAATATTATATTAAAAAGTATAAAAATAATTATATAATATTAAACTGGTACATATATCGGTTTTTAATATACTCTTCATTTCATTCCTTACTATTATTATTATTATTATTGTTGTTGTTGTTGTTGTTGTTGTTGTTGTTATTGAAAAGTAAAATCCAAAATAAACAAAACTAAATATAATAAAATTTGATTTTGGCTTTGTGCTTATTAGATACAGTTTTTTTATTTTTAAGATTGAAGTCAAAACAATACTGGTTTTTCTTTTACAACATGAGTACCAATAGTATATGCTGTTTTATAAATAATTTTTCATATATTTATTCAATTTTTATGATATTATCATAATATTTTTATTTTAAGTTTTATTATCATTTATATTTTGAGCAATTTGTAAAAATAAAATTCTTGTTGGATCAAATAATTAGTGGCTGTTTGGGATCATTCGTTACAAATTAGATATTTTAAGTAATTGTAAAGGTATTTATAAATGACACTTTATATATCATTTATAATAATCTGCAGTATTCAAATAATAGAGTAAAACCAAAACTAAGATTGTACAATATTTAGTTACAAAGTCTGCTCAAGACTAAAAATATTTTTTTGTCTTAGGTCTGAGTTTAGGTCTAGAAACTTTTTAATATGGTTTTGTCTTCATATTGGTATTGAATTATGATGCGACTGAACAATTACAAAACTAGTATTGGGTATCGGTGAAACTTTAGTTAAAAAACATATCTTAACTTTTCTGTAGAAAACTTTTATAAAACTATCCAAACCCAAAGATTTTAATTCTGTCACAAAAATGTCTAAACAGAATCTTATGTAAACCATCGTCAATGTATAGATATTTTTTTATTCTTTTCAATACTGAAAATTATTTATCTGTCTTACAATTCCCTATTGGAATTGTTAATATTAATTGATACACTATGTAAACGTTTGAAAATATGAAGTACACGTTATTCGCTTTTATCTAATTGAAAAGTTTTAGATAATTTAGAGTATTTTATTAATAAACTCTCTTTACTTCTAAATCAGTTTTAATTTTAAATCAATGTGCTTGAGCGAATTGTGCTATTTCTTTCTTTTTTTGTGCTTACAATGCCAGGATAGGTACCTTGAGGTTCGAGAGGACTGAAAAGTCAGTAATAATGATAAAAAAAATATGGCGGATACAAAAAGTTGTTCACATATTTATTATAATGTTAGACAGTTCAAGGCAGTTGATTTATTCTTGTTAAATTTATTTCTAAAATTCGTTTAGTCCAGACATGTCTATCCAGAAAGAGCCAGAAAATGTTACACGCAAACGAAAGAAAGTTCGCGTGAATGTTACTTATATATATATAATTCTTCAACCCGCGTCGCCTTTTTATCTCCGCGACTACATATCTATGTGATTTATTTATTGCTATGATTTTCTAATTATCGAATATAAATAAATCAATTATACTATTAATTTTACTCGTGCGACAATTTCGACTCGTATGGTGTCACCTATTTTGTTTGCGAGTTCCATTCTAAAATATTTTTCATACAAAGACTATATAAAATACAATGTTGAATGTCTGCTATTAAAGGTTAGTTGTATATAATAATAAATATTTATACATGTTTTTATAGTGCAAAAATATTTGAAACTTTAATTATTGCATTTAATTATTAATTAGTAACAAAAAATAAAAATTTAAATATTATTATTATTAGGAAAAGTCATATTTTTAATGAAACATTATGAAACTATTTTTTATTATTATTTTATTATTTAATTTTTGTGTCTTCTTATTTTATTTTTTTCATACTTGATGAATAATAATATCCTATTGTGAAAGTTTCCCGTGTGTTAAATGCAATTCTTAGTTTATTTTCTTATAACGTTATGAAAAGTTATGTTATTAAAAGTAATTACGCTATGAAAAATAACGAAAGAAAGTAACGAAGACAAAAATCTAAAGACAACATCTGCACATTTCCGCTAATAGAGTATATATACATAATTTATAAGAAAAAACGTGCTATCGAACTCATTACATTATACGTATTTTCTAAACTTGTACGGAAAACTTGACAAATATTTGGAATGAATTGTACGTATTTAACCCTTAGCATCCTGAGAGTATAGATATGACGCATATATGCATCAGAAAATAAACCATTGTAAAACACCTGTTTTGTACCTAATAATGATTAAGAATGATGGATAGGTGTTAATAATAATTAGCAATTAATAATGATAATTATTATACAGAATTTATTATTATTATTATTATTATTATTATTATTACTATTATACATAAATACATAGTTATATTATCAAAAATTAAAACGAACTAAATATTTTATTTTAAAAATAAATAAGTGGCTTCATACGTTTGGCCGTCAGAATCGTAATCAGCGGCCCAAAAACCTATATATCTATATACTTTTCCATGCATATAAAATAATTTTTTTCAATCATGAAAAATTTAACATGGGTATTACCGTCCCGAATCAGCCTGGACCGGCATGACGCACATATGCGTCATGCTCCGACTCGCAAACATTTGATCTCAGTTTGGGTTAATATTGGGGACCTATGATCACTTTTTCGTACAAATAATACGCATTGAATTAATTATTATTTTAGAATGTAAAGAGAGAGAGTGCTCCTCACGATTGCCGGAAGTCCGAATCGATCGATGCGCCTCATAGAGAAAAATTTTGCGTCAAATTAGAGAACTAAAATCAATGGTCTGCACTACCGACATTTCAGGAACGTATCCACAATGAAAATTGTATGAATAGCCCCCTTTCTTATATATATATATATATATATATATATATATATATATATATATATATATATATATATATATACTATGGCTATGTAGCGCTCGATGTTATACACGAAAGAACGTTCCTTATCAAAGCTTCTTATTTCAGTATCATATTTCATTGCCTTGCTCTATCGCGAGTAGTTGCGAGTTGCGAGTAAAATGTAGCATCTGAAAGTTCGATAATATGTTGCCAGTACATACATATGACAATATTGAAATGCATTTTTGTCTTTTATAATAACTTTTCTAATAACAAATATTAATATTCAAGTCAATACATATTACTAATATAGTAAAGATAATTAAAAATTATTCTTTAATAAATAAATATATATATATATATATATATATATATATATATATATATATATATATATATATATTATACACTAGCTCATTAATTTCTACAAAATTCTGTAAGAACATTTAGAATTTAGAATATCTATTCGGAGCTTATAAAATTTGAATATAAACCAGTAATCTTATCGCAGTAAAAAAAAACATTTTTCTTATTTATCACTTCGGATCGGGAAATACAATTTCCATAAAAAAATGTGCAATAAATAAAATATGTGTAATACTAAAAGTAGAAAAATTGTACAAACATTAGTAAAATCTACAATATTTATTTCATATATTCTGTTGAAAACAAAAGATACGAATCCTTCATGTTTCGTGATTAAATTATACGTGCAACAAGTTTTCTGTGTGGCATTTATAATGAAAGGCTGAGTATATATCTGTATTATTATTTTAAAAATTTTATTTTTATAATAATAATCAATAAAATTATTCCAAAATTCAGTTGTTTATATATTCCTTCAAAAAATAGAATTGTAATACCCGAAACGAATTGATAGAGAAAGTTAAGAGTGCTCCATACCTCTGACGGAAGTTAAAATCGATTGAAGCGCCTGATTTTTAATATACTGTGGAAGTTTACGGAACTTGAAGTGTACAAAAAATGCTGTTCTGTTTTATCGATTGTTCTAGTATTAATCAGGGCCGTAGTAGCCCAAGTTAAATATGTAAATTATAAATGATCCATACAAAATTTATATTTTATAATATTCTTATGAAATAAGTAGCGGAGTAGTTGATCATTTGTCACAAGAAGTTTATTATATATATATATATATATAAATTTACACACATACAAACGCACAGAGAGAGAGAGAGAGAGAGAGAGAGAGAGAGAGAGAGAGAGAGAGAGAGAGAGAGATATGCATATATATGTGTATTAATTTTGATATGTATATGTATTGATATTAATATGTATTAATTTTAATTTATATTAGACTGTAACACTGATGGAAATATTTATTAATTTATGCATGCATATATATATATATATATATATATATATATATATATATATATAGTATATTTAAGTGTAGAAGATAAGGATACTAGGAGACGAGCAGTAACAAAGAAACATGAGCTCGACATCCAGCGTTTGATTGAAATACGCATATATGTATGCGTATCTACACACACATTAACATATATAATCTCCATACTCCTAATTTCTAACCAAATTACTTACTCAAAAATGTCAAGGGCCGTGGTGGTCGCAAACGATTAATATATATATATATATATATATATATATATATATATATATATATATATATATATATATATATAGTAACTTCATATTGAGTTTATATCAAAACTTGTTTGCCAATGATTTACACAATTTTATACGAAACTTTGGTTTATGGAATGTTACAAAAAAAATGATAAAAAATTAAATGATATTAATTATTTCATTAATGAATAGAATGGGGTCTCTTAATTATGAATATTGAAATAAGTATAAAGATAACAGCGAATAATATTTTCAAATTAATTTTTTTTTCTCGAAAATTTAGATATACAAAATTGTCTGTTTAAGGTCAACAATTGTAAAATTAATTATTATACTTAATTTTTGGGATGACAAAATCCAATACACAATAGACTTTATTATTTTATAATTCTTTCAAACTGTTAGTTTATGTATTCTATTAAATTATTTTTTATTAAACAAATAACATAATAAATTATTATTCTATAAATATTAATTTCTTGCAGTATAGTAATTAAAACTTGCATTTGAAATAAAATTATTATTTACTAGACAGAAATAAAAGGACCTAGCTTATACCTTTTTCTAAATTTTACTATAACAATGTTGAAATTTTTCATTCTAAGATTTGTCTATTTTATAACCATAATAGTTCAATTATTTTTAGTTCGTAGTGACTAGATTTCAGCCTACTCAAAATTATTAGATGCCTACGAGGTGATGTATAACGCTAATTTTCGATTCTGTTCTGAAAGTTTTGAAAGTATTTTTTCAGCTTTTGTTGGTCATTCTTTGATTTGTTTCTAATTGTTTAGTATTCCTGTGAAATTCTACTTTTAATCTATTCTTGCGCAATAAATCAGCCATTATAACTTCTTTTTTCTACACTTAAATTTGGAATTATTTTTTAGTACCAGGAATGTAATCTAAGGAATTTTTCTTCGTCATTTTATAGAAAACCAAGTTGGCATTCTTTACACGTATAATTTTTAGATATAAAGAAATTCAATATTTTCATTTTATTGGCTTTATGTATAAAATATTAGTTTTGTTATTGCAATGCTATAATATGAAAGTAGTAAATAAAAATATTAAATTTTTATAGTTTTGCGTATTATCTAAATAAATTTGAATTTGTCAGGATTGCCGTGCACTTTTTTCTTTACAATTACATTTTTATTGTATTATTTTTTTTTTTTAATTTTATCTTATAAATCTGTATTTTTAATCTAAAATTGGTATGGTAATCTATAATTTGACAGAACCGTACTTGATTCTATCGGGTAAAGAATATAAAAATACTAATTATATGGAACATAATCGCACTCTAGACTATTCTTAATATAAAATTACGTAATTTAAAAAAATAATTAAATCATTATTTGATATTTATCTAAAATAGATTATTTTATTTATTGTATTAAATTTATTGAATTTTTGTTAAATATAGTAGGTGGAATGTTAAAATAAAGATACACGAAAGAATCTTTTAACATGAACTTTATTTCAAACGAGGAAAGAAAAGACGTCTGTTCAAACGAAAGGACAACGCAAGACTCACTACAGTACTCGAAATTGAAAACTCTGCAAGCCTTTGTGAGAAACTTAAAACCTATATAAAAACTCATCAGGCATCTAGGCAATAAACTCATAAATCATTTGCCGCGCAGGGCAGCAAAGACGCAGATCGTAATAAGACACCGTGGACACATATGTTTACATCCTTTTACGATACTCTCCAATATTTAGTTTCAAGTATTTTTTGCTTTATTATTTATAGAAGGCTAAAATAATCTAACACGCCCCCTCAAAAATTACTTGAGTAAATACAATTATATATATAATAAAATTATATAAAATATATAATAAAATAAAACTTAATATTAGATATACGATAGTTCCTTTCAGTCTATATTCTTTCCTCGTTTGTTCTGGGAAATTACACACGGTCCAACATTTGTTGCAAGGAATAGGGAAACCCAGCAAAACCTATTCAAACCGTCTCTATTACTAATATAAAATATATTTATGAAAACAATATCAATTATATTTTATTATTCCTCCATGCTCATTCCTTTTCTGAGTTCAAGGAATTTCACAGCTGGCAATGGTTTTGTTAGTGCATCAGCAATCTGCTCCCCTGTGGAAATATGTTTCAATATTATTACATTTTTCTCTATTTGCTCTCTCGAGAAATGATATTTAATATCTATATGTTTTGATCGCTTATGATTACTTGGGTTATTCGCTATACTTATACAACCGTTATTGTCTTCATAAATTACAATCGGTTTCATGCTTTTAATTTCGATACTATTTATTAAAGACTTTAGCCATAATGCTTCTTTAACACCTTCAAATAAAGCCATATATTCTGCCTCTGTTGAAGAAGCTGCTACTGATGCTTGTCTTTTAGTATTCCAGCAAATCGTGCATTTTTCAAATAACTTAAATAAGTAGCCTGTAGTACTTTTTCTATCAGTACCTTCATGACCACCCTAATAAGATTTAAGATAACCGCTTAAAATATTTTCACTGTTGCTTTTTGTATAAGTTAATTTTAAATTCATCGAACCATTCAAATATCTTAAAACTCTTTCTAGGCATTTCCATAGTTCTATATTATTTTTATTTGAATATCTACTTAGAAAATGTTTTGCTGTACTCAAATCTGGACGCGTATAAATCATTACATACATTACATACATTAAGCATCCGATATGATTTTGAAAAGGGCGTCATATTTGTTATCTGAATTTAAATCAGAAAGTAATTATTTTCAAACTGGTGGGTTACAGCATCACGATCACTGAGTTAAAGGAATTTAAATCGGGGGGGAGGGACGCTAAGGAAGAATAGGACAGCAGAGGGCAGGAGGGCAGGAGGGGAGAAGGGCAGAGGGAGAAGGCAGAAGGGCAGGAGGGCAGAAGGCAGGAGGGCAGAAGGGCAGGAAGCAGAATTTCATTATCATAATTCATTATGCATAAGGGAATATTGATAATAATTATTCATAACTTCAATTTAAGAATTCATACTTCATAATTTCATTACTTCATAATTCATTACTTCATAATTTATTCATAATTTCATTCATTATTTCATAATTTCATAATTTTATAATTTCATTATTTCATTATTCATATTTCATTATTTCATATATACATCATAATTACCTTAGTGATAAGTTTTTTTATTCCATGAAATAGATTAATTTCTTTTAATTCATTAAATAATTTTTAAAATTATTCATTGTGTGAATATCGGTTGTAACGATTACTAAATCATGTCCGTAGAGTACAACATATATATTCTTAGATATTTCTCCTTTATTTAAATATATATGCAACGATCGATTAATGAATTTTTTAAAACCATTTTCTACTAATGTTTTATCAAAAGTTTCAAACCAACATCTTGCTACTTGTTTCAATCCATATATAGCCTTATTTAATTTACAAACTTGATTTGTTTTGTATTTAATTCCTTCGGGAATTTTCATGTAAATTTCTTCCTGCAATGAACCATTTAAAAATGCAGTTTTTACATCCACATGGTGAATAAGCAAATTATATTGATTTGCAAACGCTACAATTAATCTAAAACTTGTAATTCTTGCTACAGGAGCAAAAGTCTCATTATAATCAATTAAATATTTTTGATTGAAACCACGAGCAACAAGACGCGCTTTATATTTTAATGGATTTCCATGTTCATCATTTTTAATAGCGAATGCCCATTTGCAATCTATAATATTTTTGTTTTGTGGCTTTGATACTAGTATCCAAGATTTATTAAAATAATATGAATTTAATTCATCTTGAATTGCTTGTTCCCATTTTAAATTATGGATATTATTTTGAATATCATTGAAATTATTGGGAATTTCACAATTTACTGATTGTGCACACAAAACGTAATTTATTTCTTCATAAGAAATTCTTGGTCTATTTTTTTTTTGACTCTATTACTCTTTCTTAGATTTGTATTTATTTTCATTGTATTATATTTATCATTTTGAAATTCTGACTGATTGCAATGATCTATTTCTATTATAGATTTATTAGACTTGTTCAAATTCTCATTTGAATTTCTGTCTATTTTCAAATCTTGTTTATCTGATTCATTTTTCTCAGATTGGTCTTCATGAAATTTTTCTGATTTTTTATTATCAGATTTCTGAAGTTCTACTGATTTGTTACGAACATCACGTTCATCAGTTTTCTTGGAATTTTCTATAACAATTCCTTCCAGAAATTTTTTCTGATTTTCCATTATCAGATTTCTGAGGCTCTACTGATTTGTTACGAACATTACGTTCATCAGTTTTCTTGGAATTTTCATTACAATTCCTTCAAACCTCATTTCTGGTTTGAATTCAAAAAATTTATTTCATCAGCTATCACATCCCTTGCTACAATAAATTTTTCTGAGTCTACATCCCATATTTTATAATAAAATTAAAATTAAAACATAACCAACTAAAATACCTTTCCAAGATTTATCATCAAAATTTTAATTTTTGTTTTTCTTATCTTATTATTCACATATATTGTACTATCGAGAACTTTTAAATATTTTACTTGAGAATTTTTATCATGCCATAATTGATATGGTATTTTATACTATTTTAAAGCATTAGTAAGGGTTCAATTTATTAAATACATAGCAGTTAAAACTGCTTCTCCCCAAATTACTTCCTTCAGTTTATCTCATTTATCAAGGTAGCACTTTTTCAGTAATTGTTCTAATCATTCTTTCTCCATTTAATAATAGAGTATGAGGAACTGTTAAATGATAGCTGATTTAATTATATTTGCAATAGTCCTTCATTTCATTCGATAAATACTTTCCACCATAATCACAATATAAATTTACTATTTTTAAATTAAAATGAGTTTGACTTTTTTTTTATAAAGTCTTTGAAATAGAAAATATATCTGACTTTAATACTATTAAATATGTATTGCAGTAGTGCGCAAATTCATCTACAAACAATACAAAATAATTTTTACCATCTAATGGCGAAGGAGTGATTGGTCCGTAAACATCTAAATGAATAATAAAAAATGGTCTTTTTATATGATTTTTATTTTTATCTTTTCTGAAAAGGTACTCTTGCATGTTTGCCAAAAATACAAGCTTCACACATATAATCATTTAGTTGAATATTATTAATTAATTTAATACCATCGACCATCTTATTATTTTTCATTTCAATAATTTTCGATTTGCCCATATGTCCAAGTCTTTGATGCCATCAACTATAATTACTGTTTATCGCATTAGAAACTTTTTATTATATAATTTATTAATAATGAATCCTATAGGAATCAAATTATTTATGGGCTAACCGACAAAAATTATTTTATCATTTTTAGTAACTTCAATCCCATTTGGATTGAAGTGAATACTCATCTGTGCTTTCTGCATGTTGCTGACAGATAGTAAATTTTGCGGCACCTCCGAACAACATAAGACGTCCTCCAGAACACCTTTAATCCTTCCTTGCTGGTAATATTCAGGATACTTCTTTTAAGTGCAACTGACAAGTTTTATTATCTCTTGAATATTGCTGTTCATTTTTCGCATAGAATCCTTTATACGATGATTTTCTCTGCCATATTGTAAAACCATATGAAGACTGCAAAACTGTTTTTGCCGTATCATTGGTTTTCACGAAACCCAAAAAAGAATCCGACAGATACTCCACTATTACACCTTTTGCAATTCGTTCACACTTTTTCCATTATTCTGTCATTATTGCAGGGACTTGCTCATCAAAAACGTACAATAGATGAAGTTCAGTAGAAGAGATCGAATTTTAAACTTCCACACACTATATTTATCACCGTTAAAAGGCTTAATATTCCTTTTTGTTTTAATGGATTCCATTTTTCACTTACTAGAAAAAAACTGTTTTTTTGTTCTATATTTGAGACAGTCTTATTTTATTATTAGATTACACTATACACAAAATCACGGAAAGTTTACTCGCGAAATCTGGGCCGATAACCTATTGAATTTTTATTAAATATAGTAGGTGGAATGTTAAAATAAAGATACACGAAATAATCATTTAACATGAACTTTATTTCAAATGAGGAAAGAAAAGACGTCTGTTTAAACGAAAGCACAACGCAAGACTCACAGCAGTACTCGAAATTGAAAACTCTGCAAGCCTTTGTGAGAAACTTAAAACCTATAAAAACACATCAGGCATCTAGGCAATAAACTCATAAATCATTTGCCGCACAGGGCAGCAAAGACGCAGATCGTAATAAGACCCAGTGGACACATATGTTTACATCCTTTTACGATACTCTCCAATATTTAGTTTCAAGTATCTTTTGCTTTATTATTTATAGAAGGCTAAAATAATCTAACATTAACCATTTTTTTAAAAATAGGTTTTTAACATTTTTTTTATTTATTTATGCTTAATTATTGTTATTTTTTTTAATTATAGGTTAAATAAAATCTTTGTATTAATATTTTAAGAGTCGTAGTTGATTTTTTATTATCATTTTTTCTTACTTAGTTTTTACAATAAATATTGCAATTAAAATTTCAACCTGCAACAGTAAGAATGACCAAAAATTTAATTACAATACGAAAATGATACAATAACTATAAATAATAAAAATACTACGTTTAAAAACCAATTTGTATATTTCATTTATTTAAAATTAAATATGATATAGAACATTTTATAAAAAGATACATTCGCAAGTTTAGGTTCTACGTGGCTTGGTGATAAAATCACAGCGTAGCCCCCATCTATGTTACGAAAATAGGACTTTTTTCGAGGAACATAAATTTTAGATTCAGAAATTTGGTCTAATAAATAATAAAATTTTATTCAATTTTTAACTACTTAAAAAATAAAACTAATGACTAAGCATACATTTATAATAAATTTTTTAAGAAAAGCAAAATAACTAGGCGAGTTTGATATGTTTTTAGAATATTAAGAACTTTCAAAAATAAATAACTATTATTGTAAAATTTAACTTGGTTCGAAAAAAATTTCTCTTTATTGTTTTTTTTTCCTCTATCCATATGTTATTACAATATATTTCTATCGCATGTAGTGCCATTCTTTTTCGTATTAACATATTTGCGGCGTTGTTATATTTTATTTTTTACGCTGTATTAGAACTGCTTCTTTGGCTGCTTTGCTGGCAATACGATTTTCAGTGCTGTTTGAATGAGCAGATGTCCTTAAGACTTCTATTTTGATTTCTTTTCTTGATTTAATGAATTTTATGAGTTTATAATTCATTTCATTAACTTCTTAATTATTGGCGCTGAGATTGTGCAGTGAATTTAGTACACATTTTGAATATGCACATATATAAGATGAAGCTGTGTCGAGTGGATTGAGCATATCTGATACCAAGAAGTATTTAGCATATATCTGAAGCAAATGCTTCAGCTGAAAAGGTAGAGAATTCGACTGTACATTGATAAAAATTTTTATCGGTCTTACAGTTTTTCTACAATAATATAATATACTAATATAATGAGTATCGGGCCGTCCTTATTTATAATCACCACCGTACAATCTGAAATAGAAATTATAACTAAATAGTAAAATAAAAATTAAATTAAATAAAAAATAAATAAAAAAGTTAGAATGAAGTAAATTATATTAGAGTTTAGTCCTTGAAGATGAGCCGGAACTGTTCAAAACGTCGGAAATGAAAAGTAAATTTAAATTTAAGCTGGTGGGGGAAATCAGATTCTCCTTTATTAACATAGAATATAGATTACTTTATTTGTATTATTTTTAATTTTTAATTTAATTGATTTTTTATTTTATCTGTTATTAGTAATTTGTATTTTCAATTTTATGGAGGTTACTATAAACTAGGAGAGTCTGACTGTCATTCTATTAGTATAATATTTTATTGTATAAAGGCTGTAAGACCGATAAAAGTATTTATGAATCCACATTAAAATATATATACCCTTAAGTATACATATCTCAGGGTTGAGATATTTTTTAATTAACTTGTAATAATTTATAATTACTTTTTAATTTTTATCGATATATGTATATATATATATATATATATATATATATATATATATATATATATATATATATATATTTAAGAAGGTATTATTTTCAATTAAATGAAAATTTAATTAATCATTATTTTTAATTAATACAATAGCTTGTGTTGATGAATTACTTTGTCATACTAAAACTGTAATGATCAGATAAAGGAATCATGTATTTGAGTATATGGTTAATAACTGTATTACGGGCATCACGGTCCACGTTCACACAAATCGTATCATTGCGCTGGCAGCTGGTGTATTCTATCAATTCGTTCAACACTGTTTCCAAAATCGTGTAAAAAGTAGTGGCAACATCGCATTGTATACGATTTTATAGACAGCATGTGAGTGTTTACGATTTTCTAAACGAATGAACCACAAATCCGAATAGAGTCGACCCAACCTCTCGACAAATGTCGTACAGCTGATCCGATAATATATATATATATATAATTCAGGTATCAACATAACGATTACCTGATGAATGGAGATGGGTCTTGATACAATTCTTGGTCATGTATTCTAATGGATTATTCTTTTCTCTCCTAAAATGTTAATTATCTCCATATTTAACTTTTTATGAATTAAAAATAATAGCTAATTAAATTTTTATTTCAATAATAATTGTAATTTAATGATTAATTAAATAAACATGTAAACAATAATTCAATAGAAATTATTAATTATTAATGGCAAATTAATATATATATAATTTTTATCAGTATATATTTCATTAAAAAAGTAGAGACAAACGGTTATATACAGACGAGACATGACGGGTACCCAAAATTCAAATAAGTTCAGTTATTTTAAATTTCAATGTGCAAGTGATAGACAAAAACCTATAATTTAAGGTGCTATTTTTGAATAAAAAACTTATTAAATAAATTCATCAAAAATGTAAAGCTTCCCAAAAGACAATTTGCTTAATCTCCCCTTCCCCAGAGTGGGACACGAGGGTATGAAGTATTTATATTTATATAATAAGATTCTTATATGTAAAGAAAATAAAAATAAGGTAATAGTACAAACATATTAATTTATTACGTATTAATAATTAAACAAATCGTATAATACGTATGGCCTTCTTTATTTTTAATTTTAAAGGGTCATTTAAAGTATAAATAATTATAAAAATAATGATAAATTAGTGTTTTGAAGGGGGCGGTTTGATTGTTTGTAAGTGATAATATTAATATTATAGATATAATCTGATGTTAATGCAACAAAGATAACTATTATTTTAGTTGCAAAGTGTCCAATATGCAAAATAGTGAAAAATTAGAGTGGAAAGAATATATCATTTTTACTTTAAATGAAAAATATAAAATCACCATCTTCTGGGAAAGTAAGCAGAACAGTATGATTGTATATTTAATAGGATTGGTTTGTACATAGGGAGCAAGTACAGCTTCTAAATATAATGGCATATTATATTCTACATTACAATTATTGAAAAACAATATATATATATATATATATATATATATATATATATATATATATATATATATATATATGTTTTTACAAAAAATATTTCTATATTATATATCGTGATATTTTTGGCGGGAATATATGTATAATTTTTGTATTTTGACATATTGACTTTATTTAATCTGACATATTTATTCCAAAAAATTACAATGTATGAAATACTAAAGAAAACTTTAGCCGTACAAGAATATATTTTAAAATAAATTTTTTATAATTACCTATTGAATAGATAGTAATGAAACTATTGAAAAGATACTTATTGAAAAAGATAGTAATTTCTAATATATAAATACTATTGTCAAATAGTGTTACTTCATTAAAAATTATTTTAATATTTGAATATGTAACAGTTTTCTTATAAAAAGTTTCTATAAAAGCTGTTTATTATATAAATTGTATAAATTATACAAAGTGCCAATCACTGTATAATGATGTGTAATATAAGAATAAATTTAAAAATTGCTTTATATAGATAACTATATATTTAAATATTTATAATATAATATATTAATTTAGGAGTTGTACTTATTCCGTACACAAAATTCAGTACTTTAAATACACAATCATACTCTTCTACATTCCAAAATAATGATGGTTTTATGATATTTTACATTTGAATTAAAAATTATATATTCTTTTCACGTTACTTTTTCTTATCCGTTTTATCTAATAGGAGTGCATATCGAAGTAATAACTCAAATGCATCAATTACACGTTGTGAATACTCAAGACTCTCATTTCCTCCTAAAATTATGAGTTTTAATCGTAGCTAAAAGACTATCCTACAAAAAAAATAAAAATGTTTGAAATTTTGGGAATTAAAGTACTTTAGTTGTCATAAAAAACGATTATAAAAATTTTTAGGATGTATATAAATATTAAATCTGCGTAGGCAATAATAACATTTTTGCCTACATAAATATTATATATACTTTAGGTTAGGAAAAGAACAATTACTTTCCTATTATATTTTTATATATATTTATTGGCTCAAGCTCGTACATCTCGCAACTCCCTGTAATTTCAAATTTCCGTATTACGTTACTATGTTTGCAATGTATTTGCATGCATATATATATGCATGTGTGTATTTATGTGCATATATATATATATATATATATATTTTTTTTTTTTCTGCACCAGGCTTCATAATTCTTTATTTGATTTGTACGGCATTGAATATTTTCTTCAGCGCCACCTATTCAAAAAAATCAGAAATTAAAGTTCTCACTTTTTTATCTACAGAATTGACAACTTGCATTATAGCCATAATAAAATCTTATATTTCGTTTTACTCCCTCAATTCTATGAATAGAAAGATGAAACAAAGTTCATTCGATTCATTATTCAATTCTACATCCGGGGCTATCCAAGTTTGATCTGTACTATACGTATAACATTTATAATATTTGTTGTTATTTAATGTTACTGCAAAGCGGCGATGTCTATAGTGCAGACGACAGTTAGATAAACATTTTCTTATTTTTTTAAAGTAACTTTGAAACATATTATGAAAGCAGTAAGGGATACCCCCAATTGTAGAATTTTTCAAAGATTCGTATAAAATGTGTTTCAACATTGTAAAACGTAAAATGAGGACGCAAAACGAAATCTACGATTTACACATTTTCATTTCCGTTTTAATAGTTCATCGTGGCGCTGGGATCGCGGTATGGAGCACTCTTAAAAGACAGTATAACATTGAAGCTTATAGGATTAACAATTATTGTTACCAATGATTCAGAAGGAAGCTTAGTTATATCACGAATAATATATAGTAAATTTGTGGCTAAGGTTTTAGACTGCGAATCAGAGCGTAACCTTCGGATTGACTCTTTGAGAATCGATTAGGTAAAAAATAGTTTTCAACGTATTCTTCAAAAAAATCAAAATCATGAAATTGTACAATTATATCTATATATATATATATATATATATATATATATATATATATATATATATATATATATTATTCAAAATTAATAGAAGTTAAAAAAATGAATTTGCCAATCATATCGCAATGTTAATTATTTAGGGTTTTTTATAATCAAAAATCAATCAAAATTAATTTAAACTGAATGGAATGAATGTTAAAAATACTGATTAGAAATCCACATTTTTGTATAAATCAATATATTAAAGGAGAATAAATTTATGTATTTAAATTATATCTTATTAAATTAAATAAATAATTTTTTATTCGGATTATTTTTCTTTTATAAAATTTTAATTTAATACTACTGCCATATCATCTTGATTCAATATTCTACGAGTTAATTTAATTTAATTTAATATTTATTAATTTAATAGTATTTATTAATGGAATGCATTATGTTTTCAATAATTGTAATAAATAAAAAGGAAATATCCTCTAAAATACCAAAACTTGATATTTATATTATTTCCTTATTTTTAATACTTCTAAAGATATTTTGCTGATTATAATTGTTATTTCTTTGCTAATTTTTGTGCAAACATCGTTGCACACCTATAAATCGAATGCCATTGACAATGCCGAATAAATGCAAATCATATATTTATGCATTATAGATGAGGGGCTACTCCGATTGAGAGTCAAGTTCTCCAAAAGTTCTCTTTCGGCTCTTGCCGAGCCCTCTTGCTTCTCTTCTGTAATACAACGCCAAGTAAACAGTACATCAAAATTCATCTATAACATTGTGTGGGCAATAAGAACGAAAATCGAAAAGAACTGGAGAGAGCTAAAGAAAACCAGAGAACGTCCAATCTCATTATATATTTTTAGGTAATTTTACTTTTTCATAATAATTAAATTTTTTTTATTTAAATTCTATATTATCTTGGAAAATAATCTTCACATTAAAAAATGAAAAGAGTAACTTTCGATTTAGAAGTTAATTATTCATAATAATTACATATTTGAGACACCAAAAAGTTATGTGCTTTTTGGCTCTCACTGAGCTTTCCCCGCCTCTCTTCTACTTTCAAAGTGGTTCTCTTATTCCCTTTACAAATAAGTATTACGTTGTTTATAGATGATAACAAGCGAACAAAAATAACTTTTTTGATTTTCTATTTCATTAACCATTTCCTAGTCATTTTTTATGCTATAATGGACAGTTCAATTACAATCTATGCTTCACTATAAAAATGTCACATTTTTTGTTTAAAAACAGATTTTTGGAGTTTCTTCATAAAATGTTAAATAGCTGTTTGAATAAGTTTTTCATCACAGACTAAGCAATAAACAATAGTCATTAATACTTTCTACCACTTGCACAATAATAATAGGTTCAAACAAGACGATGTGGTGCATTTATCTATTTATATTTATCTATTCATTTATATTATAATTTTCATTGTTATCATCTATAAACAACGTACACCTTATTTGTAAAGGGAAGAAGAGAACTACTTTGAAAGTAGAAAAGAGACGGGGAAAGCTCTGTGAGAGCCAAAAAGCACATAACTTTTTAATGTCTCAAATATGTAATGATTATGAAAAATTAAATTCTAAATCAAAAGTTACTCTTTTCATTTTTTAATGTGAAGATTATTTTCCAAGGTAATATAGAATTTAAATTAAAAAAATTAAATTTTTATGAAAAAGTAAATTTTAATCGAACTTCCCGTGGTCCTCACCTGCGCGCAATAGAATTTATTAAAAAATATTTATCCCAAGAAAGCACAATTAGATATTATATCGCGAATATCTAAAAAATTACCTAAAAATATATAATGAGATTGGACGTTTTCTGGTTTTCTTTAGCTTTCTCCAGTTCTCTTCAAATCTCGTTCTTATCGCCCACACAATCTTATAGATGAACTTTGATGTACTGTTTACTTGGCGTTGTATTACAGAAGAGAAGCAAGAGGGCTCGGCAAGAGCCGAAAGAGAACTTTTGGAGAACTTGACTCTCAATCGGAGTCGAACATTATAAATGCCACACAGAAAACTTGTTGCACGTATAATTTAATCACGAAACATGAAGGATTCGTATCTTTTGTTTTCAACAGAATATATGAAATAAATATTGTAGATTTTACTAATGTTTGTATAATTTTTCTACTTTTAGTATTACACATATTTTATTTATTGCACATTTTTTTATGGAAATTGTATTTCCCGATCCGAAGTGATAAATAAGAAAAATGTTTTTTTTTTTACTGCGATAAGATTACTGGTTTATATTTAAATTTTATAAGCTCCGAATAGATATTCTAAATTTTAAATGTTCTTACAGAATTTTGTAAAAATTAATGAGCTAGTGATCTCCTTACTTTATTAAGCTATATTTCAATTAAAAATATACATTTATTATTATTTTTTAGAGTTTTACATGTATTTGTATAAAGTATACTATGCTGTTATTCCTAAGGATGCACATAAAATGCACTTAGCCATTTGTTTCAATGGTACATTGTTTTAAGAATTTATTGCCTTGTATAATTTATTTTGTGCTACTCTGTTTCGGAAGATTTTACTACAATATTTTGTGTAAATATTATTGTGGTATATGAATATTTATGCTTGATCTATGAAAAGATTAACAATATAATTATATAGATTTTTTGTATGTTTTTTTATCTTTATATAAAATATTTTTCTAAATTTAGTAAAATAATAAGTTTGTATAAAAAACATGTAAGATTTATAAATTGTAAATTTCTGAATATGCTATGAATATATTTTATTATGTTTCCTTTTGTAACAATTAGTACATTTTCAATTTAACTATAGAATATTTTTGGGCTAATATATTAGGAATTTATATGAAATCTTTATAAAATTCGTGAGAAGATGCATTTAAACTTATTACCATGCTAAGAACAGATGAAACTCGCCTAATTGCAGTCTGTGTGTGTATGTGTGTGTGTCTTTTTGCTTCTATTATTTTCATTATTATTATAATTATTATCATACTGAGTAGATTTGTTCCGTTTATATTTGTAATCACTACTTCTAAGCGATATTCAAGTTTCGGAGTTGTTTAACTGATGTATGGAGTAATTATATTTTTTTTAAAAATAATTTATATTTAACATTAGATAAATAGCTAAAAGCGTTATGGTTTGTTGAATTTATTAAAAAGACTACTGTTCAATCATTTTTTTAAATTATCTTATACAATTAGTATAAAGGGTAATACAATTATATTATTTTTATTCTTCTTAGAATTAGCTTTATTTACAATACTTTACTTTATTGATTTATTCAAAATATATTTATTATTAAAAAGTTTTTGGAAGTCATTTTAATATAAAAATTGGCTAACTAAATTTACATGTATGTAATGAAATTCTTTATCAGAGAAATTTATTACTGTTCCAACAAGGTAGTTCAAACTAAATAACGAAACCTCGCTCAGATTGTAATATAATATAATATATTAGACAGTAGAAAGCACTAGCTACTTTTAATTACATTCATTTAAATAACGCTATTGTTTATAAATAACTGAAAAGATAACTGCATATCAAAAAGTTATAATAACAGCACAATAAATTTTGAAATAATTATAAATTTTTCCTGCTGATAAAGGAATATTATAAGATGGTATATCGGAATATAAATAATTGTATAGGTATAATTAATGTTATAGGTATATTACGACATTGGTTAAATTTTTTCAATAAAATTAATTAATAAATGAACAATTTTTAAAAAAAATTGAATTATATATTAGATAAAATTTGAATAAAAGTAGCTACCAACGGAAAATATTATCGAAAAGAAGTGTACCACAGAAAACTGAAAAGTGCACACCGGAGAAAAGTGCACCACAGAAAAGTGCACCACTCAAAACTGACAGAATTTGAGTATAGCTACAGGAGGGACTTATTTTGATAGCACGAAAGCATACAATATGTTGAATGAATTTTGACAATTCATACTGTAGTGGTTGATTCTAAAGATTTGTTTTAATATTGAGCCTAGAATCGTTATTCCTATTGAAATCATGTATTCTAAATTCGTTTGAAGGAGATAATTAAAAAAAATATGCACCCGCGCATGTGCGTGCGTGCGCGCGTGTTTGTATATATATATATATATATATATATATATATGAAGACAAAGTGTGTTTTTCTTGGACACATTCAACAAAAAAAATTTCTGAACCTGTTGATTTAAAATTTGAAATATGTATTCTATATAATCTTATGAATATCTTGTATTGAATAATCCTACTTCATTGAAATAATTTTGCATGCATATATAAAAGGGAAATATGGTAAGTTGATCCAGTTGGTTGACAGTATAAACCGAGTTTCTATCTCATTCTCTCTCTCTCTCTCTCTCTCTCTCTCTCTCTCTCTCTCTCTGTCTCTCTCTTTCTCTCTCTTCTCGATATAAGGTAGCTATATATCATATGCCAATTATGATTAAACGGATCTTTTTTTAAAAACTTTAGAAAACAAGCGCGCGCGTGTGTGTGTTAGTAATTTGTATCAGTTAAAACAGTTACTCTATGAACATTAATATTTATTATCAGAAAATTTACTAAAAATGACGAAAATGCCGTATGCCCGTACTGGTAATGTATGCTTGATCTTTCAGCTACATTCTACGGGCAACTACTCGCAACAGGGCAAGGCAATGAAATTCGATCCTGTAATAAGAAACCAAGATAACGAACGCACTTTCGTCCAAAACATCGAACGCTAATAGATGTAGTATGCATATACGATCAGATACGATCGTCTGACAATGTAGAATAATATAGCTTTTTTCTAAAACTTATGCAAAAACATATAAAGTAAATGAGTATACATACATATATTTATTCATAATAGTTTTTAATCCTGTATATACATAAAATAGTTAAAATAATAGTAAAAATTTAAAGCACAAGGCCCCCTTTACTTGATTGAATTCGTACGATATTGAGCGTGGTTTGCTGCTCCATCTCTTTCAAAACGCAGCAACTATATTCCTGTCTGTTTTGCCGACAACTATAGTTATTTATCGGATTTATGGTTACATTGTGAAAGCAATTTACTTTTTCTGTTTTCTCAAAATGTGTGGCATGTAGAGCGATAAAACAAATTTTATTTAGTTCATTATTTTATTCTACAAGTGGGAAAACTCGAATTAGGTGCTGAACAAGTACATAGAATTCACAATAAATGTTTTCTTTGTAAGATCTGAAACGCACTAGACTGTGTGCAGCAGACGATTCGTAAGACAAAACTTTCTGAACTGTTTTTTCCTAATTTAGAAAAATAGATTAATTCATATCTCTGTTTTCCCATTTGTAGAATAATCTGAAGAATTTTTTAAAATGTTTTTTCTCTCTAAATAATGCGAAATGACGACAAAAACTGAAAAAGTAAATTTGTTTCCGTTTTAGTAGTTCATCGTAGCGCTGCGAACGCCGTGAGGAGCACTCTTAAAGAAGATAGAAGAAGTGAATATAACACGCAAAGGAGACGGGGTCCACAAACGGAGTTAGTGTGGTTAGAGGGCGGAGACCCGCACCCCTGCCCTACACACAAAAATTTTTTTAAAAATTCGAATGAAAATAATTAATTTCAAAGTTTTTTAAAAAAATTACATTGGAGAAAAGTGCTCCGATGAAAATAATCTGAACATAGAATAATGAAATATGATCTGTGAAGAAATTAAGCATAGAATGTTTGAATAATTAATATGATTAAACATTAAATAACAATATTTTATTTACCTCGTGCACAAAGTAATCACTTTGCTCACTGCGAGTCCAAATACGGAATCATACACTTTGCACCATGAAACCAGGCATGAAAAGTGAAGTTTTGCACACTTAGTTTAGAAAACTATTAGGTGCATAATTTTTCTTCTGCCGATCTTTTCCAAAATTTGAAATTGTGAAAACTGAAATTCAGTGCATTTGATATTCAGGAGGCATCATTTCCAAAATATTATCAATAATCCATCGTCTGTCTTCCTGAATAATTTTTTCAACTGCTGCAATTGCATCGTTGGCAATGGCGCTTTTTGGGCATTCTGGACGCTGTTCATTGTACACTCCTACGAGTCCCTTGAGAAAATCTGTGCGCCACGTTCGTACCATCCGCACAGTCTATACCATAAATAGTCACCAATTCACTGTAAATCTGATTGCTGTTTAATCCTTTTGCAGTTAAAAAACAGACAACTGCACGTAATTCAGAATCTATGTAGCTCTATGATTGTCAAGCTCGTACTGCTGAAAAATGTATTCTTGGCCAGCAAAACCAATTTTGCTCTTATCCGTAGAACCTAAACTGAAACTATATTAATCAGCTCAACTCCGCTAAGTAGCGTTTGAGAGAAATGTCAAACTAGGGAAACTCACTTTTTGAATAACCCTCGTATATTATGATACAAGAGAGTGAAACACCCGTTTTTCAGCGAGGGCATGTTTGTCTCCCGAGCGTAACGCAAAGCAACGATTAAGATAAATATAGCAAAATTAAGGATTACTAATATATTTTTCCTCATTCTAACTTATAAATCGCATCTTCACTACTTGATTCCGGTTCTCATGAGGAAATAGTACATTGTGACCTCGCTTCGCTCGGGCGGCAAACATACCCTCGTCGGAAAACGCCTATTTTGCTCCCGTGTGTCACATACTATTTTCCCATACGAGGGCGCTTTTTCTTTTTCAAAGAAATGCAGAAAAAATTGAACGGCAAACTCACAGAATTAAAGAATGTTAAACCCCCCCTCCATGTGTTAGCCATGCTTACATAGAGCAAGCAGGTATAAAATCTAAAGGTCCAAAGGATACTCGCTCTGAAATAAGTTGCCGTAACATAAAATGTAATTTTTTGGGTTTAAAAAAATATAATATTATCAGTTTTTTTAAGGTTATACGTACAATTTACTTGAATTGAATAAAATAAAATGAAATAATTTCCTCTTATTTGGAAATTAATTTAGTATGTTAAGAAGAGATGTAGGATTGGGTGGTGGGGGTGCAGGCGGTGAAACCCCCACCGGGGGTTGGGCGGGGGGCGGAGCCCCCCTTTTCTATAAATAAATAAGACTAATCAATTGAAGATTATAATTTTGTTAATAATCTACGCTCAAATTAAAATTTTAAAATATTTAATAGCATAATAAATAGAATTTTAAATTAAAACTAATTAAAAAAAAGATATAGATAATTTTTAATACTTAAAAAACATAAAAATTTTTATAATAAATTTTAGATAGAATAAAAATCTTATTTCATTTTAAAATCTTGAATACCTAACTCAAAGTGCAAAAAAAAGGTCGAACCCGCGGTCGACTGGCGCATATACTCGGTAAGTCTAAACATCGTAAATGCCAGATGTTGCACAGGCACGGAAAACTAAGAATCCTACCAGACTACACGGTTCTGTTCATTCACTTTTCCTCCCAAGGGAGGAAAAGTAAAATTCTGCTTTCTGATTGGTCGGAAATCGGCCATAAATACTTTTCCTCCCTAGGGAGGAAAAGTAGTATTTTGATCCCTCTACACAGCTGCAGAAAATCGTATTTTGCGCCCCGAGTGCGGGAAAATATAATCCTCACCTAGTACTAAAAGGCTTTTTTACGAACCTCGTTACAACCCACAGCTTCGCTTCAGGCCGCAAACCTCTTGTTTCGTACATAAAGCCTTTCCGTACTCTGTAAGAAATGTACTATTTTATATATTCAATTCATCTTTACTATTCGTTGATTGTTACTTTTATTTAATTATAAACTTTTAATTTGAATATCTTAAATAATTTTAATTAAAATAATTCACAATGAAGAATTACTTTACCTGCATTCGGAACATAAAATACGATTTTTTGTAGTTGTCTGGAGACAGCAAAATACTACTTTTCCTCCCTAAGGAGGAAATACATCTCTTTTTAAGATACTCTATCTATTTACAATTAAGAGGAAATCATTTAATTCAATGTTATGAAATTCGATTAATTCGATAAATTATATTTTTTCAAATCCAACGAGTTACATTTTATGTTAGAATAACTTATTTCGGAATGAGTGTCATTTAGATCTGTAAATATTATACCTGCTCGCTCTGTACAAGCCTAACCAAGACGGGGGAAATGTGACATTTTTTCGTTCTGTGAATTTGCCTTTCAATTTTTTTTGCACTTCTTTGAAAAAGAAATGGAGCCCTCGTATGGGAATATAGTATGTGACACACAGGAGCAAAAGCGTTTTCCGACGAGGGTAGCCCGAACGAAGCGACGCCAATTTTACTCCCTTGTATCACAGTACTACTTTTTAAGTCTCATTAATTTTAAAAACATTATTATTTATTTTATTTATTTTATTTACTTTTTATTCTAAGAATGTGACACAATGTACTATTTTTCAAGCCTCATTAATTTTATAAACATTATTATTTATTTTATTTATTTCATTTAACTTTTATTCTAAGAATGACTAAATATTTATTATGTTAGAATATTAAAAATTAAGAAAATATTATAATATTTAAGAACTCTAATTTATAGATTCAACTGCCGATTATATAAATGGAGGAGAAGTTATTGATGAAATAACTGGTTTACATTTAAGTGGATTACGTTGCGTTACTGTACTTATTGGAGCTTACTTTCAAAGTTCTGGGTTACCAGTTATAGGAGTTGTTAATCAACCCTTTTATTCAGAAATTCAAACTGGGTAAGTTTCCTTATTTCTTTTTGTTTAATCATTTCGAGTACACAACATTATAAGCTGCATTTTAATAACAAATAGATCTTTAGTTTTATAAAATCAAATTTTTAATATGATTAAAGATGTATATTTATACGAAAGTATTAATACATCTTCGAATGTAAATATAAGTAATATATGCTCAATTAACAGAAATATCGTACAAAAATTTCAATATCTCCATTAAATAAAATATTTATCTGCCCCAATTGAATTTTTTTTTATACGAATTAAGCTGAATTTTAATTAAGTTATGAATGGATAGTAGTAGTAATCCTTATAGAGTAATCTAATATAAATAATTTAATATAATATAATAATTTAATCTAATATAATTATTTTATAACGATCACTATTATTGATATAACATTTCATTCGTATACTTTTTGTTTGTATTTATAATCATCTTTGAAAAAAGTATTCTATAAATTAATAAATTATATAAATGATATAAGTTATTCATTTTTGAAGTAATCTAAAATAAATCACGAGAAAAATTTTTCATGCACGCAATCCTTAGGTTCTTTCAGAAAAATTGATTTTTTGTTAATTTGTCATACTTAATGAACGCTTTATGATGTTGTGATGATGAAGAGATTTTGAGAGCAGGTTTTGATTCAGCACAGCAAAATATTTCGGGAATATTATAGCTTGCTTGTGACTGAAAATTTTGTATATCTTGTGTTATAATTCCTCACATTTGTTGAATGATTGAATCATAACTATAATAATATTAATAACTTATTGATCTAATTTGAAAGATTTGAATTTCAACAATCGAATAAATTATTCGTATCATATTTATTTTTTTTATTTTTGATATTTTTTAATAACATTCTATTAGTATATATGTTAAACTATATATCGCTGATCAATTATTTTCTTTGTAAAGTAGAGAAAGGGATAACATGTTTTGCAAACCCATATTTTAGCTTTTAAAGTGGTACGACCGCGCTTGTCAAGGTAAAGAGACATTATAATGACTATTTTTTTATTTTTCAAATGTATACTAAAAAAGTTTTATCAATATTATTATCATTTTCCATAACTGTCAGATTTAACAAGAGATCATGACAATATTTCAATTTTTGACAGAAATGATTAGATATTTTTTTACCTAATCGGGATTGTATGTCATTCAAAATGTCAATCAAAAAATTAAAAGTTGAACTCTTAGTACTTACTTATTTTTAGATCTTCGGTGTCTAAATAGAACAGTTAAATAAAGTATTTTAATAAATCATAAAATATCATATCTATAGATATTTAACGAAGTAATAGGTACTATTTTCAAATGTTTTTTTCTGAAATATTAGAGAGTTAACTTAGGTTACCTTTATTGAAGATCTAGAATTTGGTTTTATAAATAAACGTAATTTCAATTACGTTTAAAGCACCTTAAATCGATTTAATTTGAGAAAATTTAATATGAAAATTACGATCATTATGTGCAATATTCAAAAAGCAGTTTTAACATATATGTAGTGTAAATTATAATATTACGGACATTAATTTATATAAATTTCAAATTTAATAATAAACATATACAGTTAAAAAATAGCCTCAGAAGTAACCAAAACAGATGTTTTATATTATGTAAGCAATACAATATTGGTACTATAATATTCTTGAAATATATCGATGTTTTTTTACTAATTAATTTAATTTTGTGAAATAGAGCAATGTAAAAAAGTACGCCTAAAGATACTTTATTACGTTGCGGTATTAATAACGGATATTAACTAAATTTATTTAAGAAATATCAAAGCTAAAGAAGGATTAAATGTGATATTAATGGTTTATCGCGAATTATTAACTTATCTATAACTGTTGAATTGTACTTTTGTCGACTGCCCATATACAAATTAATAAATATTTTTTTGATTGGTCTTACAGTCCAATCAATTCAATCTAAGAATAAAATAAAAATAAAAATAAAAAATAAAAAATAAAAATAAAAATTAATAAAAAAATTAAATAAAAATTAAAAATAAAAATTAAATTAAAAATTAAATTAAAATTATAATGACTTTAATTAATTTATCTATAACTGACATATAAAAGTCTAGAAAGGGCAATTAGAAGCTATTTTTACTTTCAAATAAATTCTAATATTTTTATCAAAGTAAAATAAACACATTTTTCCTTATTATAATTCGAGTTTTATATATTAGTTTTTTATGTTTTTAAGGTGGCAAGGAATGTGTTACTGGGGATTTTATAACAACAGTATATCATTCTGCTCCATTAAGAATATTGAAGCACCAACTAGTAATGTCATTTTAATTAGTCGAACAGAAGATCCAGATATAAAAACCAAATTAGAAGAAGCTCAATTGAAAACTTTAGAAGTTGCTGGAGCAGGTTACAAAATAATAAGTGTTTCTCTTGGCAAGGCTGCAGCTTATGTGCTTTCTAAGAATTCAACATATAAATGGGATGTTTGTGGACCTCATTCAATATTACAGTCGCAAGGTGGAGGTCTTTTGGATTACAAGAAATACGTGAATACTTTAGACTGCTGTGATGCTACTATGAAATATTCAAATATTGATAGTGAAACTTGTAATGAAGGAGGTTTGATAGCTTACAAGGATAAAGAGTTTTTAGATACGTTGACAAAAGTATTCTGTTAAAAGTATTATAAAAAAGAAATAAATTCCTTTTCAACGTTATATTAACTAAGAGACCTGTAAAGAATTTTTGTAAATGTGTCTATGTCAAATTATATTTTATGTGAATTATACATTATATTATAGAGTTAAGAATCTTTATATATATGAAAATATTTTAAGCAAGTTCTATCAAATAATATTTATTTTTTTATCCTTTAATGTTTACGAGGATAAAATTAATATTGTTTAAATTTAATTAATAAATTTCACTGTGATCTTGTATTTTATTGTACTATTTTATGAATGTTGATGTTTTCAGTAAATTTTAATGTACAGATTTACAAAATCAGATTTTTTTATTTCACTTAAAATTTAACCTTTGGTATAGTTTATATCACAAGAAACATTCTTTACAATAATGTATTCCATATTAATTTTATGTATTTATATAGATTCTTCTTGCTGAACTTCAAGGTGAATAAGACGCCTCTCAATTGGTATTGCAGTTCTATAAGAATTGTTGGAACGAAAACTTGCACTCCTGGCTGGAGCTGTGTAGCTATTATTTAATTTTCTTCTTACACTTACGTACGTTGTGCAAGTATTTATTCTTCGCAAGCCCGAATGATTTTGTCCATCAAATCCTAAAATTATTATCTGAAATTAATATTCATTAAAAAAATGAATACTTTATACTAAACTCAATTAACAAAGGACATGTTGGTGCTAATTATAATTCATTCCTAAAGCTCTAAGCTTTTAGAAATTCTTTAAAAGATAAATAAATCTTGTAGAAAATTTTATCTAATAAGCATAAAGTTCGATGTATATATATCTGTGACAAAATAGTCCATATTGAACGAGATAACTCATAACCACTAAAATCGGCCTTTTTAGTTTTAAATTTTAAGATTTTGCATTGTATTATATTTAAGATATGGCACTTTTTTATTTAAAATTAACATTTCTTTTGTTTTGGCATTGTTTTAACTTATTACGCTTATGTAGAACATCTGTTGTAATAAACATTTTTGCCGCGATTAGGAATTCTGTTGAATTCGAAACGTTAGCAAATACTATTTAATTAATGAAATTGTAACTAAATAAAGTTAAATATTACAGAATTATCATTAATTTCAATTTAATTATTCTAATTATTAATGTATAAATTACAATAATATGAAATCGAAGTATAATATAAAAAAATATATAAATATAATAGAAATATTATTATTTATTGGTATAAACAATATACGTTTTTTAATATATGATTTCTCAATTTTTTAATAATTTTTGAGTAATTGGTCTATTATTTTTACTTCTTCTGGTATTGTAACAAGAACAGATGAGAATTTAAAAAAATAGTAATAGAATCAATATTCAAAAATCTAAGATAAAAATAATTTCTTAAATTGCATTTTGGTATATAGATAATATATTCCGCAGTAATTTAGTTTGAGTTGAACAAGTATTCTGATATGTTGTAGTAGCAACTGTAGTGAAAAATCAAATCTAGGTAGACGTTAGAAGATTAAACCATGTTTAATAAATAGTTCAAATTAGTAATCAGAGATTTCGTAAATTAATATCTTATAATTTCAAAGACCTAATAAGTATTTTTTACCGTTTATTAGTAACTATCATTATAGATTTTTCTAGTATGGCTTTAATGCTACATCTCTTCTCGACTAAAATCTAAATCAATTGACTACATTACAGACCCACTAAAGTTTTATAGACAAGTAATCTGCTAGCATGTAAATTTTTATAGCGGTACTTCTAACAATCTATCGAGATAGGGGTTTGAACTCAGATAACCGAATTACTAGTCCTTCGCTCGAGCGATCGAGTCAGATTTAACAAACATAGGAATTTCATGATAATTTTTTTTAAAGTATTATTTCTGCATTTCTAACTATCTTGACCAAAGGAATTTTGAATTCAGTAACTTTAAAAGTAGGTAATAAGCCATTGTTGATTTTCATATGAATCTGCTTAAATTCAGAAATAATAGCCTTTGTTCCCGGCAAGCGAGAGCGATGCGGGGACCGTACTCATACTTCGGCGGATAGGCGTTTCAGCGCATATATTGTGCATAGACCCTGCGAGTGCAAGGCATATTGGACGTTGTAGCCGCATTATTTTGTGAGGGCGTATTTAAGGATGTCGCTACCGCATGTTTTTCATATTGGCATTTTCCTTCACCATTTAATTGGGGGGAGGCGGAAGGAAAGCCGTGAATTCCCTCCGCGTACGCTTTGGTCAGGAAACGTGCAGTCCCGATGGCCAGCTATATGCAAGGATAGCGCAGATGTTGCGGCCTTCCTGCTTCGTTCTCGCGAACGCCGGGGTACATCGTTTCGGTACGGAAAAAGACTGGTTGACGACGATTTTTTTTGATTATTTACGACATACGATTATTTTTTGATTATCTATAGTTTATAGAATGTAAAGGCTGTTCTCGATGTAGGTTTTTACCTATAGGGTTTTCCTTGCGTCGCGGGTAAATGCCCGAGCAAATGCGGGAACAGTGTAGCATAAATATTAAAACTGCGACGTCTGTAAATCCGTGAATTTAAGAAAAGGCCCCTGGTCCACGTGCATGACATTCCGCTCTTGGGCAGGGTCGGAGGTTTTGGATGCATAAACCTCGCTCGTGCTCGCGACATATGTTTCAGCTTAGGTCGAGCTAGAGACTATCGTAGAAATTTATTGAACCTTAAAGATCTAAAAGGCGCTTGAATTTCAACATCTTGCGATGGGAAATAAGGACCTGGGGAAGGGAAAAAATTTAGGCAGCGAAACAACGATGAGCGCAGTTTTCACGAATTTTGCGGACAGTCTTTTACGAGTCTCGGAGCTGAATACTTCGAGGATTGTATAGAGCCTTTGTAATATATATTTTGTGTTTACCGTGAATTTTGTGTTTTGTTTCATTACTTATTACTCCAATTCCCTTATAAACCTAGATCTCCTTGAATTAAAATAAATATCTCAATATATTTAGAATTTCGTAAATTTGTATACTCCGGACGCGATCCCGCTCAGGAGAGCGGCTACAGCCTTTGATTTTACTAAATTGAATAAAAATTCCGATATTCAGTGTATATAATTGAATCTATGTCTTCATTTATCTTAATAGTTATATAAAAGCTGAGTCTCTCTTCTCATACTGTATATACATTTTCAGATCATTTGCAAAAATCATGATTTTTGCAAATCTTTAATAGTCATTCTTAGGAAGTTGACAAATCTTAGAAAGATTATCGAAGTTTGTATCCTATCCGTTAGGTATGATTGAAGGGTATAAATAACTTTTCTATTGAAATTTCAATTCTTTAACAAAGAAAACAGAATTTAAGGACCGATTGAGTTAAATGCCTTTTTCATTTGAAATAGAAGTATCGGTCTTATAAACCCTTGGTAAACACCCTTCTGAAAAGCTTTGATTTATTTTAGTAATGTAGCCTATGTATTGTAAACATCTCTAAATCCAGATTGAAAAAAAAGTTAATATATTCGAAATATGTGTAAAATTATGATTGTGGAGTCTTTTTTAGAATTCTACTCGCAATTTTCATGCACTATGGAAAATTTGTGTACATATGTCTGATTAGTGGTCCTAAAAACATATACGATATTTGTTCTTGTCTTGGATGCTGACGATCTTATTTTGTAACTGTTTAATTAACTTTTCTTTTCACCTGACTAAGTTCTTTTCATAATATATTATTCGTCAAATTTAAGATTTAAATTACTTAAAGTTGTTGGAATTAATTATAATTATAAATAACAGTACACTAGAAATTGACATTTTCAGATAATCTACCTTTGTATATATAATTTCTTAAAGTTCAAATCAATCTTTCAGAATCAAATTATATTCTTTCATTAGTAGCATCATAGAAAGAAGTATTTGATATCGTGAAACGTTTTGGCTTGCACTTCTGATTTATAATTGACCTTTTCGACCAAAATCTACGACTACACGGTATATATTAGGTTGTCAAATATCTCCCTTCCGCCTTTTTGTCTTATGAATTTCGCGGCTATGTACAAAGCGCTACAGAGCTCGTATCTGGCAATACTATACATCATTTGAAAGGTTTTGACATAACGTACAAAATGACGCTATTCATGATTAGTTTGGATTTTGCGTTTAAAAGTTATAGACGTGTAAACGTGGAGTTCACTAATGCCGAAATTTGCGTTATTTTAAACTTTTCCTTCGTCAAAGGCAAATCCGCTAGAGAAACGTTCCGTGAGATTAATTGTGTTTTGGGAGATAACACGCTACCACTTCGAACCGCAGAGAAATGGTTTCGATGATTCAGAGTCGGCGAAAACGACACCACGGTTAAGCCAGCCGGCGGAAGACCTGATACGACAAATACCGATTAAATCATGGAATTTATCGAGTTAGACCGGCATGTGGCATCTCGTGACATCGCCCAGAAGATAAGAGTTAGTCACAAAATCATTTTAAACTATCTGTAGAAGGCTGGATACAAAACAAAGCTTGATTTTTGAGTGCCGCATGATTTGTCGCAAAAAAACCTTCTGGACCGAATCAATGCCTGTGATGTGTTGCTGAAACGGAACGAACTCGACCCATTTTTGAAGCGGATGGTGACTGGCGACAAAAAAGGGATCACATACGACAATATTAAGCGAAAACGGTCGTGGTCCAAGACTGGTGAACCGTCTCAAACAGTGATCAAGCTGAGATTGACGGCCAGGAAGGTTTGCTGTGTGTTTGGTGGGATTGGAAAGGAATCATCCACTATGAGCTGCTCCCATATGGCCAGATGCTTAATTCTACCATCTATTGTGAACAACTGGACCGCTTGAAGCAGGCTATCGACCAGAAGCGTCCACAATTGACCAACAGGAAGGGTGTAGTGTTCCACTAGGACAACACCAGACCACACACTTCGTTGATGACTCGTCAGAAGCTACGGGAGTTCGGATGGGAGGTTTTATTATAGCCCGAACATAGTGCCAAATGATTACCACCTGTTCCTGTCCATGTCGAACGCCCTTGGCGGTGTAAAGTTGGACTAAAAAGAGGCTTGTGAAAAGTGTCTGTCCGAGTTCTTCGCAAATAAGGAGAGGGGTTTCTACGAGAGGGGTATTATGAAGTTGCCGTCTAGATAGAAACAAATTATCGAACAAAACGGCGCATATTTGAAATAAATCCATCCACTGTAATACTTTTTATAAAGCATTGAATAAAGAGAAAAAAGCGGAAGGGAGATATTTGAAAACCTAATATGAACTTCCGTTGAATCGGATAGTTTTGAGCAGTATTCAGATCTGTCCAAAATTAATATGCACCACAACACACTAAGTGCGATCTATCTCTAATTTGTAAAAAAATAGAAACGGGCTTAACCTATTCAAATAAAACGTGTGCATAAGTACTAAGGCATGTACTGAATACCTGTATTAACTTTACTTATATGGAATAGTTGTATCAATTTTACAGATAGGTAATGCTCTACAAAAGCTGACCCCTATAATTATCAAGGTATTATTATATGACCAAAGATATTTTCCATATTTATTCATACGATCGGCTTATTGGATTGATCTTCATGGGCCTGTTTCGAAAGGTCTCCAGTAAGTTACCAGGAAGTAGATCTAGCAATGCTAGAATGCATTCTCATATACTTCCCATGTAAATGTCATGAACTGTTATGAAACTGTAACTACTGCAAGTTTTTCGCCGTTGATGTAAATAGAGAAAATACGATTTCATGGGTGTTATGGATTGTGAATCGCAATAAAATTAAGAAGCTGTAAGAAAGACATGGGGAATAGTCTTATGCACAAACAGTATTATTGGACCTGCTACTCATTCCTAAATTAACGACTCCAAAAGAACGCCGTCTGCGTGCGCATGTGGCGGACAGTTACACTCATATCCGCTTGGAAGGTAATAGGCATGAAAACTGGCGAATATTCTTGGAGCGTATGATACCTCCCACTCATACCGTACCACTGTGGCTCCAGGTAGATTCCCCTCGTTCCCCTTCATTTCTGACAAGGGTACGATGAGTAGGCCCGAAAATTCTCATTCCATTTTCGACTTTCGAGAAAATTTTATCTTCGAGCTGCGCGCTTTTTAATTAATTCTTTAACGCGTGTTTTATATACGAGTGTGTGTGTGTGTGGCGCAAACGGATAGACGTATCTGCGAGACAGAGTGCTTGGCTCTATGGAGATTTCGCGTAACGGATCTCCGAGGAACTTCCCGTACATTACGTCGTGTCCAGTGGTCGTGTTTCATGGTGAAGACTCCACTCGTTTCTAAGATGTCAGGACCGCGACGCCAGGTAGGAGGAAATCACGGAACATTCCTTTTCCTTTACCTTACTTGCTGCGTGAGCGCTAGTCATGACAATGTTTTTGTAAATATAGTGTTCGTATTGTGCGATAATAAATATAATATATAAGTATCGTAATTTATAGAATTCTTTTCATTTCTTTATTGCTACACCCGAACATCAATCTCCACTTGAATCCCGACCTCTAGGTTACAGATTCCAAAACAGTGAGTCTATCCTATCACAAATATTTTTATCGACTTCGCTTGCGAATTTTTTAGTTTAGTAATTGCGAATCATTAGTTGCCGTTTATATATCTCGACAGTGATGTTGGTCCCACCAAATGCACAGCAATACCTTTTAGCCGCGGATGTTTCGTTTTGGTGCCGATGTGGACGGATAGACTGGGTCCACCCATTACTTTTTGCGCTTAGACTTTTCATAGTAGATCCAATTTTCATCATCAGTCACAATACGCCACAGAAAACTCTTCTCTTTTGCTTGGCAAGTAAAGATAGTGCGATGTTGTATCAATTCATAATGTGGAATTCATTTTCCTCCTTTATGAATCTTTCTCAGCCCATGTAAACGTTTGCCAACTACGTTGTCACTGAATCTTAACTTATTAGCGAGTTCTTTCTGCGTTTGAGCGGTATTTCCGTCTAATAATGCTTGCGATTCACTATCTTCAAACTTTTCAGTTGTCTAGAACGTTCTTTGTCATTAACAACAGTATCTCTCGTTCTCAACCGCTGAAACCATTCTTTACATGTTCTAAGCGATGGAGCTTGTTCGCCATAACATTCTCGAATCAATAAATAAGTTTCTGCTACACTTTTTTTGAAAATGATTTATCACGATTCATTTTTCAGTGATCAAAGAATTACAATGTTTACACAAATGATCTCGTCTATTAACTGAATTTTAAAATCACTGAGCACATGAGCTGATACCGTGAATATATGCTCGGTACACCTGTACCAACACAAAATAAAAAAAATCGATAATCAAACGGACTTAGCACTCGATATTTGCAAGTCACGTTATTATTCGGATATACCTCGTGTATATGTATGTGTGATATAACTCAGTGAGATTTTTGCACATGTTTTTATCTGTGGTTAGTTCCATGCAAGACATGTTAGAGCTGTGTGCACTCGTTTTAGGGAGTCGCAGATTAATTTTTCCCTCGAATAGATCACATATTTTTTACTAAAACTTTATATTTGTCATAATCTGGCGATATGCACAAATACTCTTTGCTAAATTTGTAGAGAAATTGGTTTGCTATTTTATCATTTGAATATACTTCCAATTAGTCAATACCAAATTCGGATATTACCTTTTCTTTAGTATTTATCGAAAAATTTTGCTTGCAAAAAAAGATATATTTTTATATAATTTACAAATTTTATTAAAATTTTTTTTTGATATGCGTAGTAGATTCCAAAACAAATTAGAAAATCCATCATTTTTATAGATTTTTTTCTGATTTAGTCTATGAAAATTCAAAATATGCATAAAGCTACTATGATATTCGCAATCAGTAACCCAAAATACATAAATACAGAAATTTTGAGCAAAAGCAGTTGAGCGGGATAATTATAAGTATAGCGATAGGTGCAACCTATAAATTCTTCATCAGAAACATTCTGAGGTTCGGACTTCTCGTTGTTTTGAAAAGATTAGACAATATCTCCCAAATCTCAGCAGAACTATACTATATATATATATATATATATATATATATATATATTATTCACATAATGCTAAGCTTCTATACAAGAGTGACAAACGATACCGTACATATCTTGTAGTTTATCTAATTATCCTCATGCGTTTGTATGACTCATTGTCGCTGGAAAATACAAGCCTGTGGAACCTCGACCGCAAAGATTACTATATATATACGGGCTCCATTTCACAAAAATTATAATAAGCTACATTCCTGAAGAGCAAGTAGTACAAAGCATTCTGTTCAGATCTGTAAACCACCGTAATGAATTTCTCTAGTACTCGCTGCAATCAATTCCGACTTCCTGCAAAAATAGACAGCATTCTTAAGAATGCTACATATCCCGATCGAAGCGCCACGCTGAACTACTAGAATGGAAGTATTGGGTGTACAAATAAGTTTCCGCTTTTTTTTTTATAAAGAAATAAGAATTCATTGAAAAAAAGGTACAAATAATGTCATTCAAAATGTTTCCTATCACTTTCTACTACTTTTAACCATCTTTTGGGCAGCAAGTGGATACCTCATCTAAAAAATTTCTCGTCTTTTGAGGCTATCCACGAATCCATCCATTTCTTGAATTCCTCGTAAAAAGTGAAGTGCTGCTCAGCGAGACCATGAGTCATCGACCGAAAGGGGTGATAGTCTGATGGAGCTATGGTGTGCAATTCAGTGCTTCTAACGTTTCTTTTACGATTTTTACAAAAAGTGGCCGAGCGTTGTCATGTTGAAAAATGACTTTATCGTTTCTTTTGGCATATGGTGAACGTTTAATCTTCAATGCTCGGCTCAATTGCATCAGCTGTTATTGGTAATATTCCCCGGTGATGGTTTGATTGTGTTGGAGTAGTTCGTAATAGATTACTCCAAGCTGGTCCCACGAAATGCATAACATTAGTTTCTCGCCATGAATGTTTGGTTTGGCCATCGAAGTAGAGGTATGCCCGGGCTTAACCTATGACATCCTACGCCTTGGTTTGTCGCAGTGAATCCACTTTTCGTCTCACGTCAGGATTCGATGTAGAAATCTTTTGCAATTTTGCGTTTTGAGCAATTGTTCGCAAGCGAATAAACGATACTCGACGTCTCTTAGCTCCAGTTCTTAAGGTACCCAATTGCTTTGCCATATTTATGTAGGTTATGTAGGTAGCCAATTGCTTTGCCATGTTTTATATATAAAACCATACCCATGGTTTTGAAACGTTGTGAAATAGCTTGCAGAGTTATTACTAACTCTTGAGCAAGCTATTCTTGCGTTGGGCACGGATCATCCTCCAGTAAAGCTTCCAATTCTGTATCGCCATACACTTTGGGCCTTCCACTACATGTTTTATTCTCCACGTCAATATCACCATTGTGGAACCACTCCCGACAACTTCTCTCACTCAAATTAACATCACCATATACTGCTTTGAGTAGCCGATATGCTTCAGCTGCAGATTGCTTTAAGTGAAAGCAGTAAAATAACAATTCCCGCTAATGACGCTTATTTGGCTC
Source organism: Sycobia sp. Sy_11 (assembly GCA_018907035.1). Taxonomy (NCBI): domain Eukaryota; kingdom Metazoa; phylum Arthropoda; class Insecta; order Hymenoptera; family Epichrysomallidae; genus Sycobia; species Sycobia sp. Sy_11. The sequence continues at coordinate 731,788 of JACCIC010000146.1, read as the reverse complement.
AAAACTTGACATCTTAACACGATGAAAATTAAGTAATGCTAGCAAAAAGTCAGAGGTATTAAAGGTTATACTGTTTACAGATGTCAACATATACTATTCGACTTTTTACAGCTGATAATTTCGACGTTATCTTATCGGTGGCGCCATCCTTTCAAAACGGCGGAAACTTATTTGTACACCTAATAAATTTACTTCGACATCTCATTTCTTCAATTTTGATTGTAAAAAGTTAAAAAAAATTTTGTATAAATCTTTAGATGTCCTTACGAGTGGCAAAACTCTCTTAGAATTAATAATATTTCTCTAAGTAGGTTAAAAAACTAAAGAAATTTCGTATAAATTTGTCTTTTGCTCCACGTGGTGCTGGTACTTTTATAGAAAATAATTATTATAAATCTTAGATCTCATTTATATACATAATTCAAGCGTCGCTACTTGTAGGAGAAAATAATAAGTCAAATCAAATTTGTTTCACCGTTTTACGTATTGTACAAACAAAATGAGACATCGAAGTAAATTTATTGTGGAAGTATAGCAACAACGCATATATACAACCATTCACGAATACAGTTTCACAGTTTTTACCTACGTGGAAAGGAAAGCTTATGATTTTCTTGAAGGTCCTAATTTCATTTTTATTGTCTCTCCTTTTCCGCCCAAAAAGTCCAGAAGAATACATCTAGCCGTCAGTTCGCAAATAGTCGGCACGAAGAACATTTGCATAAACGTATTTTCCCACGATAAAATATAGTAGTTTATATTTAGTTAATTTCAGTGTTTTTTCAATAAAGACAATATAAAATTACTCCGTTACGTGTTACTTTTATATGTTTTGATAGCTTCTGATTTTTAGTATTATTAATTAAGTTATATCCAATGATGCATAAGTTTATTTCTAACCCATAACAAGATTTCTAATGCACGAAATCCCCTGCAACTGATAATCACTGTTTCTGTAGATAAAAAAGAGAGAAATTTAAGACAGTAATATTTTAAAGTCATATTTTACGTAAGTAATTTTAAAAAAACCAGGCGATACAATTAAATATGTGTAGATAATATTTAAATAAATTTTGAGCAAAACCAAGTGAGCGGAATAATTACAAGTACAGCAATAGACTCGGCGATAGGTGCAACCTCTAAGTTACTCAGCAGAAATGTTCAGTGCTTCGGACTCTTCGTCGTCTTGATAAGGTTGGACAATATGTTTCTTTCTTTTTTTTTATTATTTAACGTCGCTCTATTTATGCTTCCAAATACTGGTGCTAATCAGCGACGGAGGTCTACGATGTGTTTGTAAACAAAGCACATGTAAATGATACAGCGGTGCTTGTGTCAATAGGCCGAGACAGGGATTGGAACTCGGATCACCAAGTTACTAGTTCTTCGCTCTAGAGATCGAGCCATTGTAGGCTTCGACAATATCTTTCAAATATCAACAGAGATATACTATATATATATATATATTATATATATATATATATATATATATATATATATATATCATATCATACATCATATCATACATCATATCATATCATATCATACATTATATTCCATTACATTACATTATACTCCAACTGAATACTAACCATTGCGTAGCGGCCCATGACATGCTGAAACAGACAATGGCTGGCGATTTTAACGCGTGGTCCACAGCCTGGGGAAGCGCTTCAACAAAGAACAGAAGTAGTATGCTGCTTGATGGCCTTAATTCTCTTCAACTCCACGTGTATAATAAGGGATTGGAATCCACTTTTATTAGGGGAGATAAACAATCGGTCAATGATGTAACATTCGCCAGTGATGACCTGATTCAGCGTATCCTTAATTGGAGAGTAAGCGACCTTTACACTCACAGTGATCACAGGGCGATCTTGTACGAGATTGCAGAGAAGAAAGTGAAGAACAAGTGCAACGAGTGGATGCCGAAACGGACATAGAACATCAAATCGCTAGACCGTTAAGTGTCCGCCACTATCATATGAGAAGAGCGTTTAGAATGTGGTGCATCAGGCCATCTGGCAAATGCACTTATGAAGCATATCTCTGAAGCATGTGATGCATCGATGACTATGTCTAAGAGCGGATTTAAACATCGTCAATCTGCCTACTGGTGGACAAATGAAAATGCAGAATTGCACAAGCAATGTCATCGCGCACGTAGACTTCCCCAAAGAGCCCGCACTCATCGTGATACGTTTAATAGCTTATTTAAAGAAGCACAAAGAGCGCTTGTCACGGCCATTGAGGCAAGCAAGCGTCGATGCTGGCTTGAACTGTGCGTAGAGGCCAACAATGACTTATGGGGACGACCATACAAAACAGTCATGGCACGATTGAGTAGGGCACCAATGCAACCCACTAGTACGGTATTGATTGATAAGATTGTTTCCGCTCTCTTTCCCAATGACACCCAAGGGACTATACTGCGCACGCAACACTCGGACGGTATACCTCCTATAGCAGAAATAGAGCTACATAATGCTTACGCTAAGATTAGAGACAATGCGGCCCCTCGCCCTGATGGTATCCCTAATGCTCCAGTTATGTTGGCGATACAGAAGAACCCATCTATATTTCTAAAACTATATAATGCTTGACTTGTTGAGGGTATTTTTCCTGATTGCTGAAAAACTCAAAGGTTAGTTCTGTTACCTAAGGGCAATAAGCCACTTGATGATCCGTCATCATACAGGCCATTGTGTATGCTCGATTCGGTAGGTAAAATATTTGAAAAAATAATATGTAGCCGACTGGAAGCATTCACTAAAGGATTGCACGGCTTATCCTTACACCAATTTGGATTTCAGAAATCAAAATCAACAGTCGATGCTATTAAACTGGTAGTGTGTACCGCAATCAGTGCAATCAGTGGTAAGAGATGGAAAGGTGGCACTAAACAGTATTGTGCCGTTGTCGCTCTAGATGTCAAAAATGCCTTCAACTCAGCGCGCTGGTCTTCTATTATGAATTCTCTTAAAGAGTTTCGAGTACCTGGTTATCTACAGAATGTTTTGGCCAGACACTTTGAGGATAGAATAATATTATACCGAACGGATGAAGGCATTGTATCGCATAAGGTTACTGCGGGAGTCCCCCAGGGCTCGGTTATGGGATCTATATTGTGAAATATTATGTATGATGGCGTGTTGAAAATTCCACAACCACTTGGTTCAATAACAGTAGGCTACGCCGACGATATCGCACTAATAGTGACGGCTAAGACTCTTGATGAAGTCACTGAAAATGCCAGTGAGGCAATCAGCAACATCAGTAGATGGATTAAGTCGGCTGGTCTACAATTCGCGGAGCACAAGACAGAAGTAGTTCTTGACAGCAGTCGTAAGAAGGTAGATAGTATTACTCTTAAAGTTGGTAACTGCCGCATTAGTTCTGCGCCATCTTTAGGATACTTGGGTGTACAGCTTGATGCCAGGTTAAACTTCAAAGAGCATCTAAAGATATCAAGTGAAAGAGCGCAAGGAGCTGCAGCTGCCTTGTGTCGGCTCATGCCTAACATTGGTGGCCCACGCCCACCCCAGAGGAAGCTATTAACTTACGTTGTTAATTCTGTCAGTGGAATTAAATCGTATTGTGAGCTGGCCACCGACGCTGCTGAGGTACTTGCCGGAATTCTTCCTTTAGATTTAGCTGCAGATGAACTGGCTAGGCTGCACAACATATGTAAGGCCGCAGTGGATTCTCTACAAGGTGTTAAAAACGTGGAACGTCATCGTTCTATAGAAATATGGCAAAAACGATGGAACGATTCTAACAAAGGCCGATGGTCTTATTGTATCCTTCTAGACATACAAAGATGGATCAGTAGGAAACACGGGGAACTAGATTTCCACCTAACCCAGTTGCTGACTGGACATGGTTGTTTTAGGTTCTATTTCCACCATTTTCACCTGGATAATAATGATTTCTGCCCCATCTGTCCGACATTGGTTGAGGATGCCGAGCACATATTAGTGAGCTGCCCTCGTTTTAGAACACAACGTGAGCACTTGATGAACACCATTAATAAGCCGATAAGACCAGAGAGCATTCTATCAATAATGCTGGAATCTTCTGAAAACTGGAAGGCAGTAGCCAGATTCGCAAAAGAGGTGATGACCAATATTAGAAATGCCGATAGAATTAGGCGAATGGGCTAGGATGAATTAGGCTAGCTGATTCTATTTTAAGTTGCAGTGGACGAACACCGAACCCCCGACCACTTGTGTGGATGGGGGGCGTAGGATAATGTCATAAGAAGAGGAGCCGTATAGGCTAACTAACAGCCCCGCCGAAGTGATATTCTCGGATAGTGCCGGCGGGATGCTGGTTTCGAGAGGTCACTAGTGCAGAGCTTGCTCTGCCTATACACATGTATGCAGTACAGACAGCTTCAGCAATGTCCTTATGATCATGCTGCTTCTTATTTATACGAGGTGTGTTCAAAATGTAACGAGAATTTTGAAATTTCACGGGTTTGGAGAATCCGCCTGTATAAATTTTTTTTATTATATTAGTGACAGCCACTAACGTTAGACGTGTTTTTTGAGCTCGGCGATTTTCGTTTTTAAAAAAAATGGAGTAAAGAATTTGCGTTCAATTTTGCGTAAAAAATGAAATCAAGTGTAGTGAAGTTTGTCAAATGTTAACAAAGGCATATGGTGACTCTGCTATGAGTAAAGCAAGGATTTACGAGTGATATAAGCGTTTCCAAGATGGCCGCTAAACCCAAGCACATCAACAACCGATGAAACCGTGAAAAAAGTGAAAGAAATAGTTATGAACGATCGTCGAATCACAATTAGAGAAGTCGCTGATGATGTTGGGATATCAGTTGGCTCATATGGAAAAATAAGAAATCATATCATATCATATCATATCATATCATATTATATCATATCATATCATAATCATAATCAAAATAATTTATAGAGACAAAGCGTGTTTTTGTTTGTACACGATAACCGAAAAAACTACTGAACCGATTGTTTTGAAATTTAACATATAGATTCAATATTGTCTTGAGGAGGGCATAGGCTATGTTTTTTAATGAAAATCATTTTACTTTGATCAATAAATTAAGTTAATGGTTTTAACAATCAGTTTCACCAGCGGTCACTAGGTGGCGTCTTGAATCACGAACATCAACTCAAAGTAATCCGCTTAAAATATTAATACCGGGCTAGCTCAAACGAATGTTCATATCCAACTTTGGGATTCGTATCCTAAAGAAAGTGTGGTGTTAGTCGGTATTACCTTTTTTATTCTTCAGGTTAATCTGACACTACACTCACACCTTATGGATATCTTTTGATTTTTGTAAATTTTATTTTCTCTTACGTGAGAAAATCTGCGTCTCTCTCTCTCTCTATCTCTCTCTCTCTCTCTTCGTCTCTTTGTCTTCCTTTCTCCTTCTGTTATAAAATGGTTCTGTATGCCAAATTATACTGAATATAATTTGTGACGAAAATTATATTTTTGTTTTTATACATTATATTAACTTCAGAATTGTGACAAGAGACTGTTTTTTTTTTTAGTTTGATCAAAAGAAATGATTGCAAAATAGGGTTCTTTTACCAACCTTTTAACAACCTCGAAACTATATATATAATATATCGTCACTTCTGCATAAAAAGGAAATATCAATCGTCTGGTTCCAAAATTTGCTATTCGCCATACCATTTTGCTTGAATTTCAGTTGACATCACCACGAAAATATTCACGGTATTTAATTGAAAAAACAAAAATATACGAAATATATAATATATATTGTACATATATTATATTGTACATATCATATATACACATTTTCAATACGGTTTCTACTGAGAAATATTGTATTGGCGTGTACGGGCGGTTGATTATATTACGATATCCCGTTGCCTCAAGACGATTTGTATAAGAAGTTGTGTGTTTGGATGATAAAATACGATGTCTAGATGTCTCTGGACGATTTCTACTATATATTTAGTTAAATACTATATATTTAGTTGATAGAATACGAGGTCCAGATATAAGGAAATCAACTTCTAGGGGAAGATTCTTGTTGAGACGGTACTCTGTCCGAACGACTACTACGGGGACTATCGTGTTTAGTTGGTAGTAAATGAAATTTAGGTATATCGGGTCAACTTCTACGGCGAGTTTCGTGTCCGGATGATAGAATGCGATTTCCAAATGATTTGGAACGACATCTACGGGGAGTGTCGTGTATAGTTGATGGGAAACAATGTCCAGGTATATCATCAGTACGACTTCTATGAAGAGATTCGTATTCTATGATTCGAACACACACACTTCCACACACTGCCGTAGTCCGAACATGATACTCTCCGTAGAAGTCGTCTCTGAAATCTTTTTCTACCGCGCGAACTGAAAAGTTAAATTTTCCCCGTAGAAGTCTGTAATATGCATATATATATATATATATATATATATATATATATATATATATATATATAGATATAAATATAGTAAACGAGTAAACGATGTTCAGGTATGTCCTGACAGCTTCTACGGGGAGTTTCATGTTCGGTAATGTATAATTTATATTAATGTAGATTTTTATATATAGAGTACTTTTTATTCAGATGTTATTGTAATGTTTAAGAAATCGGTTAAATTACTATCTCGGGCAAAGCTGCGTGTTAAATCTAACAACGCGTACAAATGTATGTATATATTACAGGTGACGCGCTAGAAGTGGAGTGGGGGAATTTATATTTAATTGACTAAATTTGGTGGTGGGGATGGGTATATATAGATTAGAATATAAGGTTTAGATTAGTCCCTGATGAGGAGCCGTAGCGAGCTCGAAACGTTGGACAAGTCTTCAATTAGGTAAGGGTGTTGGGGACAGTCAGACTGCACTTTACTAACAAAGAATTTTTTCAGCTAATATTTTATTTTCAGATTAGTCTACGGGAGTGAATGTAAACAAGGACAGTCTGACTGTCATTATAATTTTAATTTAATTTTTAATTTAATTTTATTTTTAATTTTTATTTTTTTTTTATTTTTATTATTTTTTATTTTTTTATTTCTTATTTTTTATTTTTTATTATTATTTTTATTTTTTATTTTTATTTTATTTTTATTTTTATTTTATTTTATTTTTGGATGGAATTGATTGGACTGTAAGACCAATAAAAAAAATAAAATATATTTATTAATTTGTATATGGGCAGTCGACAGAAGTACAATTCATTTGTTTTAGAACAAATCGATAATGACGAAACAGATGACGACGTATTTGAGGATACAAATGAAGAGGTAAACTATGCTGTTGTTGATTATGTAAAGGCATTAAACGGTAAGGATAGTAATCTTTGGCAAGTAGCTAGAAATGATGAGGTAAAACAGATTTTAAAAAACGATACATGGGAAATTATAGAGAAGCCAGACAAAACTAATATTATCGATTCAAGACTAATTTTAAGTATTAAAACAGACGCAGAAGGAAAAATAAAAACTAGAAAAGCAAGATTAGTTGCAAGAGGCTTCGGCCAAATTCAAGGCGTTGATTATTTTAATACATTTGCTCCTGTCGTAAGGCTTGAATCATTGTGAATTCTAATGACACTTTCTGTACAATTTAACCTAAAAATTAATCAGTTGGACGTAACGAGCGCATTTCTTAATAGTAAATTAAATGAAAATGTATTCATGAAGCTTCCAAAGTTTTTTGAGCAATCATTACGGGAAATAATTAAAACTTAAAAAGATCAAAATATTATTGTTAAAGCGAAAAGTATGTTAAATAATATTAATAAGGAAAATAAAATTTGTTTATTAAAAAAGGCGCTGTATGGTTTAAGACAATCAAGTAGAGTATGGAACGAAACATTAAATAACATACTTAAAAAACTCAATCTGCAAGCTTCACGAACTGAACCCTGCATGTATCATGATATCAAAGCTATATGATTATAGCTATAATTTATGTAGATGATATGCTAATAGCTTACAATAATGAGATCAAATTAATAGAAATAACAAAGAAATTAAAAGCTGCATGCGAAATTAAAGATTTAGGCGAGGCAAAATATTGTTTCGGAATTGAAATTATTAAAGAAAACAATGAAATTTGTTTGCTTCAAAGAAGAAAAATTAATAAAATAATTAAAACTTATAAATTAACTGATGCTAAAATCGCGCAAACGCCAGGAGATTCATATGTACTGTATACCTCAAATAAAAATGAGAGCGAAACTGAAATAAAGTTACCTTATCGGGAACTAATAGGTAGTTTAACATACTTGTCTGTAGAAACCAGAGCAGATATAATGCATACAGTAGTATTTCTATCGCAGTTGAATAACCCGACGACGCGCCACACTGTAATCCCGATACGGTCGTGTGAAGCGGTACACCCTTGGGCAATGCCACGCGATCTAATGCCGATGACGCGCCGCGTAGATTAGGGAGACCGCGTAGGACGCGAATTGTAACCCGTCGAAGAACTGAAGCGCGAGCCCCTACGAAGCCCCATAACAGCGAAGCCGCCTGCAATAGTGGCATACACCTGGTAAGGCGGAAAGCAGGTCGCCCCAGGAAGAGCCAGTGCTCAACACTACCGCGGGACCAATCCACCCGCCGCACTCGGGCCCAAGCCAAGAATCGTCAACAGGTCATCTAGGTGCAAAATGCACCTGCGGCTTTATTTTCCATCCTCTCCTTATTAAGACATTCCCCAGTTGTGTGTTGTGTAGTAATCCCTATCCTGACACGATGGTCAACATGAGAGAGAGATGTTAGGTCGAGCTGCCACGCTTCGGATACCAGCGTCTGGAGGGGGGGGGGCGTGTGACGGGGAACGCAAGCACCGCGTACGCTTGGTTTTCCACGTCCCTATGCTCTCTCTCCTGTCGTAGCCTTGTAAATATGTATATACAGTCTGTAAATATAAATGTATAAAAATATATTCAAATGTAAAGATATATGTGTTCCAGGCCGATGCACGATTACACCGGCGGAGAGGTAAGTGAGAGAGAGAGAGAGAGCAGGGAGTTGGGAGAGACGGCCGCGCGCGCGAATTTGACAGTTAGAAGAGAAATATGAGAGCTGCGAGTGACACGCGTTCGATTTGTTGCTGCTTTTTACGTCGCCTTTTTGGTTTTTCGAGAACACGCCTCGTGCTTTGGTTGTTCCCCCTCGCCACGTACCTCAACTTCGGAGAGTTACAAAACGCGCGTGTTCGTGCTACTGAGTCGTGTGTGTGTGTGACTCACGCGCGCTGCTGCCGAGTCCGAGCGGACGAGCTTGCCGTCCGACCCCGTCTACGCGGAAGAACCGCCCCATCCAGGGGTCTCTGACAAGCGGAGTTGCCGCCTCTCCCGGCGAACTAAGACGCTGCTGGAAAAGGACGTGCTGCGAGTTCAACAGACGTCCCCATCATCTACTGTAAGTGGCAGTCCGTTCTTCTCTCTCTCTCTCTCTCTTCCCGAACTCCTCGCGCGCCGTCGCCTCGGCGACCCTCGGCTTGCGTCCCGCACGACTCGCATATAGGCGCTGTACGGCTCCTTGCTATTAAAGCCGATTTAAATTTTAATTATTTTTATTTTATTATTTAGAGTGTGTTCAATTAGCCGCCCTACCTCACGCGCAATCCTGAACGCGATATTTCGCCCTTGCGAACCGCCCCTCTCCCTCACCGGAATCATTCGGGGCTAAGCCCAGGCGGGCACAGATTTGCAACGGCCGTGCCCGCCGTCCTCGTGCTCGAGGCGGACACGCGCACCATTACAATATAATATATATATATATATACTAGCATCCCCCGTCTCGGCTTCGCCCGAGAAAATAATTTAACCGATTTCATAAACAATTCAATAATGTCTAAGTAAAAAGTACTCTTATATATATAAATCTATATTTCTATAAATAATTGACCGTAATTTACCTATCGTCGCTTCTATATAAAAAGCTGCTTCTAGTCATCCCGGGACGACTCTTACTGGGAGTGTGCGTGTTCAAATGATAGAATACTAATCTCTTCATAGAAGTCGTAATGAGATACCTGGACATCGTTTCCCACTAACTATACATGACACTCCCCGTAGAAGCTGTTCCAAATCATCTGGAAATCGCATTCTATCATCCGAACACAAAACTCCCCGTAGAAGTTGACCCGGCATACCTGAACATCGTTTCCTACCGACTAAACACGATAGTCCCAGTAGAAGTCGTCCTGAGAAAGCTATCATGGCTTCCTAACGACTAAACACGATACTCCCCGTAGAAGTCGTTCGGAAAGAGTACCGTCTCAATATGAATTTTCCCATAGAAGTTGATTTCCTTATATCTGGACGTTGTTTTTCTATGAACAAAATATAATATTCCCCGTAGAAATCGGCCAGAGACACCTGGACATCGCATTCTATCATCCAAACACATAACTTTTTATAGAAATCGTCTTGAGGCAACGGGATATCGTAATATAAACAACCGCCTGTACACGCCAATAGAATATTTTTCAGTAGAAACCGTATTTAAAAAATATATATATATATATATATATATATAATATGTACAATATAATATACATATAATATATATTACATATTGCGTATATTTTTGTTTTTTTTTTCAATTAAATACCGTGAATATTTTCGTGGTGATGCCAACTGAAATTCAAGCAAAATGATATGGCGAATAGCAAATTTTGGAACCAGACGATTGATATTTCGTTTTTATGCAGAAGTGACGATATATAATATATATAGTTTCGAGGTTGTTGGTAAAAGAACCCATATTTTACAATCATTTCTTTTGTTCAAACTAAAAAACAAAACAGTCTCTTGTCACAATTCTGAAGTTAATATAATGTATAAAAACAAAAATATAATTGTCGTCATAAATTATATTCAGTATGATTTGACATACAGAACCATTTTATAAGAGAATGGAAAGGATGACAGAGACGGAGAGAGAGAGAGCGAGAGAGAGAGAGAGAGAGAGAGAGAGAGAGAGAGAGAGAGAGAGACGCAGATTTTCTGACGTAAGAGAAAACATTTCTGTTATTTATAGTATTCATCGAATGTGTGAACGCGAACGGAATTTTCACATCTCATATATACCTATGAGTTACTTAGCTCCTTTTCATTTGCTCATTTACTCCTTTATTAATCCTGATCTCTCGTAAGAATTCCAATAACTGATAATCTTATATTCAAGGAAAAATACCTGCAAGCGTAAGCGCACAGCTGACTAATCAATGAAGGGGAAGCGACAGTACATATTTATAACCCGTGTAGACTGAACTTCGCACGAACGGAGAGCAAACCAAGCTCCTTTTATTGTACGCGGAAAATTCGGCAAAAGGAGTAGCGACACTCACGCTAAGTGTTTAGAGATAGGATTCTAAATGTGGATCTTTATTTTGTTTCTTTGAAGATTTTCTTCTTCACGTCATTGCCTTTCTGTTAATTTTTGCCATTTTGCTCATTCCGTATCATTTTTCGAAAAGTGATTCGCTGTCTTGAAAGTAATGTCAGGATGATCGCTACTCCTGAGTAAGTTAATAGGTAGATTTTGTAGGATTTCGTAGCGATCAAAACTGTTAAACTTAAATCTAGTACCGCTCAGTAGGTTTGTAAAAAGTTAGTTCTGATTTAAGAGTCAATCTCTAGTAGAATCTAACAGCAAACAATTCGAATTGCGTTTTTCTCCAGCTTCGAGTCAAAAATTTTTATTTTTCTTGATTAATATTCAAATTTGATTAATAAAATAATTTACTGACAAGTTTTGAAATCAATGAGTATTTTTTAAATGAACAAATAATGATTTTTGTTGACCGGACAATATAACTACATGAAAAACTAATTAAAATATAGACTCGTATTTTTTTTTCTATTTGAGGTCTAATTATGTGTTTTATAGAAGAATTTAATACTTTTTAATTTCTTTGATAAGTTAAACACACACACACACACACACACACACACACACACACACACACACACACACACACACACACACGCACATATATATATATATATATATATACATCACAGTCCTCCTTCAACGTTTGGACAGGTACGATCTCTCATCCTCAGAGTGCATTTTCCAGCCCTCTACCGATCAGTTAAAGGAAGAGAAAGATTTGTAAACTATCGCTAGCCACTATGTGCCCGTATATACTAGTATTTCAGCCGCGATTTTTAGAAATGAGTGATTTTTCAAGTGTCTTCTATTGTAAGATTGGTGAAAGTGATAACATCAGTAAAACAAACTTAGTTCGGACTCTGTTCGGTTCTTTAAAAATAAGTTCCAGACCGAATGATAGTCAAGAGAATGGATCTGTACTCCCCATGAGTGATCTAAAACTAACGATGAAAAAAACGCATAAAAGTAAATATAGAAAATCTTAAATATAGAAAATCTAGCTCTGAAATTAAGTGAAGCTAAACTAACTAAAAATTTATTAACAAACAAGTTAATAAAATCATCTAACCAATTAAAAGAACAAAAAAATAATGAAGAAATCTATTCAACGGACATTGAAAGTAGAACAAGTATTGATGAATTAAACTCAATGGCTGATGATTTTGCTAATAACTTGAAAGATCAAGCTTCGTTAAATCCAGAAGTCGTTTCACCTACCTCGATACCTTCATTCTTATCCAAAAACAGATTCGACATCTTACAAGCAGAAAATATCCTCGCCAATGTCTCATCATGCCACGAAGAAGAGCAGGCATCAGAAGATCTGTACGACATGGATACATCTGAAAGATCTATAATAGATCAGATCCGATCTAAAAACGAAAAAAACCGAAAAAATGTGCTCAGATCCTTAAATCAAATAACAGGGGAATCCCCAGCACAAAATAAAGTTGCAGGCAAACAGACTGTCTTATCTGAAAGCAATAAACCGGCCAGGGCGACCACGCCCCCAACTCAACCCACCTGGGCCCCCACGAGGAGCACGATTCATTCTATACCAAATGAAGAAAATGGCACGAAGCAGCCTAATGAAACTCTATCAACTTTAAAAGGAGCGAAGCCGCTCCCAATCAATATAATTCATCCGAACCCAAAGGACACGGTGAAACTAATGGAAAAGTCGCTAAAAATTAAATCTTTTTATATTAAGGTCGTTTACAAGGGTAATTACATTTTATATTTAGATAATCTTATAAACTATAATAAGGCGAAAGACATCTTGGTCAAGGCAAAAACATCTTTCTATACTTTTACCCCTAAATCGGAAAAACCCCATACATTTTTACTAAAAGACCTCGACCTTAGCTGCACTGAAACCGAAGTGCTGAATGAATTGGAAGCCCTACAGATATCCGACATTAAATCTATAAAAGTTTCACGTTTTGCAACCAGAAAATCCGTGTCTGAAAATTCTCTCCTACCAATCTTTTTCTGTTCAAGTATCCCCTAATAGTAACATCAGTCATTTACAGAAAATTAAATATTTAACGTATTTCTCTATAACATGGGATAAAATTAGAAAAACGAATATAACTCAATGTCATAAATGTCAGTATCTAGGTCACACTTCACAGAACTGTAACTTGAATTATCGTTGTCTGAAATGTATTGAACCTCACGGTCCAGGCGAATGTAAAATTTCGAAAGACAGAGTAACTGATAAAGACAAAATTTACTGCGTAAATTGTAAAAGTTATGGGCATCCAGCGTCTTACAAGGGCTGCCCTAAACTTATTGAATTGCGAAAAAAATTTACTGAAAAAGTTAATAAGCAGAAATAAGCAAAAAATGCCCGTATTTTCCAAATAAGTCGTACAATCACACCTGATCTAAAATATTCTGATATTCTAAAACAAGACAAAAGTCAAACCACGTCCGAACATATAACTACTCAAGTTCTACAAAATATGAATCCCATAAATAACGTACCCCATATTGACGAGTTATTGGAGACTTTAAAAAAAGTATATTAAATGCCCTAAGTGAACAACAAACGCAACTTAGTACGTTAAAAGAACTAGTTAAAAAAGAAGACGAAAGAATAGATTCCATATTATCCATATTATCCATATTATTCTATATTCCATATTTATCCCTATTTATATCAATAGCATTGAAGATGGCTAACCTCGAATTAGATCTCATTAATAATGGTCATAATAATAATAACAAATTAACCCCTAAATATCTAAAAATAATTTCAATCAATGTAAATTCCTTAATTTCGAATCAATGAAGATTTAGTTTGTTATCTCTGTTAAATAAAGAAACCCCCGATCTAGTACTATTATCTAAAACAAAACTCAATAAATATCATAAAGTATATTTTAAGAACTATTCTATTACGCGTCAAGATCGTCCAAATTCAAAGCAAGGAGGTGGAACAGCTATATTAACGAAAAAAGCTATAAAATTTAAAATCATAGTTAACGAACAAATATCTAAATTTAAAAGCCTTGAAACAACGATTATAAAAATAAAACTTAATATTAAGGAAAATCTATTTATAATATCAGTTTATGCGAACGCCGGTCATCAAATGGAGTTTAACGAAGAACTAGCCAAAATTTTCAATATACTACAACTAGATAAAATAGAAAATTATTATTTACTGGCGGGTGATCTCAATGCGAAACATGTAAGCTGGAAAAACGATAAAAACAATACTCGAGGAAACTTTCTTAAAAACTGGCTAGATAACAACAACATTTTCTATAAAATAAATTTCCTGAGCTCCGAACTCCCTTCTTATCCTAGCAGAAATTCGTTCCTAGATATCTGCCTAGTAGACACACGCTACAAATAATAAACCAGCGTCCCCAAAATACAATTAAAACTATTGATTACGATAGTGACCACAATGCTCTAGTGATGAAAATAAATATAAATAACTTAGACAAATTACTTCTCGAACTAAACATAAAAACGCACACATACAACTTTAAAAAAACAAACGTAAAAAAACTTCAAAAATACCTTGATAATAATTGCAACCTAGAATTATATAACAACATCAATCTCACAAATAATCAAATTGATTCAGCTTTAAATCAAATCGAAAATGACATCCAATCCGCAATTCGTGAATCGGTTCCTAAAATAAAACGAAAAGACTCTTGCGAAAGTTATATTAATGAGAAAATTAGGAAACTACAACGAGATAAAAGCTATATTTTGTTGCAAATAAATAAAATAAAACGCAATTATAATTACAGAAAAAGAGAAGAATTAGAATTTTTAGATTACCTCCTAGATAACATAAGAAGAAGTCTTAAATACGAATTTTCAAAATCCATAAATCAATTCTGGTCGAACAAAGTAAAGAAGATACAGAAAAATGATACATCTAAAATGTTTCCCCAAATCAACCAAATCTTTAGACCTAAAGGCTCGAATCCCATTCCCTTCCTCAAACTACTTTCTAATAAAGCCACTCTGTTACTAGAAGCGGGTTTGTCCGTAGAAAAGGTTAATACAGATAATGAAGGCAATTTTATTCTATCTAATCCCAGTGAAAAATTAGACGTTATAGGTATTCATTTTGCCAAAACTCACATTCAAAATAAAAATTTAGGTAGCACGAAACTTAACAGTATAGTCTTGAAACGAATAGATGAACTCAAAAAAGAAATAATACAAGATGAAAAAGAAAAAAAACCATCACTTTATTCTCAAATGAAAATATCTCTGATAACCCCACTCAACCTACGCCAGAATCTAAATATTTTACAAATTATACCGAATTAAAATTAATTCTAGCAAAATTAAATAATAAAAAATCATCCGGTCCGGATGGTATCCCAAATATAATTATTAAATATGTCCCCGACAAAATAAAGTGATACTTGACAATAATCTTCAATAATGCACTAAACAACATGTATTTTCCTAAAAAATGGAAAAAAGCAAAACTCATTGCAATTACAAAGAAAAACAAAGACAGTTCCTCACCCTCTAATCTACGCCCGATAAGCCTCCTCCCCAATATCAGTAAAATATACGAAATAATCATTAACATTTCATTAGCTTCCTTTTGCACTAAAAATAATATAATTCCTGAAAATCAATTCGGATTTCGCCACAAACATTCAACAATTCATACAATAAATAAATTAACGTCGGATATTTGTTGGGCAAGTAATTCTAAAAAACGCGTAGCAGCTTGTCTAATAGACCTCGAAAAAGCCTTTGACACAGTTTGGACTGAAGGTCTTATCTATAAAATGATGAAAAAGAATTTGTCCTTTTTCCTAATTAAAACAGTTTGGAATATGATCTCGAATAAATGTTTTATTATGTCCGATGGCAATTATACCGCGTCAAAAATATGCTATATAGAAAATGGTTCACAACAAGGCACTGTAAATTTTCCAATTCTTTTCAATATATTCAATAGCGATCTCCTAAATCTCTTTAATTTAAATGCGTCTTCACATAAACGCTCTATAGCCTTTGCTGACGATCTGATAATCTACGTCACAGGTGATAGAACAAAAAAAATTGAATCTGAACTACAGGAACTTTTTATAAATATAAATAAGTATTATAATAAATGAAAATGAAAAATTAATGCCTCAAAATGTGAAACTATCCTTTTCCATCCAAAATTAAGCGCACAAGGTCTAGCCGAAAGAGAGCATTGTAAATCCTTTGTAATCAGAGAAAAATTAATCGATGGAGAAATTATACCTCATAAAAACTGTGTACGTTATCTAGGTTTCAATATTGACAATAAATTAAATTATAAACTACATGTCGAAATTCAACTAGCAAAAGCTAAAAACACATTCTGGAAGGCAAAAAGGTTATTCTATAATAAATACCTCCAGAGTAAAACAAAAATTGTATGTTATCAAGCATTAATAAAACCAATCCTAACATACGGTTGCCCGATATGGTACAACATCTCAGCTTCAATGATGGAAAAGTTTAGAATCTTTGAAAGAAAGTGTTTAAGAGCCCGTCTCAACACATATAGATCACCGCAAAGCAATTTTCGTAAATTCATAAAAAACAAAAAAATATACGACCTAGCCAACATTCATCGCATAGATTGTCACTTATTGAAACTTACAAGAAATCACTATGCTCAAACAATAAAAATAAAAGAAAATAGTTTAATATCAAGCACACTTTTTCCTAACGAATTATATTTTCAAAAAACACTAAAAACAGGTTTTATTCCCCCTGAAGCTTTCATATTCTTAGATGAAAAAAAATTACATCCAAGACAAAAACAATATTCCAATAATTTATCTTATAAAAAGGAATGCTGGCATTAAAACAATTTTATATAAGGCAAATCTTAATAGTGAGGAAGACGCTCCTCACTGGAGATATAATATGGCACTACCATTGCGAGATAGTAAAGATTATCATCGAAAAAATACGCAAAAATACTGGTGGATTACACAGCCCGAATTGACAAATTAATAAGCCTATTAATTAAATTAATAATGTTTAACAATACGAGTAATAACAGTAACAACAACACAAGGACAATCACTAAAAAAAAACACGTTTGGAATCATGTTTCTAGATATCGAATGTATATTCATGTCATCTTTGTCAATCTCTGTAAATAAATGTAAATATTCCTAAACCCATCAAACCCTAATTCCCTTCCTCATCCCTCTTAAACTGTAAGAATATAAAATATAAATTGTCAAGTTTTTCTTTCTCACCAAATTTTTCTGACAAAATAATATTTTAGATACGGCATAAGAGTGTTTGCCATTGTAACTCCTAATATAAAATAATTAGTTCTTATGTAATTAAGTTCCATATTTTATGATTACGCTAAATTGGCACGTTACGATAATATATGTCTAAAAAAAATGTAACAGCGTTCTTTTGTTTATTGAAGAAAAAATACGAATACTTTGTAAAATCTGTTTTGGTCAATAAACGTATTAAAAAAAAAAAAAAAAAAAAAAAAAAAATATATATATATATATATATATATATATATATATGCTTAGCTTATATTTATATAAGCTTAGCTTATGCTTAGCTATATATATATATATATATATATATATATATATATATATATATATATATATATATATATATATATATATAGCAGCATATTTATAATTCTATAAATTGAAATTTATTTGATATCTAGTAATAACTGATAATAAACCAAAATTGTCTTCTAATTGTTGTTTACGATAGAGTAACAGTACATATATTGATATATAGAAATCTTGGTTTATATAAAAAAATAAAGTAAATTAGTTTTTTTCCTTGGTCGAATTGTCTGTAGCAGTTATACCGGTGAGGGCGATGCCAGCAATGCTGGTGTTGTAATTGCGTCTGTGGTTGTGCAGGAAACGCCTTATTACCGGCAACCGGCTCAGCGCTGTTAAAAAGCCGCCTCTGAACCGTGCGTTCATCCAGCAGTAGATAACTGGATTGTAGCAGGCGTGTGACATCGAAAGCCAGTGTAGAGCAGCCCATGTGTAGGGCAGCCCATGCCAATTTAAGATGCGTTCGTCATTATCCATTATCAGCTGAAAATGTTATTGGGATTGTTATATTATGAGATCATTTATTATATATATATAGATATATATATACTGTATATTTATAATAAATATTGATCTGAATTTTTTATATTTGTTATAAGATCTGTCCTTTGTTTAAGCGGAAAGGTATCAGTTTCTTATAAATGTAACTTTATAATTTACATTTATAAATCTGTATTTGTATTACCGTCCCCATCCCCTGTATTTGTAAACTTATAAAAAACGACCTTTTAATTTACTTTAGAAAATCTAGAACAAAATCAGGCTTTCAGAAAGTGCTAATAGAATATTATAATTTATTTTGTATACTTATGCTTTAAAAAGCAAACTTAAAATAATTGTTGTGAATTTATAATTTAGGTCCGCGTGCGCCCTACTCATAAGTATGAAAAAAATTTTTTTTTAGAAATTGTCTTTTCTTACCTGATAAAAGTTTGAAAGTGTCTCAATTGTCTTAAAAATTAAGATTGATTTTATTTTTAGATATATATTAATGATAATTAAAACGTTTTGATACATTTAATTTTTTTATTATTCTGTATAAAATAAATAATTTATCAACGTCAAAATTGTACTGTTTATACATAAGTGAGCATTCTTGCCATATTTTTAAATAAATATTATTGATATTAAAGTTTTTCATTGAAGCATAGCTTATACTGTATAAGAAAAGATGTTAACTGTATTGAACTCTATTGTATTCATCATTAACGTATACCTAGAAATAAAATCAATCTTAAATATTTAAAATAATTAATGGCGTTGCCAGGGCCCGTATCTATGAAGGGTTCTGTTGAATACTTATTTATTTTTATTCAAATATGTAACTAAATTAAATTAAAACTATTTAGTTCATTCAAAGTATTTAGAGTACAAAAATCCTGAATGTTACATAATTTTACTTATTGAAATTGCAAGATGAATGTTAGTCCTACATCAACGGTTCTCTACTGATTCTATATTAACATATTTGTCTTCTTATAAATGAAATTTTTTTCTAAATTATTCTCGTGAATGTTATATTTTCTTTTCTATTATAAATATTAAATTGTTATTCTAAAAGTTTCTACATTATCCAAAAGATTTTGGCAGTTGAGAAATTAATTAAAGATATTATTTAAAAAAGTCATTTGTCATATGGCCATGTTTAAATATGATGGATTTCACGTATTTCAAACGCCATTTTCTCTCTTATTAATCTGGTGATCCTGATAAATTTTTGACCGTTAAAAAGATTGCAATTTCAGAATTTCATTCGTATCCTTAGTTGCCATTGGTGATGAATGTCGCCAAATGGCGGAGCCACCTGAAGGCGTTATCGCATCTTTGATTGGTGGACAAAGGAAAATAATTTCTAAAAAATAGTTGTTTATACTTTTGAGTATAGCCTACGAGCTTCAAAAAAATTTTTTTATATAATTATAATTTTAAATGAATTTAAATACAACACATCTGATAAAGTTTCAGAAATTTAAATTTCAATTGAAATTTTAAGTATAAATTTATTAAAATTGCTTAGTATTCTTTTTTCTGCAAGTTTTATTTAATTCTGAATTTTTTGAGAGCGTAATTTTTGAGAAAACATAAAAAAACTAATATACAGGTACAAAAATTTCAAATATGATTAAGCGAAAGTGAAAAAGTATGTATCATTTATAAATGTAAAATTGTAAATTGTAAATACTTAATAAGGACAACAGATCTTCTGCCGAAATGTTCTGTACTAAATTTTACCAATAAAAAATTTACTCATTCCTCAACAAAAAAAGAATTTAATATAAAAAACAATAGTTTCTAGATGTTACCATAGGAAGAGATGAAAGAAGGATATTTTATTTGGCTAAATTTTTGTCATGTGTCTAGCAGTATATATACATATAATAGTCATTTTAGGATTAAGGGCATTTCTGATGAAAAAAATTAATTAATGTTTAAATTAGCATTTAATTTTAGTTTTTTTCTAGAAAAATCATGTTTTACTTTTTTTAAAAATAGTTCATGAGATATTAAACAAAGTTTATCTGCTCGAGATAAGATTTTTTTTTCATTTATTAGGCCTTTGAACCCTTTCATGAGGTTTATTTCAGCCTTACCATTAAACACAGTCTCTTATGCGTACATAATTTTTCTATATAATCTTCAATTAACATATATATATATATATATATATATATATATATATATATATATCTTACAATAGTTGACATATACAAATCTTACAATAGTTTTCATATAAGTATCTTATAATTTTAAGTTACATTGTTTCAGAAATATTATTATACAGTGCAGCAATACATGCAGCGATATTTGGTTCTTTAATTATGGATTCTATATTAAACGGTGAATATACCTTGTGCTTTTCAAGTTTATTTATGAGCTTTTTTTCTATGTGATTTATATAAAGTGCAGAACCATAACACATGGTTGATGTTTTCGTTTTCGTAGCCGCACTTACAATTAGATGAATTCACAATATTGCTCCTTGCGAGGGAGGCTGCCAAGTTGTAATGATTAGCTCTAACTCAGTTTATAGTAACTATGAATTCCCGGCTAAGTTTTTTTCTCTTGAACCATGAATTTTTACCTTCTTTCAAGAAAGAACTAAATTACATTTTTCCAGTGCACTGGCCCTGTGTTTTGATAGAATTTACCGTCTCCCTTTTTGCGATCTTTCTTATTTTTTCGTAGAGGTCAGAAAAGGGAACCTTGGTGATATTGAGATCTTTCGATGAAGCTACTATTTTTGCATATTGATCAGCTTCTTCATTCTCTGATAGGCCCCGCTGTGCGGATATCCAGTATATCGTGAGCTCTGAGTTATTTTTGTTGGCTATGAATTTATTATATATTTCCTTGATTTCTAATATGTAACGATTTGTTCTAATGCTATTATTTTTCATTTGTAGTGTTTGAATCAGATTTAACGAATCTGAATAAATATCGATATCACGGTTTTTGTATTTTGAAGTGAGTTCAAGTGCATCTTTTAATGCAATACATTCGTCGGTAAATACTGAGGCATTATTATCGATACTGCGGAGTATATAAGAGTCAGTTTCTGGACAAATGCATGCTGAGCCAACTCCCAAGCTTGTTTTGCTGCCATCTGTGTAAATAACTAAATTTTTTTTTTTCGAGGTGATTTTTGAATATTTTATCGCTATTTTTCATATAAGTCATTTGTTTTCCGAGATTTATTTCAGTATTGATATCGATAGTAAGCGTGTTGTGTCCGTGTCATATATATTATAATTGTAAGATGTATTCACCAGCTCTTCAAATTAGTGCATGAATAAAATGCAATCGTTAAAAATATTTTCAGAAAATTTTTGTTTTTTATTTGCAGTTCGAAGAAATTTTTTTACTAGAGCGATAGTTTCATAATTTGCATATAATTGATTTTTGATAAAAAATCATTTCCGATTTGCTCTGCTCGTTCTTTGATTATCGTAAGGTTAGCTTAAGCTATTATTATGTTTATGGCCGTGTTTATTCGATAACCTAGAGCTGATCGCATAACTATTGTTTGTATTTTTCTAGTCTGTTTTGTAACGTTTTTTGTTTTGAAAAGTATAAACAACTTCCAAAATCAAAAATGGATCGAATAAAGCTTTTATATAAGGTGATCAGAGTTTCTGGGTCTAAACCCCAGCTTATTCCGCACAAAAATTTTACGATGTTCGGAGTCTTAGAACATTTGTTAACAATTGAGTTAATTTGAGGTTTGAAAGCTTGTTGATAGTTAAATATCAATCCAAGAAATCAAGCGCTTTTGTCTACAGAGCAGTTGTCTATAGTGATTTCTAGAGTGCCTGGAAGTTTTTTCTTGTTATTAAAATGAATAATTTTTGTTTTATTTGTCGCTAGTTCTAGACCTATTTTTGTAAATTTAATTTTATTGTTTCAATGGTTTTCTTAATATATTTTTTTGCTCTTTGAGTAGACCGAACTTTTATATAGATAGCAATTTCATCTGTAAATTGTGAAAGGTGCATCATTTTTGGGAGTTCCTTACCTATGTCTGACACATAGACTAAATATAGGATAGGGCTAAGAATGCCTCCTTGAAGTACTCCATTATATGCTGTCCGTATTTCATTGTGAGTGTTTTACATATGAATATATCTTTTGTGCATGAGAAAATGAACGAATTCGATAATATTACGGGAGCACCCTATCTCTGTTAGCTTCATTAAAAGAATATCAATGCACACATTATCGAATGCTCCTTGAACCTTCAGTAGGGCGACTACGACTTCTGCTTTATCTAGAAATGCTTCTTTGACTATAAGTGTCTTTTAATTACTAAAGTAATTAGGTTATTTGCACAGGTTCTACCTTTATGAAACCCATTTTGGCTTTCTGGAAACAAGTGATTTATTTCAGCCCACCATTGAATCCTATTTTTGATTAGAGTCTCAAACACCTTACCCACACAAGAAGTAAGAACGATGGGACTTAGATTGTGGCTGTCATTTTCCTGGATAAAATGAATAAATGAGTGCTTCCAGCTATCCCGATAAGCATTTTTATCAAACATTTCATTGAAGATATCCAGTAAGGTTAATTTGTGCTTTGTAGGTACCATCTGCAGTGTTTCGAAGTCGATTCTGTCTAATCTTTATCTAATCTTTAGGCGTTTGTGTATTGTCAATATTAATGACGATAAGATTTTTGCTTATAAGGGCAATAATACCGCCCCTTCTTGAATGCTGCCTATCTTTCCTTATCGTAATGTATTCGGGAATTTGAATTTGATATTTATAATTTAGCCATGATTCCGTACAAATACAGATGTCAAAATCTTGTAATCTTGCTTGTATTTCGAGATGTCTTTGAGAAAAGCTCCTTATGTTCCAATATAATATTTTGAGATTTTTAAATGTAGAGTTTTTTTTCTTGAATCCATTATAGAAACTAATTTTTTTTCTTCTTTTGTGGATAAGTCAACGTTGCTAATTTCTGAATCGCAATTGTCTAGTTTTGTTAATATTCTAGACAATTCTTAATTGTCAATTGTTAATATTCTAGTTAATATTCTAGATATTCTGTGTTTTAATTTTTTCCAAAGTGTTTATAGATACTTCTTAACATTTCTATAACACACGCCCCCGTGAGAGAAGAGTTTATAACTCTTCTTATAAGTTACAAGCTTTTATAACTTGAGATATACCTGTCTTACCATACGAGGAGTGTAAAATTTGGCTAGAATGTCGAAATCTATGGCTGGTATTATATTGTTCTCTGAAACATGTGATTCTGCTGGTTAGAGTAAAGATTTCATTTCGGTTAAGAGATTTTCAACATTTGTTTTTGTTTTTTTTGTTGGTTTTTTAAAGGTTTCTTTTCCAGAGGTGTGTTGGATAGTAGCTTGCGTTTCCAGCAATTAGTAAGGAGGTATAAGACTAGATATCTCTAAACTAGGATTGCATGCAATTTCTTCTTCCACCGTTGAATTTGTTGACGCAGGAGATGGATGCTTTCTATTTATATAAGTGTTATTAGGTAAGGTAGGTGTCTTATTGTCAGTTTCACCGGTTTGGTTATTGTTTTGAGTTTCTGTGTTACTATCGTCTATAATGAGTTTGCCATTTTCCTTTGTCTCTGCGATATATTAGAATTTCTGATCTAAATATTTATTTCAGAGGTATTTTTACAATGTTTTGTAGTATGTCCTTTCTCTTTACATAAAAAGCAAGAAAGCGTATCGCTAGCAAAGTATATTCAGTAAGTTACTCCGTCATGCAAAAGTTGGCTTGATTCTGGAATTTTGTGTTCGTCGAATGGATCAATATAAAGTTGTCGTCTGTGGCTAAGTAAATGCGTGCAACCGATATCGTTAAGACCTGTTTTCAGCCGAGTAATTTGTGACTTGGGAGTAATATTATATTCATGCAGAATTTCTAAAATAGTATTTTTAGATATCGACGTATGTACATTTGAAATTAAAATGCGTTTTGTCTTTTGGTTTAGTGGTCTAATTTCTAACGAGTTATTATTTACAATCACGCGCTTGTATATACTTACAAGGATATTCACTGTTTTCTCAGAACTAAGGTAGATACAAATTCTATTTTGTGATATTCGAGAAATAGAGATCATATTTTCTGGACCAATGATGCTTCCTACAGCTAGCGCGTAATCCCAAATTTTGGCACCTTCGATAAAGTCAATAACTATGGCTTAGTTTTTTGTAGGATAGACTTCCCTTTGTGCTGCTGAAGCGTACATAAGTTGTCTTGAAGTATGATATACTTGGTTGACATTAGGTACTGTGTTTTAATGTAGAGTTTCCCTGATACCAGAAAAACTCATTTTTAATTTTCACTTTTTTGGGAGAAAATCTCCCTTGATATTGCAAAAGAATATTGCTTACTCGTAAGGCATCACTGTCACGCGAATGCTTGAATTTACGATACATAAGACAACAGTCCGTATTTATAAACATGTCTTGACTCTGTGAATGCTGGAATGAGACTCTATATGAGATTTATCAGGTGCTAAATTTACGTAGATTAAATAATATTTCTATCTGTACATCATATAATTGTACTGCTGACGGGGTGGTCCCACTGGGTGCATAATCTGCGATGGGACCAAGATCTTCATTCGATCATTGAAGAAAAGCCGAATCGGCTCGAAACGTTGGATGTTACAGAAGACAAAAATAATTTGTGGTGAAAGAGGTAATCAGATGATCCTTTATCAACAAATTCATTTTGATTGTAATATTTTATCAGATTCTATGGGTGTTATTATAAACAAGGATGTCATCATATAATGAGTGAGATAGAGAGAGAGAGAGAGAGAGAGAGAGAGAGAGAGAGAGAGAGAGAGAGTTTCAGGGTTCCATCATGATGCACGATTCACACTCTGTCGCGCGAAGCTTTAAAGAAATCGATATTTTCGATGAAATAGGTCCGCGGTACTATTAAAAGTCGGAGTTTGTTAAATTAATTAGAATTTTCTTTATTTTAATATAGCGGAATTGAATATTTATTATCCGAAGCTGAGATGTTTCTTCATAGTTTTTTGCGCTCTTAATGCTATATTTCTGTTTTTGCATGCAGAATAAATAATTAAAATTTGTTTTATTTTATGAAAATAGAATATTAGAAGCAGGGGTCATAAATAGCTGAGTAATCGATAAACATGTAAGGAGTCATAGTCCAAAAAGTAAGGAATATGTAAATGTAAACGGTTCGCAACCTTTATATACTACTGTCAACGAGCAGTTTTGACTCCTTAGATTCCTCACTCATATATTATATAATGAAATATATGAGTATAGGGACGATGTCGTAAAGCAGGGGCGAATACATTCTTCGAATATATATTGTAAGAGGGTTCTCGGTCCCAGCTCATAATATATACATATACATTTTAATAAAAAGGATGTATCTATGATCTTTATTCCCATTTCTATTTGATCTTAGTGTTTTTTTATTTTTGGTTTAGTACTCTTAGATTTTCTTGTGCCTTTAATATTGCACAGATCTAACACACGCTCCTAGAACGAAAACCTATATGGAGAATGTTTTGATTATATTTACTTTTTATTTATTTTTTTTTGGCTTACTCACATTTAGAACGTTGAAAGGTAGCCAACATATTGTGAATACAATCACCACAGTCATCATCATTTTCACCATCTGGAAATAGAAATTTATTGATTTATACTTTCTTATACAATTAAAAATAATGGTAAAAATTTTTAAAAAAGCTATAAATTTTACAAGTTTAGTTATCAAAATTTTTTATTATTCGTTTAAAACATATATATCTCATACTATCTGTATAATAAATGAAATGAATTTATAAATAAAATCTTAAAGCTTCAAATGGTAATAACAGCAATAAGTTTAAATAAGTCACCGTTTTAACCTCTAAATCACAAATTTCACATAATTTTTCGATTTTTGTGGTAAAAAAAATATCATCCTATATTAGCTTGTAACATGATTTTTTCTTCGTGCGGCTTATCTCTCTTGTTTTGCTCGGGAGTTAATTGGCTTACGCTATGGAATCATTCAAATTATTATGAAAATAATATTTTGTACTAATTTTTTTACAGAAAATAATTTACAAAATAAAATTAATTGTATTATATACTATCGTCAATTTTATTAAATTTTCAATAGAAATACAAAATAATACGACTTTATTTAATTAATTGCTTATGATTCTACTTTTAAAAATTTTATTTCTTTTTTAATAATCCAATGTTTCAGTTAAAGTTATGTATTAGGAGGCGAACTTAGTTTTTTTTTAACGGAAAAAGAACATTTATGATGGAAAATAGAAATATACGTTAACTTAATCAAAAATTTTTTCGTCATTTTTTGCTACATTTTCCCATCTTTTTGGCAATATGGCGATACCGTGGCTAAAGAACGACGGCAGTTTCGAGACGATCCAATTATCCACACATTTTCGCATTTCTTGAACTTTTTGGAAGTGCTTATCAACGAGGTTTTTCTGCATTGACCTAAATAGGTGGTAATCGGAAGGCGCTATGTCTGGCGAGTATGCTGGGTGCGACAACATTGCGGCAAATAGATAACTAAAGCGTATAAGTCTTTAAAGTGATAAAAAAATTTACTATTTAAACATTTCTTTATTGTAAAATTACCACGAAATAGTAATGATTACCCATCTAGCCACATATAACAAATTATTCGAGTGGAACAATTCATTCGCGAGGACTGATCATATAATCGATAGTCATGAATTTTCCGTAGGACATTTTTACGCAAATGTTGTTTGAAATACGCGTTAGCAAAAGTGCGAGAATCGCGGCGTGATCGTTGCCGAATTTTAGAATCGTCATCAAGGAAGTATGAGGGGACACATTTACGCATTGAAATCACTTCGGCATCTACAGAAAAGTACGAAAAAGGCACATTGTTTTTTTTTTTTTTTCATTTTCAATGAACGCACATTATAAAAATACTATTTAATTAATACTTATCAATCAAACACAAAATAGTAATTTTGTGAAATCCAATGAAAATTTTGATCGATGAGACGAAAACATTGATTGCGTAATAATATTTAGAAAATATAACTCTATTTAACTCGAAGGATCGATAAATTAACTGATAGATTTGAATTCGGTTTTAGACGCCGCAGCGAGCAGCCGTCTTTAAAGTCAGTGTCACGAGTGTGAACAATAACAAGAGTATACTTAATCATTTATTCTACAACAGTGAAGTTAAGTTTGTGTTATACTAATTTGAGCTCTGCAGTTGCTTATGAAATTTTCAAAGCTTAACGACAGTATAACGATGGCTGAAACGTTACGTAATCCCTAGCAAACATACGCTAACTTACTACTTCTAAAGAAAGATCAAGCTATTATTACAGAATCTATGAAAACAAGCCACCGATAATTCAAAAATTTTTGGAAATAGAGTATGTATATACTTGAGCGATAAAAAATTAGTAGAAAAACAGATAAATGTATAACATTAAAGATACTATAATTAAATAGGGCAATTTTAAATTCTTGGAATCACACCTGTCGCAGGTATACACAGTAAAAGAGCGGGACTACTTAAACCAGGCAGAACACACATTCTATCTTTTCGTCGACAAGTTTACGCGAAAGACGAAGAAGCACACTTTATTTCTGAATCAATACAAATAATACATGACAATATTCCTATGTGGATATATTTAAGCACAGACTCAACTAGATGTTATATTTTTAAACAAGACGGACGTTAAGCTATGCTCGCAAACTGTTGAAACATTGCAATCGAGCAAATTCAAGAAAATTACAGCGACGAAGATATGGAAACAACAAAAAACATTACGGTTAATAAATCACTAAAAAGCGCACCTCCAACACATATCTATTAGCACTATGTATACAATCAATAACGAGATACCTTTAGAAACTAATTAAAAAATGGAGGAAGAAAAAATGAAACTGTAAATAATAAAATGAAGGATGACAGTAAATTTTTAAAACTAACCACAAAAAAGATAAAAAGAAATCTAGATGAACAGTCTGAAAAGAAATCTGAAGAAAAGACAACAGAGCAACTCCTAGATAAGAATGTAGAGAAATATTCGACAACATAATTGGCGTTTCTACAATAATCTTTAATCAACTTTTTTTCAAGAAATTTTTCAATAAAACACACGGCAAGATACTTATACTGAATATTAGCAAAGAATTCATACAAGACACTGAAGGATAAATAAATGTATTAGATTCAATTTATAATGTTATTAGCATCCCCCGTCTCGGCTTCACCCGAGATAATAATTTAACCGATTTCATAAACAATTCAATAATATCTAAGTAAAAAGTACCCTATATTTCTATAAATATTAATCTATATTTCTATAAATATTAGGTTATCAAATATCTCCTTTCCGCTTTTTTGTTCTTCATTCAATGCTTTATAAAAAGTGTTACAGTGGTCGGATTCATATCAAATATGCGCCGTTTTGTTCGATAATCTGTTTCCATCTAGACGGCAACTTCATAATACCCCTCTCATAGAAACCCCTCACCTTCTTTGCGAAAAAATCGGACAGCCACTTTTCACAAGCCTCTTTTCAGTCCAACTTTACACCACCAAGGGCGTTCGACATGGACAGGAATAGGTGGTAATCACTTGGCGCTATGTCCGGACTATATAGTGGATTCGATAAAACCTCCCATCCAAACTCCCTTAGCTTCTGACGAGTCATCAACGATGTGTGTGGTCTGGCGTTATCCTGGTGGAACACTACACCCTTCCTGTTGGCCAATTATGAACGCTTCTGGTCGACAACCTACTTCAAGTGGTCCAATTGTTCACAGTAGGTGGTAGAATTAAGCATCTGGCCATATGGGAGCAGCTTATAGTGGATGATTCCCTTCCAATCCCACCAAACACACACTAAAACCTTCCTGGCTGTCAATCCCGACTTGGCCACTGTTTGGGACGGTCCACCGGCCTTCGACCACGACCGTTTTCGCTTAATATTGTCGTACGTGATCCATTTTTCGTCGTCAGTCACCATCCGCTTCAAAAATGGGTCGAGTTTCTTCCGTTTCAGCAGCACATCACAGGCGTTGATGCGGTCCAGGTTTTTTTGTGTCAAATCATGCGGCACCCAAACCTCAAGTTTTGTTCTGTATCCAGCTTTCTGCACATCGTTTAAAATGGTTGGCTGACTAACTCTCATCTCCTGGGTGATGTCACGATATGCCACATGCCGGTCTAACTCGATAAATTCCATGATTTGATCGGTATTCGTCATCACAGGTCTTCCGCCGGCTGGTTTATCCATGGTGTCGTTTTCGCCGGCTCTGAATCATCGAAACCATTCCTCTGCGGTTCGAAGTGATAGCGTGCCATCTTCCAAAACACAATTAATCTCCCGGAACGTTTCTCTAGCGGATTTGCCTTTGACGAAGAAAAACTTTCAAATAGCGCGAATTTTGGCGTTAGTGAACTCTATGTTTACACGTCTATAACTTTTGAACGCAATATCTAAACTCTCCTGGTCTCGGCCGATTGGCACAGGCACCGCTGTAATAATTTACACGTGCTTTGTTTACAAACAAATCGTAGACCTCCGTCGCTGATTAGCACCGATATCTGGAAGCATAAATAGAGCAACGTTCAATAACATAAAAAAAATATATCTAAACTAACCATGCATAGCGTCGTTTTGTACGTTATCTGAAGACCTTTCAAATAATGTATAGTATTGCCAGATACGAACTCTATAGCGCTTTGTACATAGTCGCGAAATTCATAAAAAAAGGCGTAAGGTAGATTTTCGACAACCTAATAATTGACCGTAATTTACCTATCATCGCTTCTCTATAAAAAGCTGCTTCAATGTAGCGTCCACTTCAAAAAGTTAATATTTTGCCGATTAGTTTATACAACACGCACACGCGCACACACACATTGCATATGACTTCTATGGATTTTACTTTCGAGTTCGAGCGGTAGAATAAGATGTCCGAGTGTCTCGAGAGCACGGAGAATATCATTTTCGGATGACAGAATATGTCTCGGGACGACTGCTATAGAAAATTTAGTGTTGGAGGTAGAATACAATTTCCAGGTATCCCGGGACGACTCTTACTGAAAGTGTGCGTGTTCGAATGATAGAATACGAATCCTTTCATAGAAGTCATACTGACATACATGTACATTGTTTCCTACCAACTATAGTCGACACTTACCCTGGAAGTCGTTCCAAATCATCTGGAAATCGCATTCTATCATCCGAACACGCAACTCCTTGTAGAAGTTATCCAGACATATCCTAAACATCGTTTTGTACCAACTAAACACGATAGTCCCAGTAGAAATCGTCCAGAGAAAACTAGACATTGCTTCCTAACGACTAAACAGAAACCCCCCGTAGAAGTCGTTCGGAAACATCTAGTATCGTATACTACCATCCCTACATGAATCTTCTTATAAAAGTTGATTTCCTAATACTTGGACGCCCTTTTCTACCGACTAAATATAATATTTCTCATAGGAATCATCCAGAGAAATCTGGACATTGCATTCTATCATCCCAACACACAACTGCCGATAGAAATCTTTTTGAGGTAACGGGATATCGTAATCAACTAGCCTTACACGCCAATACAATATTTATCAGTAGAAATCGTATTTAAAAGGTTTATATATAATAAATACAATATAATATACATACTATATATATATATATATATATATATATATATATATATATATATATTTCGTATATACTCGTTCTTTAAATTCAATACCGTAAATATTTTAGTAGTGGTGCTAACTAAATTCAATCAAAATGTTGGTATTTTTTATGCAGACGATGGATATTGCCCTTTTATGCAGAAGTGACGATGTATTTTATATATTAATATACATAGTTTCAAGGTTGATAGTAAAGAACCCTATTTTACTATCATTTCATTTGTTCAAACTAAAAAAACAGGCTCATGTCACAATTCTGAAGTTAATATAAAGTATAAAAACAAAAATATAATTTATCGTCACAAACTATATTCAGTATAATTTGACATATAGAACCATTTTATAAGAGAAGGGGGAAGAAAGACAGAGACATAGACAGAGAGAGATAGAGAGAGAGACAGATTTTTCCACGTAAGGGAAAATAAAATTTACAAAAATCAAAAGATATCCATAAGGTGTGAAAGTAGTGACAGATTATCCTGATGAACAAAAAAGGTAATACCGACTAACGGCACACCTTCTTTAGGATACGAATCCCAAAGTTGGATATAAACATTCGTTTGAGCTTGCCTGGTATTAATATTTTAAGCGGACTACTTTAAGTTGATGTTCGTGATTCAAGACAGCACGTAGTGGCCGCATGTAAAACTGATTGTTAAAACCATCAGCTTAATTTATTGATGAAAGTTAAATGATTTTCAATAATAAACATGGCCTACGTCCTTCCCACGATAATATAAAATCTATATGCCAAATTTGAGAACAATCGGTTCATTAGTTTTTTCGGTTAATGTGTACAAACAAAAACACGCTTTGTCTTTATAAATTAGTATGATATTTTATGATATGATATCATATGATGTAATATGATAGGAAACAAAACAGTCAATTAAATAAAATAACAGATTCAGATTGAGTCACATCGCAAATTTCTAGAATGTCAGAATGTACTTTAGGTTAAATTCATCTAAGTTCGTTTTAACTCTTTTTAACTAAAAGTAAAATATAAAAAGAATATGGCAGCCTCATACAAAAAAAATCTCAAAATGTTGTTTTGGAATCTCCGAAATATTAGAAGAAAAAAATAATAACTCGCAAATACATTGATGAATACACTGAAAAAAATAATAACTCGCAAATACACTGAAACTAAAACAGTAAGTAGCAAAAGAACGAAAGAGTCATCACTGGGCTTAAAGAGACCATCAGAATCATATGGAGTACCTACAAGGAAGTCTGAGGCCAAGGAAAATCAATGGCAGACCCTCAAGTGCAAGAAGCCCAAAGGTAAAGATAAAGAATTACCTAGTGCACGCACGCTTAGTGGACGAAATAGACCTAATTCCATCTTGATTAAGGCCAATGAAGGAGTTACATACGCGGAGGTACTGCGTCAAATAAAGAATGACCCGGAGTTATCTCACGTGAAGAATGAAGTTAACAGGATACGCAGAAATGCCCTGGTACTTCAGTTAGAACGGACAGCCAAAGATGCACATGAGTTGGCTCGCATTGTTGAAACTAAGGTTGGCCATAGCGCATCGACTTTGGTCCTGACTAATCTTATTACTTTGGAGATTAAAGATATAGATGAGGTTACTACAAAGGATGAAGTTTTAGAGGCTCTGAAATCACACCTCGAACTAAAGGAGATTAACATGCTAATCGCTCGTTCCTTGCGGCAAGCTTACCAATCAGTCATTGATGTAACATTCGCCAGTGATGACCTGATTAAGCGGATCCTTAATTGGAGAGTAAGCGACCTTTACACTCACAGTGATCACAGGGCGATCTTGTACGAGATTGCAGAGAAGAAAGTGAAGAACAAGTGCAACGAGTGGATGCCCACACGGAAATAGAACATCAAATCGCTAGACCGTTAAGTGTCCGCCACTATCATATGAGAAGAGCGTTTAGAATGTGGTGCATCAGGCCATCTGGCAAATGCACTTATGAAGCATATCTCTGAAGCATGTGATGCATCGATGACTATGTCTAAGAGCGGATTTAAACATCGTCAATCTGCCTACTGGTGGACAAATGAAAATGCAGAATTGCACAAGCAATGTCATCGCGCACGTAGACTTGCCCAAAGAGCCCGCACTCATCGTGATACGTTTAATAGCTTATTTAAAGAAGCACAAAGGGCGCTTGTCAAGGCCATTGAGACAAGCAAGCGTCGATGCTGGCTTGAACTGTGCGTAGAGGCCAACAATGACTTATGGGGACGACCATACAAAACAGTCATGGCACGATTGAGTAGGGCACCAATGCAACCCACTAGTACGGTATTGATTGATAAGATTGTTTCCGCTCTCTTTCCCAATGATACCCAAGGGACTATACTGCGCACGCAACACTCGGACGATATACCTCCTATAACAGAAATGGAGCTACATAATGCTTACGCTAAGACTAGAGACAATGCTGCCCCTGGCCCTGATGGTATCCCTAATGCGGCAGTTAAGTTGGCGATTCAGAAGAATCCAGCTATATTTCTAAAAGTATATAATGCTTGTCTTCTTGAGGGTATTTTTCCTGATTGCTGGAAAACTCAAAGGTTAGTCCTGTTACCTAAGGGCAATAAGCCACTTGATGATCCTTCATCATACAGGCCATTGTGTATGCTCGACACGGTAGGTAAAATATTTGAAAAAATAATATGTAGCCGACTGGAAGCATTCACTGAAGGATTGCACGGCTTATCTTCACGCCAATTTGGATTTCGGAAATCAAAATCAACAGTCGATGCCATTAAACTGGTAGTGTGTACCGCAAGAAATGCAATCAGTGGTAAGAGATGGAAAGGTGGCACTAAACAGTATTGTGCCATTGTCGCTCTAGATGTCAAGAATGCCTTTAATTCAGCGCGCTGGTCTTCTATTATGAATTCTCTTAAAGAGTTTTGAGTACCGGGTTATCTACAGAATGTTTTGGCCAGACACTTTGAGGATAGAATAATATTATACCGAACGGATGAAGGCATTGTATCGCATAAGGTTACTGCGGGAGTCCCCCAGGGCTCGGTTATGGGACCTATATTGTGAAATATTATGTATGATGGCGTGTTGAAAATTCCACAACCACTTGGTTGAATAACAGTAGACTGCGCCGACGATATCGCACTAATAGTGACGGCTAAGACTCTTGATGAAGTCACTGAAAATGCCAGTGAGGCAATCAGCAACATCAGTAGATGGATTAAGTCGGCTGGTCTACAATTCGCGGAGCACAAGACAGAAGTAGTTCTTGACAGCAGTCGTAAGAAGGTAGATAGTATTACTCTTAAAGTTGGTAACTGCCGCATTAGTTCTGCGCCATCTTTAGGATACTTGGGTGTACAGCTTGATGCCAGGTTAAACTTCAAAGAGCATCTAAAGATATCAAGTGAAAGGGCGCAAAGAGCTGCAGCTGCCTTGTGTCGGCTCATGCCTAACATTGGTGGCCCACGCCCACCCCAGAGGAAGCTATTAACTTACGTTGTTAATTCTGTCAGTGGAATTAAATCGTATTGTGAGCTGGCCACCGACGCTGCTGAGGTATTTGCCGGAATTCTTCCTTTAGATTTAGCTGCAGATGAACTGGCTAGGCTGCACAACATATGTAAGGCCGCAGTGGATTCTCTACAGGGTGTTAAAAACGTGGAACGTCATCTTTCTATAGAAATATGGCAAAAACGATGGAACGATTCTAACAAAGGCCGATGGACTTATTGTATCCTTCTAGACATACAAAGATGGATCAGTAGGAAACACGGGGAACTAGATTTCCACCTAACCCAGTTGCTGACTGGACATGGTTGTTTTAGGTTCTATTTCCACCATTTTCACCTGGATAATAATGATTTCTGCCCCATCTGTCCGACATTGGTTGAGGATGCCGAGCACATATTAGTGAGCTGCCCTCGTTTTAGAACACAACGTGAGCACTTGATGAACACCATTAATAAGCCGATAAGACCAGAGAGCATTCTATCAATAATGCTGGAAGCTTCTGAAAACTGGAAGGCAGTAGCCAGATTCGCAAAAGAGGTGATGACCAATATTAGAAATGCCGATAGAATTAGGCGAATGGGCTAGGATGAATTAGGCTAGCTGATTCTATTTTGAGTTGCAGTGGACGAACACCGAACCCCCGACCACTTGTGTGGATGGGGGGCGTAGGATAATCGCATAAGAAGAGGAGCCGTATAGGCTAACTAACAGCCCCGCCGAAGTGATATTCTCGGATAGTTCCGGCGGGATGCTGGTTTCGAGAGGTCACTAGTGCAGAGCTTGCTCTGCCTATACACATGTATGCAGTACAGACAGCTTCAGCAATGTCCTTATGATCATGCTGCTTCTTATTTATCTCTCTGTTTTATTCTGTACCCTAATCATGTTTCATGTTTGTTCTTTACTTTTCATGTTCTTTGCAGTAAAGAAATACGTAAGGCCCATTAAAAGCATCACGAGATACGCTTATACCTTAGACCCGCGGATATTTCTGCCTTTTATTGTTATGGTCATAAAAAGCATGAATACATCGTTGCAAAAATATGAAAATTGTTTTAAGCTTGACGTTCTTACGGTGTAGAAGGAGATATCAAGAGAAAGAGAGAGAGAGAGAGAGAAAGAAGAGAGAAAGATACACACACACACACACACACACACACATTTTTATAATGAGTAATATAATCAGGAAAATAAAGATTTGTTCTTAAAAAAGTATTTTTTTCTAATTTTGTAACTTTTTAAATATATGAATTATCCATAGAAATATTTTAGGTATATGGTACAGTATTTTTTACATTGATATTATTATTTAACCCTTTAATAAATCAATTACATTATTCATAAATATAATTTATAAATATAAAACATGCCGGGGCCGAAGCAGTCGACGGAAGTCCCGGCAAGCAGATGTATGACTCGTGCTTTTGCCTAAGCTTTCAATACCTCGAAACTATATATATATATATATATATATATATATATATATATATATATATATATATATAATACATCGTCACTTCTGCATAAATAAGAAGGCAATATCCAGCCTCGTCCGCTTAAAAAATATGCTATTCGCATACGAATATTTTGAATTCAGTACTGCTTGAATTTCAGTAGGCACCACTACTAAAATATTCATGGTATTTAATTGAAAAGACGGAAATATATATAGTATGTATATTATATTGTATATATTAATTATATATATATATTAAATACGGTTTCTACTGAGAAAGTAGTGGCGGTGGAACACGATATCCCGTTAAATAAAAAATATTTCAAACAATAGTTATAGATCTTATCAAAATACATTACTTATAGTATGCGACTAATTTCTACAATCAGCATTACTCGAGCAAAATGTATTCGAAGGTATCTGTATTTCATATAAACGTAAAATTGTTCAAGGAATCTCGAGACGGAACTATTGAACTTTTCTCTTGAAAGATATAGTTTGTACTGAAAAAATGTATAGAACAAAAAATATGTATTTTAATGAGCTCTGTGATTTTTATTTTAATTTTTTTTGGAATTTTTTTATTTTCTATGATAAATTGAGCAAAGCATGATTTTTATGGAGTTTTCATAAATTTCATAAATAAATATTTAATTTCGGTTGAAAGTTGCTAGGATATTCGGAATTTGCGTTCCAAAAAACATAAGTATAAAAATTTTTAGAAAAGTTGGTTGAGAGAACCAACTCAATACAGCCACACCACTGCCGATATTTCAAGGGATTTCAAAATGAAATTGTTGATTTTTATTTCAGAAATATTATCAGAGGATAAACTTATCTATACGTGTAGAGATCTACACGTAGATAGATTTATAGATAGAGAATTGTTTACATAAATATTATTTAACTGTTTAATAAATCCGTTACATTACTATTGTAAGTAAAGCTAAGACAGTGGATGCTAATATATATATATATATATATATATATATATATATATATATATATATTGCTATGTGAGTACCATAACGAAGATCGTGAATGAACTTCGGAAAAACGAGCATAACCGATTTGTCGATTTTTTTGAATGTTGATTAAAATGATCGTAGCGATGTTTAATGGAAATATAATTTAACCATAAAATATTCTTGTCCACATATATAACACACTACGTTGCCTGGCGATTGTCGTCTGTGTCAGGGAGGATTTCGAGCAATAAGTGCGGCTTATTTGTTTTGATCTGCTTTTGATACCCGTTCGATTCGAAGGGTAAAGAGATTAATGCTCTTTATAGAGAATCACTATAGTTATTACAAGTTTTGACCTTTAAACTATTTATGGTTCAGAAACATAAATTTTGTATAATAGGCATATATGATATTTACATGCTATATATAAACGTGAAAAATGAGAATTGCTATATTGATTATATGTGTTCTAAATTCTATATACACATAGAAAATTCAAAGAATGAGCCAAGATAAAGAAACCTATTCGACCAGACATTTCTGCCGTTTACTACGTAAAAGGTAGATCAGTTAATTTTACCGTTGCAGCTAAAATTAAATTCACAAGGAACACCAATTGATGATTCTTCAAGTAACAATCAAGTAAATGACTTTATTCTATATATATTTTTATTGGTTGTAATTTTTGAAATACAATGAGAAACGTAGTAGAAACGCTCTACTCATAATTTTTTTCTAACAAATATATTTGATTTTTTTCGATTTACTATAAATATTTATTAATATAAAACACAAATTAATCGGATTAAATAATTGTCAGAAAAAAATTATGAGTAGAACTAGGTAGAACGTTACTGCATACAATTTACTCATTATATATAAAAGTATAGCTTTATTATTTATTTGTTTTTATATGATACTAGCATCCTCCGTCTCGGCTTCGCCCGAGATAATAATTTAATCGATTTCATAAACAATTCAATCTTATCTAAGTAAAAAGTAATCTATATTTAAAAATCTATATTACTGTAAATAATTAACCGTAATTTACTTATCGTCGCTTCTGTATAAAAAGCTGCCTTGAGTTCGGGTGGTAGAAAAAGATTTCAGAGACGCCTTCTACGAAGAGTATCATGTTCGGACTATAAGAAATGTTTCGGGACAACTGCTATATAGAGTTTTGTGTTGAGGAGGTAGAATACAACGTTCAGGTATCCTGGGACTACTTTTACTGGCAGTGTGCATGTTCGAATGATAGAATACGAATTTCTTCTTAAAAGTCGTACTGACATATCTGGACATAGTTTCCCACCAACTATACACGACACTCCCCGTAGAAGTCGTTCCAAATTATCTGGAAATCGCATTCTATCATCCGGACACGAAACGCCCCTCAGAAGTTGTCCCGACATACCTAAACATCGTTTCCTACCATTTAAAGACGGTAGTCCCAGTAGAAGTCGTCCTGAGAAAGCTAGCATCGCTTCCTAACGACTAAAGATAATACTCCCCGTAGAAGTCGTTTGGAAAGATCTAAATATCATATTTTACTTACCAACACGAATCCTTCCATAGCAGTTGATTTCCTCATATCTGGACGTCGTTTTCTATCAACTAAATACAATATTCCCTGTAGAAATCTCTCAGAGATACCTGGACATCGCATTCTATCATCCGAACACACAACTGCCTATAGAAATCGTCTTGAGGCAACGGGATATCGTAATCAACCGTCTGTACATGCCAATACAATATTTCTCAGTAGAAACCGTATTTAATATATGTATATATTATGTACAATATGTAATATACATACAATTTATATATATATATATATATATATATATATATATATATATATATATATATACATATTTCGTATATTTCTGTTTTTCAATGAGATACCGTGAATATTTTTGTAGTGCCAACTGAAATTCAAGCAAAATGTTGGTATGCGAATGGCATATTTTTTAAGCAGACGATGGATATTTCCTTTTTTGCAAAATTGACGATATATTTTATTTATACATACATAGTTTCGAGGTTTTTGGTAAAGAACTCTATTTTGCCATCATTTCCTTTGTTCAAACTAAAAAAAAATGTATAGAAATAAAAATATAATTTGTCATCACAAACTATATTCAATATGATTTGGCATACGGAACCATTTTATAAAAGAAGAAAGAAAGACAGAGATAGAAGAGAATTCGAATTAGAATTGTATTTATTAGATATATTATAACACAAATTAATCATAATTTCAATATTACATATATAACAACACTTTCTAACAATATAAATATAAAAATATAATAATATAATAGGATGAAAGTAAAATATAATAACAGAAAAAATCAAATAATAACAATAATAATAATATTAACATTACTTAGGAGGTGCTTATGTGTATCAAATCAATTACTAAGATAACGTTCTCTATAGAATCGAATTAGCGCAGGCTTAAAAGCAGAGGTTTTATAGGAAGACCTTATATGTGCTGGTATTTCATTCCACAAACGTGAAGCAGCAATGGTGAATGAGTACATATTGCGTGATAATCGTGCCCTATTAATAAATAGGTCAATTTCAACATCACGGAGCGAAACTAAACTGATACTTTTTTTTAAATTTTAGCTTATTATAAATATAAAGTGGTTCACTGTGTCTCAGTACAGATGCCAGTAGCATAACGGTAAGGTACTCTCTACGTAGATTATATGGTAAAATTCCTAGTGTCCTCTAAGCGGAGGAAATATCATCGGATTTTTTAAGGTCTAAAGCGAACCGAATTGCAGCGTTCTTACAGCGATGTAACTTCAACATCAGTTCGGCGGAAAGGTCAAGAAAGAGAGAACAGCAATAATCTAAGTATGGGAAGACTAGCTGCTTAATAAGTCTTACTTTTAACTGACGTGTAAAGCAGTTACTGCTTTTGCGTAATCTTGCTAATGCTGCAAAACTTTTCCTTGCGATGAGCATGCATTGCGGGGCCCAAGTTAAGGAGCTATCGAAGGTGATACCGAGTATTTTAATAGTATTAGTGTATGCAACTCTATCGTGGTTTAAGTGAAGTGATATTAAATCGGAGATAGGCAGACGATTCACAAAGTTCCTAGTACCTAACCAAATGGATTGTGTTTTACTGGCGTTGATAAAAAGACCATTAAAAGTCGCCCAAACAAATAGATTATGAAGGTCAATGTTCATCTTCGTAATTATTATTTCTCAATCACTAAACTGCTCGTTAATGTAAATGGTAAAATCGTCAGCGTAAAGGTCATGTTTACTATATTGGAGAGCTAATGGAGCATCATTATTAAATAGAGAGAACAACGATGGGGCAAGCAAGCTACCTTGCGGAACCCCAGACGTGCGAGTCATCATAGAGTAATTTTCACCTGTAGTTGAGCTTACGTATTGTTTCCTATTAGATAAAAATGAGGTAATCCAGTTAAGCGAAGCATCAGAAAAACCAAAGTGTTCCAGTTTTCTGCATAATAACGGTATATTAACCAAGTCGAAAGCTCGAGAAAAGTCAATCGCAATCAAGAGTACAACTTCTTTGTTATCGGAGGCTTGGCGAATATCATCACAAATTTTCAATAGAGCTGTTTGTGTGCTATCTAGTTTTCTAAAACCCGACTGGTAGTTGTCTAGTATCTTATTTTCGGTGATAGAGAGAGAGAGAGAGAGAGAGAGAGAGAGAAAGAGAGAGAGACAGATTTTCTCACGTAAGAAAAAATAAAATTTACAAAAATCAAAAGATATCCATAAGTTGTGAGAGTAGTGTCAGATTAACCTGAAGAACAAAAAGGGTAATACCGACTTACGCCACACCTTCTTTAGGATACGAATTCTAAAGTTGGATATGAACA
Source organism: Sycobia sp. Sy_11 (assembly GCA_018907035.1). NCBI lineage: Eukaryota > Metazoa > Arthropoda > Insecta > Hymenoptera > Epichrysomallidae > Sycobia > Sycobia sp. Sy_11. The sequence continues at coordinate 690,803 of JACCIC010000146.1, read as the reverse complement.
TTCGTTTGAGCTGGCCTGGTATTACTACTTTAAGCGGACTACTTTAAGTTGATGTTCGTCATTTAAGACGATACGTAGTGGCCGCTGGTAAAACTGATTGTTAAAACCATTAGCTTAATTTATTGATGAAATTAAAATGATTTTCGATAAAAAACATGGCCTATGCCCTTCTCACGATAATATAGAATCTATATGTCAAATTCCAGAACAATCGGTTCATTAGTTTTTTCGGTTATCGTGTACAAATAAAAACACGCTTTGTCTGTATAAATTAGTATGATATGATATGAAGTATGATATGATATGATATGTCATCGGGAAATATTATATATAATATAATTTTTATGATTATTAAATTATATAATTATATTATTTATTTATGAAGATTTATTAATGAAAAACAATGTAAAAATTACATTGTTATTCTTAAATTACAGTTATTTTTTAGTAAACAGAATTTGTTACATTTTTTATTTACAATATATTTCTAAATTGTATAAGGTTTTAGAAGCTTTAAAAAAAGGTGCTTAATTTTAATATTAGATAATATTGCAGTCTCAAGTAGTACTTAATTAAATATAAGATGTTTTATTCTTACTTTATAGTTTGGGTGATGCTATGTTTATAAACCATACATAATTTGACAGAAAAAATTCCAATTCATTATTTTCAAAATTTTCAAAAATAAAATTATGTAAATTTAAAACCTAGATTCAATATAACACATATAATCGATACATGGCTGATTAAATGTTAAAATTTACATTAAAGCTCACAGCGCTTACGTTACAGACTCTAACGTCACGCGTAGTTTCGGATTACTACCAGTAATCCACAACTCTTATAGCTTACATCTGTTACGTCACGGATGACACGCGCAATTCCGGGATGATCCAGAATGCCCATAGCTTACAACGTCGACGTCACAGGCTCTGACGTCACGGGTCCTGACGTCAGCGACCTTTAACACTATTTCCTTTCTCTCTCTTTCTCGTAGAGGGAGAGGAAAGTAGGTAATTCTCTCTCTCCCTCATAACACGCTGTTTTTTAAATACTACGCCGCACGGCCACTAGCGATGTGTGTAAGAGAGAGAGAGAGAGAGAGAGAGAGAGAGAGAGAGAGAGAGAGAGAGTGCTATATACTTTTCTCACTGGCAATACTAGTTGCGTGTTAGAGAGAGAGAAACGTATATATCTTTCTCTTTTCCAATACCGACTGCTATATTACAGAAGAGGGTCTATGGTATCCATGGGAGCTAGACGAAAAGAGAACAATATACTTTCCTCTCTCTATCTGCCAGAGCTCTTATACAACTACGTTTATAGTTACCAATGAAAACTTTTCCGCTGCTCTTGTACACCCTCTTTGTACTTGTACATTAGATTACATATATATATATATATATATATATATATATATATAACTAAATAATTACAATAAAAAAAATGTTTTTTAAGTAAATACAATAGACTTATTTAATTTAATAACAATATCATTTTTTGTTATATTTCATTAATATTGGAATATGTAACTAAATTATACACTTTTTTTTTAAACTCTTAAAATTATCGTTCAACCTCTTCATTCTATTTTTTACGTAACAATCACAATTGCAGAATTCCTGTATTTTAATGTGAAAATTGAAACACTTGTGGTTCTCCAAAAGTTCTACGATTTCAAAATTAACTTCACACAAATGCAATCTTCAAACCACCAAGGCTCGTTGAAATCATTAATCTTATTATAACAAATATTTAGAGTATCGGCTAAACTTAACTGCCGTAAATCATCAGGAATTACATTTTGAACATCAATGATGTATTGCTTTTCTATTTTATCTAATAAAATATAAAAGATTTCTGCCACACTTCCTTCCTGATTTTTCATATATTTTGCATTGCACTCTACATCGCTACATCCATATTGAAACTGTAAATTCTCAAATCCTTCAAATAGATATCTCCCTGGATGCTCCGTACAATGTTTTTGCAAATACTCTTCTTTTTCAAGTTTAATATTTAAATTTTTATAAATTTCTTCAGCGGTGCCCCGCGCTTCTAGACGTAATAAAGTAAAACAATTTAATGCAATTAAAAATTGCAATCCAAACCCACGTTTTGAACTGCACTGGCGTATTGTCCACAAAAGTAACGCAATGTTTCTTATTACAACGCGGTACCAAAATTTAATATAAAGTGTCGACGATATAGCTAGTTAAAGCACACGTTTAAAACTGATGTGGATGCTGCAGTCAAATTATCTCATGGTGCTAGACCTACATTTACAGTCAGAAAATTTCTTCACCGTTTTCTCTTTTTTTCCAAATTCAATGTCCTTTTCCATTTCCTACGCACTTGCCTAACTCACGCTAGAGTCAGCCCGAGCTCCCCTACTGTTTACATTAGAGCTAGTTGGAGCAATAGAGGAAAACGTTTTCAATGCTGCTTGCTGTATTTCATAGGCAGGTAGAGAAAAAGAAGATTTTTCTACACAAGACAGGCAGCTCAGTCGAAGCTCCGTTTCGAAAACATTACAACATCAATGAAAAGTTTTTTCTCTATAGATAAATGTTACTTATATTACGTATACATTAAAAATAAACCTGTTTCATCAATTTCTTGCGGCCTTCGATGACGATTTTCGAGTATTCAAGATTTTACTAAATATGCATTCTGTACTGCGCATACAGGCCTAAAGCATAATGTATGATGACTGCAGTACGTATTGCCTGAACCTTGTAATTTCCATAATGGAGGGCTCTTTAAGTCCTCAAGATTTTTAATATTGTTTGAAAATTTTTGCAGGTATATTTTCTTTTGAAGACCTTTCACATAGATCGTTCGAGCATTTTTTAAAGAATTAGCAATTATTTTTTCAATTTCTTCATATGGTATATTGCTTGAACTCCATGGTAAGCCGTGATAATTACTTTCTAACCGTTGATTCTCACTCTTTTCTTTCTCAGATAGTCTACACCATTTTTTCGGTGCTTCAAAGAGCTTTTAGCTTAAAGCCTTGCACGTCTACAATGTACACCATAATTAGTAAGAATGATTTTTTTATTATCCGACTGCTTTTATAAGATAAATAAATATCCTCACTATTACTTTTCAATGCATGTGCAAATGTTATATTACATATTGCTCATTATTCGCATATATAGCTTTTCAGTAATTTTTAATTCAGTTAAGCTTTTCATTTAAAGCAAGAGATATACGTTTCACTGAAAAAGTGAAAGGATATTTTCCAGCATATATTAGGCATGCTGCTATATCAAGATTTACTTTTATAGAAAGGTTACTGCAACAAACAAAATTTTGAGGCTTCGCTAGTTATACAAGTAAGACGAAGCAGCAAATTTACACAGTATAGATTTGAATTTCAAACTATTCACATTTTTATATATTGGCAGCTTGTCGTGACCAGCTTTTTTTTACCCTATAAAGTTACTGATCTTTATTGAAACTAAATTATAGTGAAATAATTTTTTTTAAACGTGTATTGTTTTGATATTAAATTATTGATGATATTAAATTATCTTGTCTTGTAAGCGTGCTGTCAAGCATTATGGCGTTATTAAAATATTATCAGGATCTCATTCAACGGCTCCAAGAATTTTGTTTGTTTGCAACTAGAAATATGGCTGATAGTGATGATATTGTTCGATGGATGGATCATGCGTCTGCAGCAATTACATCGATAAACCGTCTCATGAAAAATACTAGAATCACGTCTGAGAATCGCTGTTTCATACACTTGCAAATCCTTTCAAATCATTTTTGCAAATTAAATAGTTAAATTAAATTAAAATCATACAGCAAATAGTAGAAATAAAGTATTTTAATACAAAAAAATTCTGAAATAAATAGTACTACGAATTTAAATGAATAGTTTGCAACGCATGTTAAAGAACCCATTACACGTGATATGGATGAATTTCAAGAGCCAGATTCTGGCTGGTCGTTGCATTCTATACTAAATTTAGCTATCAATATGTATAAATGCAATCCTATAAAACGTAGCTTATATATTGCACTACTTGCAGCAATAGAAAAAAGACATGCATCTGTTAATGTAAAAAATAATGATAATCAATGCTTTAAATGGGCAGTTTTATCAGCTTTATATTCAGCTAAAGTAAATCCTAATCGACTCTCCGCATATAAGCAGTATGAAAATGTTCTCAATTTTAATGATATTAAATTTCCAGTCAAGACAAAAGATGTAGTTAAATTTGAGAAATATAATCATAATATTTCAATTAATTTATATATGTTGAAAAAGAAAAAAAAATCTTTTATGTATCTCCATGCTATATAACAGCTATAAAAAAAGAAAAGCATTTACTTATTATAGAAGATAACTACAATGATGAAAATAGCGAAAGCATACGTGATGATAATCTCCAACTTTATTATCACTATGTTTGGATTAAGAATTTATCTTGCTTTATGAGTTCGCAATTATCAAAACACAATGGAAAAATTTACCTTTGCGATCGTTGTCTACATTATTTTATATCCGCAGAAAAATTAACATTGCATAGCATTGATTGTCAGGAAAAAAATCATTGCAAAATTAAACTACCGACTAAAAAGAATAATATTTTACAGTTTAAAAACTTTTCATATAAGGAACGTGTCCCATTTGTTATATATGCAGATTTTCAATATATATTAGAAAAAATAGAAAATCATAAATATGCACAGCAACGACATAAAGCATTTAGCGTTGATTTAAATACAAAATGTAGTTTTGATGATGCACAATCGGAATACCAAAGCTATAGACAAGTAGATGAACAAATAGGACCATCACCTGCTGAATGGTTCATGCAGAAATTACAAGCATTTTCAGAACATATAGTGCAAGTATATGTGAATCTAATACCAATAAATCGACTTACAGATATTGAAATCTTACATTTTGAAAAAGCAAAAATTTGTTAGATTTATGAAAAGAATTTTAATTGTGAGGAAACGAAATTCCAAGATCATTGTCATCTCACAGGACGGTAGGTTTATTTATTATTATTATTAAATCGACTTAGTATTAAATATAATGTTTTATATTAAATATAAAATTATATTAAATATAAAGTTTTATATTATCGATTTTTTAAAATTTAAATATCAATTGCGGATATCGAGATCCTGCGCATAATTTATGCAATTTGAATTATAATGATCAAAAGTTATGCCAGTTGTATTCCGCAATTTATCAGGGAATGATTCACATTTATTCATTAAAGAGCTAGCTACAAATTTTGAACGTCGAGTGCATCTTCTACCAGAAAATAAGGAAAAATATATCTCATTTACAAAATATGTAAAAGGCATAGACATTAGTTTCAGGTTTATTGATTCAATTCGCTTTATGCCTTGTGCTCTCGATAAATTAGCCTCATATCTGGAAGAGCATCGTATTTTAGAAAATACTTTTAAAAGTGATTTCCGAACAAACGATCAAATTAATTTAGTTAAAAGAAAAGGATCTTCCCATATAATATGTTTCATCTTTTGATAGACTACGAGAGGCATAGCTTAGAGGCATAGCTACCAGTAAAGGATGTATTTTATAGTAATTTAAATAATGCAACCATTGCTGATGAAGATTATACACATGCTCAACTAGTTTGGCAAAAATTTGATATTAAAACTTTAGGTGACTTTTCGGATTTGTATCTGAAAACAGATGTATTACTTCTTATTAACATATTCGAAAACTTTCGAAAAAATTTTCTCGAATATTCCGGTCTTGATCCAGTACACTATTATACCACTCCCGGTCTATCATGAGATTCCATGCTAAAATATACGAAAATAAAATTAGAATTGCTTACCGATATGGATATGCTTGTGTTTATTGAAAGAGGTATTAGAGGCGGTATTAGTCAGTGCTCTAATCGATATGTAAAAGAAAATAATAAATACATGAATATTGACTTTGATAAGACAAAAGAAAATACATATTTGCTCTATTATGATGTAAATAATCTTTAGAGCTGGGCTATGACACAATATCTTCCTTACGGAGGCTTCGACTGGTTTCAAAATATGGATGATGATGATGAAACCAAATTGCTTAACATAGCAGAAGACTCTCCTACTGGATACATACTAGAGGTTGATTTAGAATATCCTGAAAGTATACATGATACCCATAAAGATCTACCTCTGTGCCCCGAACATGTTGCACCTCCAGGAAGTAAAGTGAAGAAATTATTAACGACATTATACGATAAACATCGCTATATTATACATTATCGAGCATTGCAACAAGTACTTCAATATGGCTTACGCTTAGAAAAAATATATAGAGTATTAAAATTTAACCAGAAACCATGGCTTAAAGATTATATTGATTTAAATAGTGAAAAGAGAAAGCATGCTAAAAATGAATTTGAGAAATTATTTTTTAAATTTTTAATAATGCTATTTATGGCAAGACTATGGAAAATGAAAGAAAAAGAGTCGATGTAAAGTTAATAAATAGATGGGATGGACGTTATAGTGCAGAAGCACTAATCGCTAGTCCAAATTTCCAAAATTGCTCCATTTTTTATGAAAATTTCATTGCCGTACAGTTATTGAGAACTGAAATTTATATAAGAAAACCTATATACGTTAGATTGTCTGTATTAGATTTATCTAAAACTCTTGTTTACATATTTCATTGTGAATATATTATGAATATATGCGATTTCATATGAATCATTCATTATGAATCATTATGAATATATGCGAAATAGAGTATGTGAAAACTGTAAATTATTATATACAGATACTGATAGTCTTGTATACGAAGTAAAAAAGATTGATATGTATGACTTGATGCAGAAGCATAGTTATGAATTTATTACGTCGGATTATTCTGAGAATAATCCTTATCAAATATCTTAGAAAAATAAGAAAATTGTCGGGTTAATGAAAGATGAGTGTAATGGTAGAATTTTAACTGAATTTGTTGGATTTCGAAGTAAAATGTATAGTATGACAATTCAAGGTGAAAGTCAAATCAAGAAAGCCAAAAGTGTTAAAAGTGCAGTAGTGAAAAATATAATAAGTTTTGAAGATTACATATAATGCATGGAAGGAACAACACATCATATATAGAGATCAGATTAATATTTACTTGACACTTCATATTCTACAAGCGGAAAAACAAAATAAAATAGCATTGAATCCTTTTGGCGATAAGCGTTTTATAGAAACAAACTCAACAGTCACTCTTCCTTGGGGACGTTATAGCATTCGTGAATATGAACGAGTATTAAATAGAAAAGTTGCTAAAAGAATCATAGATGACGTTCAAAATGCACAAATACTTCAACTATCTACTGAACAAGTTGCAACCGGAATAGCACAAGAAGTCGTGGATAGTAGTAGCTTAGTACATTGCTCAACTGAACAAGCCAGAACCTGCATAGAAGAAGAGGCTAGCGATAAAACTTTACAAAGGTCACCTGCGCAAGTCGGGATAGTGAGCGGTGAGCGATAGAGCATGCGCAAACGACGTTGAAGCACGTTCGACATGAAGATGGCAAATGGAGGGGACATAGACCTTATGGAAGGAGTGAAACAACCAAAAAATTAAGAGTGTAGAAAGAACTCAGTCATTCAGTGTCTAGTGATGGACAGCAATTTTGCGCAAGCAGGCATTCGAAGCAGTGGCTCTGAAAAAAAATTAGCACACACTTTTATCCTAGAAGCAACTGTTCAACGATAATCATAGACAATGGATCAGAGTCCCGAAACGACGTTCGCTGGTGCTGAGTCGTCTACTCAACTGGTAGCACAACTGACGGCTGCTGATTTCATATCAAATTTTAACATAAACGGCGTACAACTAGTGAATCCATCTCTTCATTTTTTTTTTAATTTTTAATTATAAATAGTAGAAAATAATTATATAAAAATATTTTTAAAATATTTTTTGTAAATTGTTCAGATGGATTTGACAAATATCGCAGGAGGTAGCTTTCTTCCCACTAAAAAAAATTGTTGAATTAGAAAGAAATAGAAATTATATGATACAAAAATCAAAAAATTTTATACGAAATTTGGGTGGAAAACAGTGTCGATCTTGATTGTGAATTCCAATCTTTTTCACCTAATCGAATTTCAAAAGCTTTAATGAAAGATGAAAGATTCTTCAACAATATGTGCGAGTATGCAAATAAACTTAAATTATTTATAAAATCTTTGGGTAAGGATAATTTTGAATTTAAAACAGCTTAATATGTAAAATGTATGTGTAGAATGAAATAATTAAACAACAATTTATTTAAACCGAGATGTACTTATTTATTAATCCTCATTATCAAAATTATACAAAGTTAATTTACATATTAAAAGTATAATCATTTTATAATTTCTTATTACTTAAGTTATAAACTCTCTTTATTTGTAACTATTATGAGAGCTATCAAATCCAAGCCACTTGACGAAAACTTTATCTCCTCGACGTTTAAGAACTTTTTCAACAAGATAAACGTTTGGATACTTGGTTCATAGAAACTCTTGTTCATAGAAATATCCAGCGATAGGTTGATTTTTATAATCTTTTAAATGGTAAGTTGTAGGATTGGTTGCTGCAACTCTGTTGATTGTGAATATTTCTGTTGACCAGTTAGGTGTATATCCTTTCTCAAAACTCTGTTTCAGTTTACTCATTCATACTGTATCTTCAATATTAAACTCTACCAAGTAACGTTCACAAAATTTGTGATTTATTTGCTGATGTATCATCTTTCGGTTTAACACCGATAGTTCTATGCTTTGTCGCATTATAAGCAGTACATTTTCATTAAATTTTGGTAAAATGTCAATCAACTTATAATTTTTTTATTAAATTTTGACAAAATGTCAATCCACTTATAATTTTCGCAAAGACTAAACTGTATCCAAATTTTTTCTTTCAAAGTACGATTGAAACGCTCGCATATAGATTCTTTTAGATTACTATATGTTGAGTATAGAGTAATATTATTTTTTCTCATTAGTTCCTGAAAATTTACATTGTAAAATTCTTTACCTCTATCTGTATGCAAATTCTTTGGTGTACGTCCATGCTTGAGAATAGTATTTAAAGCTGTTACCACATCTTTACCAGTTTTTTTTTGGTGGTTTTTTTTTGCAGCCCATGTAAATTTAGATAAGGTATCTATGACTGTAATCATGTATTTGTATCCTTTATTTTCTCGAGCATAAAGTTACATTTCAACGAGATCTGCTTGCCATGTCTCATCTATATCACGTAATTCAAATTGTCGTCGAATATAATGTCGACGAGCAGGGTTATGAATTTTTTTTTTTTTTTTTATTTGTTCAAATAATTCATTGTATGTTTTTCCTACTAACTCTATAACTTGTTTTACCTTGTTATTAATAGAAATCAATTCACTTCTAATTTTTTATTTATACGCATTGAATGAAGTTTTTGAATCAGCAATTATTTTTTTTAATTCTACAATAGATGGTGGTATTACTAATAAAACATCGATTTTTTCATTTATCTCACTTAAAAGTTTTAATATGTTTGAAGTTTCCTCTTGTACATAAGTTGTCAATGTATCTAAAGCAACAGCATCATTTAATTTAATTGGTGGTGAGAGATTACAGAGTCGTTTATTTTCCATATCATATTGACTATCATATGTAAATTGAAATCCAACGCCAGGTGGACCTTGACTGACTAGAGTTTTTTCTAGCTTCCTTGCGAATCCGTCGACACTCATTGTTATATTGATTGGAGTATTATGTTCATATATCAATATATAAGACTAGCCTCACGCAACTCCTCGATAATAGAGTATATTTCATTCGTGTGACTCTGATTTCCTGCAGACCTTTCAGCCAACAATACCTTTAGCCGATTCACTAACTCATTCGGGTTATCCCAGTATACATAGTCTAAGGGCATATTTTTTTGTACTATTTTAAATCGAGGTAAAATACCTTCTCCTTTCTTCGTAAACATAGATAAAATAATTTCTAAAAATTGTTTATTTTTCATTACACGAGTTCCTTTATTTTTATCATAATATTCTTTATGAGCATTGAATACTTCGAGAATCTTTGATAAGTTTTACGATCGTTATTGTTAATGAGTCTTAGATCTGGTAATTTTCTAAATAATAGTTCTAATAAGCCTTTAGTGGTGGGGTATTTTGTATTATTAACTATAGAATTACCGTTGGTGAAATTTATTGGTGAATTTCCAATCATGAGATCATTATTTTACTTATGAAATCCATATACAAAATCAAGAAATGTATGACGATTAAGGTCCACCATACCTAGATATTTTTCAAGACTTTTAGCTTGTTCAATATCACTTTCAGCTGATTCAAAAGAAGTATTAATGTTGTCAGTGCTGTGATAATTTTGTAGAGTGTCATTATTACTAATATCAATATTAGAATCATAATTACTCTCATCATCAGACAACGATTCTTTCATTTTATTTTCCTCTTTAAAGGTAGATAAATTGTTCTTCTCTTCTTTTTTAATATTTGATACATCAGACACTTTTGCTACAATAATGAGTTTATTTAGAGGAGTAATGATTGGTTTGAAGGTTTCATCTAATGCGCGTTCTACATTTTCTCGATCATATTTTAATAATTTATATTTACGTCTTATTGCTTCATATGACTTGGCTAGTTTACGCAATATAATTTTTTCTTGCTGATAATCGGTCATATTGAGTGTTCAACTTTTTAAACCGGAAAGTTCGACATATTTATGTTATACTATATTTATAGCAAAACAGTCGAACCCTTTTCCATATCTACCATAATTTATGTTTTGATCTTTATCAATGACTATAAAACTATGTTTACCATCATTCCAACAAGTTGATCAAATGTTTTTAATTTGATTAAAAGACATGTCTGAGTTTACATGGTCGAGATATATATGTTTTAAACTGACCTTATCTTGTCGAAACAATATAAGTAAATTAACACTATCCCTTACAAGATGCCTTGGAATGTGTCCATAGGACTGACAAAGATAAAAAGAATCAAAATTCTTATGTCATCCCATGCAAAAGTAAGCTTTATCATTGTCCTGTTTCTCGCAAACAATATCATCGAAAATCATAATAGAGTTAGAAAGTACGATGTCAGTTGATACTACTGCTTCATGTTCACTAAATGAAAAATATTGTATACCCTCTATTGGTTCCAAAAGTTTTTCTAAATACTTGTATTTTGGTTGATTTAGGTCCTCAAATCACTGATGGTATACTATCTGACAGTAAATTTCTATGCCGTTTACTTTCTTTATTCTGCTCTGTCAAAGAATCAAAATTTATGACTGGTAATTTTGTCGAGTACTCCTTGAATTCCATGTTTGCACATTACGAGTATAAATAGCACGCTTATATATAAATTCAAGTAGTATTATTTTAACTTTCGATATAGAATGATCGTACATAAGCTAGAAGGTAGTGGAGTATTTAATAAGATATTTAGTAAATTACCTATTGAACTGCATTTACCAGGTTATCAATATTGTCGTTCTGGGACAAAATTGAAAAAAACGTATAGCTCTTGGTGATCGAGGGACAAATCCTCTTGATTCTGCTTGCAAAGATCATGACATAGTATATTCCAATATTTTTAAATGTAACCTACGCACGCAGCGGATCAAATTCTGACAGATAAAGCTCGCTTGCGTCTTAAATCAAAGGATGCAAGTATAACTGAAAAGGCTGGTGCACTAGCAGTCTATAATGCAATGAAACTTAAAGTAAAGTTAGGATTGGGATTGAAAAAAACACAATTAAGAAACAAAAATTACATGGTAAAAACAATAAATCACCATTGAACAAAATTATTCATTCCGCTGCTTATTTTATGAATCCAAGTTAGAGTTCTCAAAAATTAGTTTGTTCTACATTAGAGGGAGCTGGCAAGGCTGTTTAAAAGGCAGGCGGTAAAGACAATGAGATAATTCCAAGGATATTACCGGTTCCTCAAAAACTTGGTGGTATTTACCATTTCTTGTACCTTTACCGGTTTGAACAGGAGCATTGGTAGGAGGTGTTGCTGGAATAGTTGAAGCTGTTAATGATACCAAAACAGCAAAGCAAGAATTGGAAGAAAATCGAAGGCATAAAAAAACAATGGAAGCAATTGCTTTTGGAAAAGGTCTTTAAAACCATACAAAAAAAGTTACTGTCAAAAAAGAGCTCTCTACTTAAAACCATATACAGGCAAAGGATTAAAAAAAAAGTTTCTCTGCAGAATTGCCAGATCGACCATTATCTGATATTGATTTAATAAAATATGCTCGTATGTTAAAAATTTCAGCTTTTCGAGGTGTATTGCAATGCGTAATGCACTGCCAACTAATGGTCCGCATTATAATGAATCAGGTATTGTGAATCTTGATGATGTTAGCGGTCCTGGAACACATTGGGTCGCATATCGCAAACGAGACAACAGAGTACTATATTTCAATAGTTTTGATGATTTAAAGCCACCCTTACACTTTGTATTATACTTTGGCGATGCTGAAATTATGTATAATTATGAAAGATATCAGGATTTTAATACATATATTTGCGGTCATTTATGCCTGCAGTTTTTACGTAACAATCTTGCAAATATTTCTATATAATCTAAAACATTTTGTAATACATGTCATTCTTAACTTACCCATGATGAATGAATCATTTACTTTGACACTTTCCGGTATATCGTCTATTCTTGATGCCCAATATTTTCCTCCTATTGAGCTTTCATCTAATAAAAATTATGTTCTAGGTTTAGGTGAGCTTTTAACATTTAACTCCATTCCCAATATTGATGAAAATAACAATAAATTTTATGTCGATAAAGAAGTAATTAGCTTACCGTCTGGCAGTTATGGAATTGAAGATATTGAAAATTATCTGAAGGAGAGATTAACTTCTGAAGGTATAATATTAAGTCTTAAGCCTAATAATAGCAGGCTTCGTAGTGTTATTGAGTGTAGTCATCAAATCAACTTTGAACCAAAAGATTCACTCGGTAAACTTTTGGGCTTTCAACAGCGGATTTTGCCAGTAGGTGTTACACACAATTTCAATTTACCTTTAACCATTTTAAAGGTAAATTTCTTGAGAATAGAGTGTAGTATTACAGCAGGTGCCTATATAAATGAACGTCGTATGCACACAATTCACGAATTCTTTCCTGCAGTGCCGCCAGGATATAAGATCATTGAATTACCTTCATATGTCATTTACCTTCCAGTGACTGTCAAGTGCATAGATCATATAGAATTAGGCATTGTTGATCAAAACGGAAATCTAGCGAATTTCTGAGGAGAGGTTATCACTATCAGATTACACGTTAAACAAGTAGCTTAATGAGCACTGGGAATTATTTACAACGCTCTTGGGTATATGAATAGACAGTCATGTCAGCAAACGACCAGTTTTTCACCGACTTTCAAACAAGTCAGTTGCCTGAGCAAAATAAAAAAAAACAAAAACAAAGTGTCATCATCGTTCTCGTCAGAAGACAGCTCTGAATCACAATCCAGCAGTCAAAGTACTTACACCTCAAAACATTCAATTCCTGAAAGTCAAAAGTCATCGCTCCTTGTGAAAAATAAATTGTATTTTTTTCAATTGTTGCAGCAAAATGGTGGATATTCTAAGTATACAATCTCCTGTCGCATTTGATGATTCGATTGTGCATTACGAGGTTCACGCTCATCAGCTATACACATCAACTAATTTTAATAATAGTGATGAAATTCATATATCTATTCAACATCAAGACTTGTGCCTTCTACCTTCACGTGGTTCGCATATGCGGTAAAATTTCTAAAAATGATGGCACAGAGTTGAAAAATACGACACTTATAAACAATGCCAATTGTCACTTATTTGAGGATATTCGATATGAATTGAATGCAATAGAAATTGATAGGTGTAAAAATGCAGGAATTACAAGCCTTACGAAAGGATGGGTTTTTTTAAGTCCGAGTCAAAGTTTAATAATCAAAAATGTAGGGTGGCTTGATATAGAAGAGTCCAATAATATTACTGACAATTTAGGCCATTTTGATGCATCCCTTCCTCTCAATATGATTTTCAGTTTCGCTGAAGATTACCGTTAAATTATAATTAATGCAAAGTATGAACTTGTTCTCGTCAGATCATGCAACGATTTAAACGTTACGTGAAAACAGCAACACTGAGATCAACTGATAGCGCAGAACAATAAGAAAATTTCAAAATAGAAATTACAAATATCGAATGGTTGATGCCATACGTCGTAGTATCAGTTGAATACAAGCTTCGACTACTGAAACAATTGGAAAAAGATCATCCAATTTCTATAAGTTTTCGTACTTGGGAGCTCTATGAGATACAAATTCCAGTTGCTTTGACCATTGTGATATCAGTAATGTGAAACTTTTTCTCAATTCTCAATATTATCCATACGGAAATTTAAATATTGATCTTACTAAAAATCAATATTCGATATTGTATGATATGTATGCAAATTTTCAAAATGTCTACTACATCAAGGAGTCTCAGCCTATTTTAAAGAAAATAGATTTTCGAGATCATATGCCACTTATACGAGGGTAGATTGATAAGTTTCCGGGCTGACCAAGAGATGGTGCCACTAGGCCTACCTTGAGGTGGCATTCTATAGTACCATCCTTAGATAGCTTGTAACTATAGTTTCAGTTCGATCGGAATGTTAGTTTAGGTTTGAGAGCACACTGAACAAGACGTCTCTGTGTTTTTCGTAAAAATGGAAAAGCTGGAAAATCGAGCTGTCATCAAATACTTTCATTTGAAGAGGTTAACGCCGGAGGAAATTAAAGAAGAGATGGACTCAACACTGGGGACATCCTCCCCATCATATTCAACCGTTAAGAAGTGGATTTCCGAGTTTAAAAAGGGTCGTGTGAGCACCTCTGATGAGCCTCGCTCAGTACGCCCCATTGAGGTCACAACTCCAGATATGATCGAAAAAATCCATCAAATAGTGCTGAAAGACCGCAGGTGAAAAGTGCGTGAGATAGCTGAGACCTGTAAGATATCATATAAACGTGTGCAAAATATTTTTACAAAATACAACATTTGTATATGGAAAAGCTCTGTGCAAGATGGGTGCCGCGTTTGCTAATAGACGACCAAAAATTGATTCGAAAGAACATTTCTAGCGCCAATTTGGCGTTGTATAATCCTAATCCAAGCGAATTTTTGCGTCGATTGTAACCTTTGACGAAACTTGGGTGCACTAGTACACTCCTGAAACCAAACAAGAGTCGAAACAGCGGATTGGACCAGGGGAACAAACTCCAAAGAAGGCACAAACATTGTTTTCGGCCAACAAGGTCATGGCTACTGTTTTTTGGGATGCAAGAGGTATTATATACATTGATTACCTTGAAAAACTATCACTGATCAATACTACGCAGACATATTGCAATGTTTGAGCCACGAAGTGAAAATTAAACAACCTCATCTGGCAAAGAAATAAATCTTGTTTCATCACGATAATGCACCAGCGCACAGATCAATCGTTGCGATGGCTAAAATCAACGATCTGAAGTTTGAATTTATACCGCACCCTCCCTACTCTCCAGACCTAGCCCCGAGTGACTATTATCTGTTTCTTAACCTCAAAAAATGGCTTGGCGGTAAGAGATTTGCGGACAATGAAGAAGTAATTGAAGCTGTAAATGGGTATTTTGAGGAGCTTGACGAATCAGTCTACAGAGTTGGAATTACTAGACTAGAGCACCGCTATCAGAAATGTATCAGCCTTGGAAGAGATTGTGTTGAGAAATAAAAAAAATTCTTAAAAACGTTATTTTCCTTGGTCAGACCGGAAACTTATCAATCCACCCTAGTAGTTATTGTTTGTTCAAAACAAAACGAGTCTCTGATAAGTTCACCCATTGATGTACGCCTATAGTTTGAATCGAAAAATAATTTTTTACAAAATATATCAGCTTACTGCTTAATTTTGCATGATCGTATTGTGCAATGCCATCCTACGAGTGGTGACGTTAAGAAGTTATAAAGTGGATAAATATATATATAGATATATATATATATATATATATATATATATATATAGTAAATATATATATATATATATATATATATATATATATATATATATATATATATATAGTAAAACTTTTTGTTGGAGGCTGTCAGTCAAGATGGAGTACATCGTTGATATGTAGGGCTTCAAGCAGGGTGACAATGAATATCTATTTAACGATTTTGCCATTCTACCACTCAAAGGCGAGTCAGAATTCGTAGTATTTTATTAAAAAGGACATTCTCTCGAGAACGACTTGCAGATCATATCAGAGCGCAAAATAAATGGCTTGAAATGAATTATCATGGTATTCCATCGAATTCAGGACAGTTTTGATATAATTGAATTGTTCATATACTTTATGAAAATTTAACCAATGCAACTAAAATATTCACCGATGGAGAAATAAAAAGAGATTGGGTGGCTAGATTTTAAAAGATACAATTTTATCGTTTACAATATTTACATTGTCAATTTACCATTTTGCAAGTGAAAGAAACAGAAGCGCAAGAATGCTCGAACAGTATGCATCAATCATAATGCGGCGTACAAAGTTACGTGTGCTCTGCATAATGTAAAACTATTTAAAAAATACTATTTCGAAACACAGACAAAGTACAGCTTTTTTTATTCGTCAAAAATAAGCATTGTGAACGAGCAATAGTACCACATACATACATACACGCAGGCGTGGTTTTTTGACTGAGCTGCTTGCATCAGATGGCACTAATAATAAAAAAATAAACGATTGCAAAATCACGTTTATGCATGTAGATAGCAACACGACTGCGGCAAGTGTGTAAGAGAAGGGCCCTGGCAGTGAGAGAGAGAGAGAGAAGTATATTGTTCTTTTTTTGTCTAGCTCCCATGGACACCATAGACTCTCTTCTGTAATACAGCGGTCGGTATTGGAAAAGAGAAAGCTATATAATTTTCTCTCTCTCTCTCTCTCTCTCTCTCTCTAACACGTAACTAGTATTCTCAGCGAGAAAAGTATATAGCGCACTCTCTTCTTACACACACCGCTAGTGGCCACGCAGCGTAGTATTTAAAAAACACCGCGTTACGAGAGAGAGAACTACATACTTTTCTCTCCCTCTATGAGACAGAGAGAAAAATAAATGGTGATAAAGGTCGCTGTCGTCAGGGCCCGTGACGTCAGGCCCTGTGACGTCGACGTTGTAAGCTATGGGCGTTCTGGATCATCCCGCAACTGCGCGTGTCGTTCGTGACGTAATCGCTGTAAGCTATGAGAGTTCTGGATCAAACCGGAAGTGATCCAGAACCTCATAGCTTATCTACTTATGATGTTACGGAACCATTGCATATATATAATATCATAGCATATCAAAGGACATAGGCTATGTTTTTTATTGAAAATTATTTTACTTTCATGAATAAATTAAGTTCGTGGTTTTAACAATCAGTTTCACCAGCGGCCACTAGGTGGCGTCTAGAATCACAAACATCGACTCAAAGTAGTCCGCTTAAAGTATTAATACCAGTCTAGCTCAAATGAATGTTCATATCCAATTTTGGGATTCGTATCCTAAAGAAGGTGTGATGTTAGTCGGTATTACCCTTTTTGTTCTTCAGGGTAATCTGACACTACATTCACACTTTATAGATATCTTTTGATTTTTGTAAATTTTATTTTGTCTTTCGTGGTAAAACCTCTTTCTCTTTCTCTTCCCCTCTCTCTTTGTTTTTCTTTCTCCTTCTCTTATAAAATGGTTCTGTATGCCAAATCATACTGAATATAGTTTGTGACGACAAATTATCATATATTTTTGTTTTTATACGTTATATTAACTTCAGAATTGTGACAAGAGACTATGTTTTTTTAGTTTGAACAAAAGAAATGATGGCAAAATAGGGTTCTTTACCAATAACCTCGAAACTATATATATATATATATTATATTGTAGGTCATGTAATAATCAAGGTAATATCCATCGTCTGCTTAAAAAATATGCTATTGGCAACATTTTGCTTGAATTAGAGTTGAAATCACTGCGAAAATATTCACAGTATTTAATTGAAAAAACGGAAATATACGAAATATGTATACCTTTTATATATACATATTTAACTATATGTATTTATTATACTATATATATATATATATATATATATATATATATATTAGGTTATCAAATATGTCCCTTCTGCCTTTCTGTCTTCTGAATTTCGCGGCTGCCTGCAAAGCGCTACAGACATCGTATCTGGCAATACTATACATCATTTGCAACGTCTTGATATGATGTAGAAAACGACGCTATGCATGATTAGTTTAGATATTGCGTTTAAAAGTTATAGACGTGTAAACATGGAATTCACTAACGCCGAAATTCGTGCTATTTTAAAGTTTTCCTTCGTCAAAGACAAAACCGCTAGAGAAATCCGTGAGATGAATGGTGTTTTCGGTATGGCAAGTTATCACTTCGAACCGAGGAGGAATGGTTTAGATGATTCAGATCCGATGAAAACGACACCATGGATAAGCCAGCCTCTGACGACGAATACCGATCAAATCATGGAATTTATCGAGTTAGACCGGCATGTGGTATCTCGTGATATCGCCCAGGAGATGAGAGTTAGTCACCAATCCATTTTAATCCATCTGCAGAAGGCTGGATACCAGAAAAAAGCTTGATGTTTGGGTGCCGCATGATTTGACGCAAAAAAACCTTCTTGACCGAATCAACGCCTGCTGCTGAAACGGGACGAACTCGACCCATTTTTGAAACGGATGGTGACTGGCAAGAAAAAATGGATCACATACGACAATATCAAGCGAAAACGGTTATGCTCCAAGACCGGTGGACCGTCCTAAACAGTGGCCAAGCCAGGATTGACGGCCAGGAAGGTTTTGCTGTGTGTTCAGTAGGCTTGGAAGGGGATCATCCACTATGAGCTGCTCCCATATGGCCATGCGCTTAATTCTACCATTTCCTGTGAACAACTGGACCACTTGAAGCAGGCTATCAACCAGAAGCGTCCACAATTGGCCAACAGGAAGGGTGTAGTGTTCCAGTAGGACAACGCCAGATCACACACTTCGTTGATGTCTCGTTAGAAGCTACGAGAGTTCGGATGGGAGGTTTTATCGCATCCATCATATAGCCCGGACATAGCGCCAAGTGATTACCACCTGTTCCTGTCCATGTCGAATGCCCTTGGTGGTGTAAAGTTGGACTCGAAAGAGGCTTGTGAAAAGTAGCTCTCCGAGTTCTTCGCACATAAGGAAAGGGTTTTCTACGAGAGGGGTATTATGAAGTTGCCGTCTAGATGGAAACAAATTATAGAACAAAACGGCGCATATTAGAAGTCAATCCGACCACTGTAACACTTTTTATTAAGCATTGAATGAAGAGCAAAAAAGCAGAAGGAAGATATTGCACAACCTAATATATATATATTAGTTATAAGTTAATATACCGAGTATACCGAAACTCGTTTCAATATATCTTTTTACATATTTCGAAAATTTGTAACGATGCATTATACATATAGATTATACATAGTTTTTGGTAAAGAACCCTAGTTTACCATCATTTCTTGTATTCAAACTAAAAAAACACATAATATATAATAAACAAAAACAAAAGCATAATTTGACGTCTCAAATTATATTCAGTACGATTTGGCATACGCAACCATTTTATAAGAGAAGGCAGAGAAAGAGGGAATGAGAGATTGAGTGAGAGTGTATGTGAGAGAGAGAGAGAGAGAGAGAGAGAGAGTAGATTAGCTGGAAGTGTTAGATGTAGTGTTAGATTAACTGGAAAAACAAAAAGGATAATACCAATTAACGCCACGCCTTTTTTAAGATACGAATCCCAAAGTTGAATACGACTGTTCAACTGATTTGGCCTTGTATTAATAGTTGAAGCGGACTTTTGAGTTGATATTCTTGATTCAAGACGCCACCTACTGGACTCTGGTGAAACTGACTGCTAAGACCGTTAACTTAATGTATTGATAAAATTAAAATGATTTTCGATAAAAACATAGCCTATGTCTTTCCGTAGATAATATAGAATATATATTTTGAATTTCAGAGCAATTGGTTCAGTAGTTTTTTGGTTTCACGCGTACAAACAAAAACACTCTTTGTCTTTATCAATTAGTATATGCTATATGATGTCCTATGACTTTTATCTACATTTTACTTTGCTACTTCCTTTTATTATATCTATTTTTCAAATTTAAGAACTATTATAAATAAAGTGATTTTCGTATTTTTTTATAAATTTAAATTAATAACGGTCGTATTATTAAAAATTTGTACATAGATTCTTTTGGTACTTTCTATCTTTATTTTTCGTTTTCTTCAGTAAATATTTCATGTTCTTAGAAAAGATTATTAATAATAAAATGTTATTGTTCTAATGTACTATACATTCTAATGTATAAATAGATTAATATGTGATTATTTCGTCACACGTTGTAAGAGGCACCTATATGTTTTCGTCTATTCTGAGATTTTACCATTATAATTACTCGCCAAAAGCCAAATGAAACTGGCATATAATAGTACAATGAAATTAAACTTCTTAGAAATTTATAGAAACTGTGTTCCTGCATTCATCTTTTAATTAAAAAATGTAAAGTGAATTATATAAGCTATATAATATTACCATGCACAAATAAGCATATTACTCGAGATTTCCCGTTTTCTAGGTCTTGCCGATTATATGTAATGTATACCAATGACTATTGTGTTATATAGATTAAAAAGTGGGCATTTAATTGTGTTAATTTAATAAACTTCAATTCAGATGAAACCAGTTAATTTAATTAAAATACAGAACTGCGAAAAATAAGTTTAATATAAAATGCCTTTGCAAATAAATGTTATAGAAATATCATCAACAATATAGTTGTAACACGGACAATAATAATATTTCCGATTCGACTGTCTTGATAACTGCTTTAGAATTGTCGCTGCAAGAGAAAAAACTGCAGTGGGTCTTTTAGGGTGTAGTTTAGGGTGAAATAAATTACAATGTTCATCGTTGGAGGGAAAAACATTTTCTACTTTCACTTTATTTGTACACATCATTGACATGCTCCAACATTAACGATAGTGAATACCTATGTAAATAATCCTAAGAAAAAGTTTGTACAAAATCCTCAGAGATATCGATTTTATTCTTAAATATTATTTGCAACGCATTACGGTCGAAGTAATAGAATTCAACCATTAGAAATTTTTTTCTATTGGCCTCCAATTGGTAAAGTATTTTATTTAAGCTACACTCCATCGTGTGCCCGTCAACAAAAGCTCGTTGTAATTAAATCTATCTATCTTTGGGCCGTGGATAATGCTGTAACTCAGAGAGGAATTTTTTTATACAGCTAAATAGAACCTCTATCCACCCACTGCTTCTAATCACTCTGCAATCTAAACAAATTTAGAATGGAATGAAAGCTTTAAGTTAATATGTACTACAATAAATAATTTACATTTTGTCAACTAAAGCAGGGCACTAAAACAATTATATATTTATTACAATCAATGAAAAAGAAATAAAACACATTATTAGTTTACTTCCATTCAGTACTTGTAACTTTGAAACCGCAAATTAAATAAGAATGAAAAATCCTTGTGCTCTAGAGCATATATAATAAACAACTTTCTTAAATAATAAGTTCCTGTATCTCATTTGATTTATGTATATTATTTTTACATATTTATTTTTGTAATATATGTCCTGATTCGCAAGGTATTTTAATTCTTCTTGAATATATATTTTAAAGATTACAAAAATTCATAGAATTTCATGAGTACCATAAGTTTTATTTATTTCTTATGTATCATAATAAAACTATTATTGTTATAGCGGTACAAAGTCTTGTATAAGGTTAAGATTATGTACGAGGATATATTGAACTGTAAAACATTTGAATTTAAAATTTTTTGTGACCAGAAAGGCATTAGAAAGAAAGACTGCAAAAACGTTCTTTGTAGATGTGTGAAAAAAGACTTGAGAATCACGTCCAAATCCAGAGTTCAAACAAGCGCATCTCTTCAAAGTATAGAATAAATTTTTTGTTTTTTTTTTTGTAAAAAAGAACACCTTATTAATCAATGTTCAACTTAAATTAAAAACTGTCTACGGAACAATGCTATTGAAAGCAGTTATTAAGTCAATAAAAAATTAAGAAAACAAACATGTATATAAAAAAATTGTGAGAAATTATAGGATCGTGTATATGAATTTAGTGGAGCTGTAATTTACGTACTGTGATAATATGTGTTTGCTATTTACATTACTATATTAGTTCATGAGCTGAAATCATTACATGTTGACATAGACTTTATATATTAGAACGCGCGTTCTGGGAACAAAGTTGAAGCCTAAACCAGAGTGAGAAAACAATACAGAAAATTTTGCTATCTTTCTATTGCAAGCAAGGAAGCGGGGCAAAAGGAAAGTAGGAAAACAGTGTCAGTAGAAATATCATAGACTTATATATTAGACCGCGCGGTTTGGGAACGGATTTGAAGCTTAAACCAGAGTGAGAGAGCAGTACAAGGAGTCGTGTTGTCTCTCTCTTACAAGCGAGGAAGTAGAAAGTCAAGAAAAGTAGGAAAACTGTAGCAGTAGGTAGCAGGAATATACGTTTCTCCTATAGTCTATACCATTGTTATTGTTAGGCTGCCTCCCTACATTTTCCTCGGAGCAAGAGAGAAAGCACGACTCTAGGCCTATCTCTGTCCTTCAATATGGTCTTCAGAGCGTCCGTTTAAGCGCGTGGTATATTATTTGTCTATGCATTTTAACTAACCAATAGGGATCATGCTATAAGGGTAACAGCTTTGGTTTGTATTCTATGAGAGTCATTATTTATATGAGCAGTCTAACTACCAGTATAATTATATTGGTTTATAAAAAAAATTATAAAACTGATAAAAATAATTACTAGAAAATTATTGATGAATAAAAACTTATTCCCGGAAAAGTTCAAATTCGTTTTATTTGCTTCTTAAAGAGAATTAAATATTAATTTTGATTTCTAAATCAGCATATTATGATAATGCCTCATATTCTATTATAATTTACAATAAATAAAACTTGAACAATATACATCTAAATATTTTATAATTTATTTAAATTTGTTTAGTACCTCTGTGACCTCTCTAAGAGCGTACTCCATAAAATAGTCGTTTACAGATGCACTGTCTTCCGCATGCGATAAAAATCTTTGTTCTCCAAGCTTTAAAAGCGCCGTTAAACAAACAATAGATCAAAATAGTGAATGAAAAGAGCTATGAGTATTTAAAATGTCTTTTATTCACTGCGTTATTTAAAAGTTATATAAAATAAAATGACTTTTGGTATGTTTACCTTCATTTTTATTTACTCAAACCTTATCAGAAATGACTATTTCATATTTGAGATTATAAAGAATAAATACAATAAATATACACAGCATTCACAAAATGCGACAGAAATAAAATTAAAAAATATAAATGTATTAATTTGTTCCCTTAACCGCTAACATAATCAATGAACTCTATGAATCTATATAGTTCATTACAACACCGAAGAATCGATTGCGTGAACTAGCTAGACATAAACTTTTTAAACTCTTGATATTCTAGGTAACAGGAACTTTTCAATCCAAAGCTATTATATGCATAAAGAAATTCTAAAACCCGCTCATAATAGTTCTTAAGCATAATTAAAAAGTAAGTGAAATATAGTTAAGAAATAACGAGAAAACTGAGATCTAGAGGATTTTCTTTCTCTCTCGCCCCACCTCGCTGGACAGGATCGTGGTAAGAAATTTCGTACATCGCGAAAAAGAAAGAAAATGACGTATGTTCCAACCTTAGAGCACATATACATGGAGGTTGCATCTCGTGTTAAAACGCTGAGGAAAGATGCGAGAGAGAGAGAGAGAGAGAAAGGTCCGAGCTATGGGGTTTTTCTGTCTCATATCGGTCTCTCTCGCACAATTACTGTGATTGTTTGAAAGTTTCTGGCTAAATCCGTCCACAAGACGCAAGAAAAGTCAAGAAGAAGTAAGTAGCAAACAAAGCGAGCCAAGCACACGTGCAAACTTTCAATGAATCCCAGTAATTGCGCGCGCGCACGTGTGTGTGTGTGTGTGTGTGTGTGTGTGTGTGTGAGAGAGAGAGAGAGAGAGAGACAGAAAACACCATAACTCGGACTTCTCTCTCTCACACATCTTTCCTCAGGCTCTTCATTTACATACAACCTCAATGTATATATGCTCTACGGTCTCAACTGACTCACAACATTGACCAGGGGTCTATTTGGAAAGGCCTCCAGTAAGTTATCAGTAAGTAGATATGATAGTGCTGAAATGCATTCTATTATACTTCCAATGTAAATCTCATGAACGGTTATGAAAATGTAAGTTTCTCGTTGTTAAAGTAATCAGAGAAAATATATGGTCAGATGCGATATTTTGACTTACTGGTCACTTACTGGAATATCGCTCCGCTGAGTTTGTTTCAGTAAGTAGCTGATCATGTCCATTTTCATAAAACATTGTGGTTTTCCTTCAGAAAATCTTTAAAATAATTACAAAAAAAAACACATAAGAAGGTCGGGACGTTGATATTTTTTGATACTCCTCAATATCTATCGTATGTTAATAACCTAAAAATATAAAAATTCATCATGGATTCAAAAAGGTTTAAAATCATAATTATACAAGTTATAAAAGTAATATAATAAAAACTGAAAATTTTTTCGGTAAACATATTTTTATAAATGCATTTGAAAAGTCATTCATGTAATTTTAATAAATTGACAAAATAAAGAAAGGGGTTTATTTGAAAAAGCTGCTTCAATGTAGCGTCCACTTCAAAAAGTTAATATTTTGACGACATATATATATATATATATATATATATATATATATGCATATTAAATACGGCTTTAATGGAAAAAATTGTACTTTCGAGTTCGAGTGGTAGAAAAAGATGTGCAAGTGTCTCGAGACGACGTTTACAGAGAGCATCATGTTCGGACTATAGGACATATCTCGGGACAACTCTTACTGGGAGTGTGCGTGTTCGAATGATAGAATCTTAATCTCTTCATAGAAGTCGTAATGATATACCCGGACATCATTTCCTACTAACTACACATGACACTCCCCGTAGAAGCCGTTCCAAATCATCTGGAAATCGCATTCTATCATCCGAACAGAAAATTCCCCGTAGAAGTTGTCCCAACATACCTGGACATCATCTTCTACCGTCCGAACACGAAATTCCCCGTAGAAGTCGTTCCAAAACACCTGGAAATCGCATTCTATCATCCGAACACGAAACTCCCCGTAGAAGTTGACCCGGCATACCTGAACATCGTTTCCTACCGACTAAACACGATAGTCCCAGTAGAAGTCGTCCCGAGAAAGCTATCATGGCTTCCTAACGACTAAACACGATACTCCCCGTAGAAGTCGTTCGGAAAGAGTACCGTCTCAAAATGAATCTTCCCATAGAAGTTGATTTCCTTATATCTGGACGTTGTTTTCTATCAACAAAATATAATATTCCCCGTAGAAATCGGCCAGAGACACCTGGACATCGCATTCTATCATCCAAACACATAACTTTTTATAGAAATCGTCTTGAGGCAACGGAATATCGTAATATAAACAACCGCCCGTATACGCCAATAGAATATTTCTCAGAAAATTTACAAAAATCAAAAGATATCCATAAGGTGTGAGAGTAATGTCAGATTAACCTGAAAAACAAAAAAGTAATACCGACAAATGTCACACCTTCTTTGGGATACGAATCCCAAAGTTGGATATGAACATTCACTTGAGTTGATGTTCGTGATTTAAGATGCCACCTAGTGGCCGCTGGTGAAACTGACCACTAAAACTGTTAACTTAATTTATTGTTAAAAGTAAAATGATTTTTAAGAAAAAACATAGCCTATGTCCTTCCCAAGATAATATAGAATCTATATGTCAAATTTCAAAACAATCGGTTCAGTAGTTTTTTCGGTTGTCACGTACAAACACAAACACGCTTTGTCTTTATAAACTAGTATGATATGATATGATGATATGAAATGATATGATATGATATGATATGATATATATATATACACACACATATATATATATATATATATATATATATATATATATATATAAACCTATGTCACTTTTCAAATTCATATAACGTATAAAAAGAAAAAATAATTTGTCGTCACAAATTAGTGACGAAAATGTTTAGTATGATATGGCATATACAACCATTTTATATGTGAAGACGGAGAGAGAGAGAGAGAGAGAGAGAGAGAGATAAGAAAAAACAAAATGTGCAAAAATAAGATATCCATAAAGTGTGAGAGTAGTGTCAGATTAAGCTTTAGAACATAAAGAATAATACTGACGAATGTCATTCCTTGTTTAGGATACAAATCCCAAAGTTTGATATGATTATTCATCTGGGTTGGCCTAATATTAATACTTTAAGCGGACTAATTTGTGTTTAAGACGTTTTGTGATCAAGACGAAGTGACAAGTGACCTAGTGGTCGTTGGTGAAACTGACTGCTAAAACTGTTAATTTAATTTATTGATGAAAGTAAAATGATTTTCAAGAAAAAACATAGCCTATGTCCTTTCTAAGATAATATAGAATCTATATGTCACATTTCAGAACAATCGGTTCAGTGGTTTTTTTGGTTATCGTGTGCAAACAAAAATATGCTTTGTCTTTATAAATTAGTATGATATGATATAATATTCAGTATGATATGATATGATATGATGTTTACCGAAAAATTTTTCAGTTTTCATTATATTACTTTTATATCTTGTATAATTATGATTTTTAACATTTTTTAATCGATGAAGAATTTTTATATTTTTCGATTATTAACATATGATAGATATTCAGGAGTATTACAAAATATCAACGTCCCGACCTTCTTATGTGTTTTTTTTTATACTTTAATGCATCATATTTGATATACACCATATTTGATATTTAAAATACACCATTCAGATGTTTTAAATACACCATACCTTACATATGCTATACTTGATTTATTTTATATTTTTGACTAAAGTAATTTTAATCATGTTATGCCTTGATGTTATAATATGTTAGAATATATCTAAACACGTAAAAGAACTTCCAAAATCTGAACTAGCCTTACACCAGATCGTTCTCCCTTCAGGTTCGTTGTCTGTATTCGTGTAATCGCAAATAACATAATTATTATTTGTTACAGAATTGAAAACATTTATTTCATCCACCTAACATACTTTTAATAAAATTTATAATTAAACTTTTATAATCAAAGAAAACCTACTATACTCCTCACCTTCATATTCGAATAGGTCGGTTAGAACAAGAATGATAAAAAAATGGTCATGGTTACAAAGATTGAAAATTTCCTGGAATAGAAGTAAACACACAGCACCTAGGGCAACCCAAATTTCTATGTCTATAGGACTGATGCCACTATAAATGATTTTACTCGTAGTAATAGAGTACAGATTTACGAGTTGTCTACTATACTGCAGCTTTTATTAGCGAACTAATTATTTCAAACAGTTTCTCAATATTGAGTAATTTAGTAAGAAAATAGATAATTTATACTTCGACATTATTGTATATATGCAAATACAATAGAATATTACAAAAATAACAAAAATATTCTACAACTTATAGCAATAGTTCCGTGCAATTTTTATATCGATAAAAATTAATACAAAATAGTTTATTTATGATCACATATTGTATATGAATAATTGGAAAATGATTTCTTTACATTATTTTAAATTGAATCGTAATAATGATTAAATATGTATTTAATTTAAATTGGCACTTTCAAATTTGTTATGTTAAATTCTTGTAATTCTATATATAAACATTTATATAAGTTTTTGTTTAGGTACATTTTTTGATCGTTAGTAATAAATTGATATTTTAATTGTTGCGGTATTCAATTTTTCAAAAATATATATGATGTATGCAATATTATGTTTGTAGGTAACAATTTACTATATATTCAAAGCATAGTTTGATTATTGATGATAATAATATAATTCATTATTCGACAAAACAAGACAAATCCAAGACTATCATTATATTTTTATATTCCATCTAAATAATAAAAATGTACTCAACATTATAATCCGATAATAAAATAAATAACTGATAGAATTATTTTTAATTTATATCTATGAATATTTTTATAATAAATATAACTTTTATTTAATATATAATGTTGAAGTCCCTTAAAAAAATTAGTTAATGGGAATCTTGTTAAAAGACAGTCCTGTTGGTACTTCTCCCTCTAGTTTACAATGACATTAAATGACCTTTACCTTCAATGAGTAATAAATAAAATAAAATAATAACTAAATGAAATAATTTTTTACACTGCAGCTTTCTATATGAATACATTTTAATTTTATGCTTATGTGAAGATAGTTAATAAGCTTAAAAGTATAAAAACGTATTTATAATAAAAGTTTTGGCATAATTTATGAGATATACCTGCATTCTAAGCCAACTCATTCTAAGAAAACTAAACTGGATTTCCTATGGGTCGAAGCTTACGCTCTTTATCTTTAAAATAATTCAAATAATGAAATTAATTTTATTCTTAATTATTAGGCCATTGATATATAATTACGTCCACTTTTACAATATGATATAATAAATATTCTATTTTAGCATTGACGAGAATGCTTTAAAAATAAATAAGAACAATTAATCTTCACACTCAGCGGATTTACCGATTTACACCGGCAACATTATCTGATAAACATGTATAAACAATTTCAAAATCAATTATGATAATGTTGTGTGAATAATACAAATAATATTTAATGAATTTGTTGTTAAATATAATCCTTTTATATATTGTGCTCTTTCTAAATGACGTATCGCTGAATTTCATTTTCGTTGTCCAAAAATAAACTCGCTAATAAAATAGACAACCATCGTTGTATACATGGCAAAGAGGGTTCGAATGTTTGGTCATTAAAGTATAAT
Organism: Sycobia sp. Sy_11; assembly: GCA_018907035.1. Taxonomy (NCBI): domain Eukaryota; kingdom Metazoa; phylum Arthropoda; class Insecta; order Hymenoptera; family Epichrysomallidae; genus Sycobia; species Sycobia sp. Sy_11. The sequence continues at coordinate 661,698 of JACCIC010000146.1, read as the reverse complement.
AAAGCAACCGGCTTCTTCGTCTATCAGCTTCTTATGCAGATGTATTTATATATATATATATATATATATATATATATATATATATATATATATATATATGCGATAATACAAATTTTGGTTCTAATTTTCCTCTTCTGAAGTCCTTTGGCCATACGTTCGTTTGGTTTACCGATTCTCACAACGGTGGTATAATATTGAACTATATACATGCCACGATAGCGCTGCCTTCGACACCCTCCGCCTTGCTAAGTGCGCCTCCTCGTAAAACAGGCTGCAGAGGGTCGATCGCTATATATCCGCGCGCAAATGCGACAGGCTATTATACTGATGGAAAGACGTGCGTGCAGTGCTTGCGCGTACCCGGGTATACGTATGAAGTCACTATACATATACACGCAATTCGCTAAGAGAATCAATTAAACAATGGCTGATTGAAATAACCGCGAGGGCGTTCACTCTATATTTGGACTACGCGCGCGCGCGCGTGTGTGTGTGTGTGTGTGCTGTATTTTCTTTTATGTCAGTGAAGGAAGGGTCGTCGAATGTTTTCCGTGAGCTTTTTCCTGCGATGGTCAATTCATTCGAACAAACAAAAAAGAACATATTCGGAATTTTTCTTATCTTTTCTAGAATTCTATAAAAAAGGCAGCTGTAATACAAAATCAGATATAATGCATGGTTTTCAAAAAAAACGCTGTCTCTGCTATAGTATATTTCTTATTGTAAGTTCCGACAAAGCTTTTCTTTGTACAGCCTGTAAAACAAATGTATAAAACGAATAACATAAAACCAATATAATAAAAATTGAATGTGCATCAAATAAATGTTCTCAATTCAATATTTGCGTATATATTGCGAATAAAACTCTATCTAAGTTTTCCTTTGCTATTACTTACATTATAATAATTTTGTATGTGTTATATATTTGAAAACTGCATTTGCATTTTGTTTGATTCTCTATAAATATACGCATAATACGAATAATGATTCAGTATATACAATGGCAAAGAGTATTATAATTTTGAACACTAACACATACACGCACGCCCGCATACACACATATCAATTAGAAGTTGTGACATTATTATAAGAATACAAATAACATTATTTTCTTAAACAATAGAATGTAGTCGTAAATTGCCAAGCATTTTAAAATTTTACAGTTATATTCATCTATATATAAATTTAAGATGAATAGTACACAAAATATTGACATCTAAAATTTTTTGTTTGTATTATATTATGCGGCATTATATACTGTTATTGAATTAAACGTCAATTATAAACTCGAGTATATAAGAATTTTTAAATATAACAGGCAGTTGTTAGTATAAAGAATTTCATATTTAACATAGCAGTTATGTAGGTTTTATATACGTTGAGCTCTTATTATTAACTCCTTTAGTTTTACTTCAATTTATTTTTGGTACAATAAAAATAACAATCGTAAAAGCATCATCATAAAATGCATTTGTGATATAATGAATTCATGTCCAAATGGTCTCTGTTATTAAGCACTTCATTTTCAAGAGAGTCATAAACACTATATTATTCCATTGGATTTTAATTAAAGTTAGATTTTTTATTTCTTATATACGATTTTAAAAGTATAAAAAAATATATTTTTTTAAATATATACAACACCGTATAATTACGTATATTAATTTCATGAAAATAAATTTATTAGCCGTCAGTCCCTGTTCCACATACATAATTATTTGTTTTAGAATTGTACTTAATATACAGTACATATATAAAATACTAGCATTCCTCGTCTCGGCTTCGCCCTATATAATAATTTAACAGATTTCATAAACAATTCAATAATATCTAAGTAAAAAGTACTGTATATATACAAATCTATATTTCTTTTACTGGGAGTGTGCGTGTTCGAATGATAGAATACGAATCTCTTCATAGAAGTCGTACTGACATACCTGGACATTGTTTCCCACCAACTATACACGGCACTCCCCGTAGAAGTTGTTCCAAGACATTTAGAAATCGCCTTCTATCATCCGAAGACGAAACTCCCCGTAGCAGTTGTTCCGACATACCTAAACATCGTTTCCTACCAAGTAAACACGATAGTAGTCCTAGTAGAAATCGTCCCGAGAAAGCTAGCATCGCTTCCTAACGACTAAACACAATACTCCCCGTAGAAGTCCTTCGGAAAGATCTAGATATCGTATTTTATATTATATATATATATATATATATATATATATATATATATATATATATATATATATATATATATATATATTATCGGATCAACTGTACGGCATTTGTCGAGAGGTTGGGTCGACTCTGTTCGAATTTGTGGTTCATTCGTTTAGAAAATCGTAAACACTCGCATGCTGTTATCAAATCGTATACAATGCGATGTTGCCACTACTTTTTACATGATTTTGGAAACAGTGTTGAATGAATTGATAGAATACACCAGCTGCCAGCGCAATGATACGATTTGCGCGAACGTGGATCGTGATGCCCGTAAGACAGTTATTGACAATATACTTAAATACATGATTCTTTTATCTGTTCATTACAGTTTTAGTATAATAAAGTAATTCATCAACACAAGCTATTGTATTAATTAAAAATAATGATTAATTCCATTTTCATTTAATTGAAAATTGAAAATAATACCTTATTAATCATATATATCGATAAAAATTAAAAAGTAATTATAAATTATTACAAGTTAATTAAAAAATATCTCAACCCTGAGATATGTATATCTAAGGATATATATATATTAACGTTAATTCATAAATATTTTTATCAGTCTTTACAGTCTTTATAATATAATATATAAAAACATTATTATGTTGGAATAATGTGAGAATGAATTAGTAAGAAAGTAATACTTAAATATTTTTTAAAATTAATTACAATTATTTATTAATTTTTATTATAATTCAGGTAACTGTTTCACTCTCCATATCCACCGTGCCTTGCTTTTGCCGAGTGGTCTATTCGAATATTTTTCGTCTGAAATTCGTGAAAAAATGAAGACATAACCTGATTGGAATTTTTATTTGAAAAAAAGAGTTACATATTATAATAATATCATATATTTCAGTGAATAAGAATAATAATTGCAATTATTGATTTAAAATACAATATCATCATTAAACAAGAAGGAAAATATTAAATAAGTATATGTACTATGACATTAGAACTAATATAAAATTACAGGCATTAGACATTTTTTTCTGTTTTTCAATAGTTTACACTTCTTTATCACATATTATATATATATATATATATATATATATATATATATATATATATATATATATATATACACATAGATAGGTATGGTAAGGTTTTACATTGATTTTCAAAGCTTATATAAATGAAGTGCCAAAATTATTTCTTGTGCCCCCTCCCCTCTATTTCATCAAAATATTATTCATATCATATTGGGTCGTTAAATTTTATGTATGAACAAACAAAACATTTTATATAAACTACAGGTATAATTTCAATTGTTTCTCTCGAAATGTAAAAATAATAACCTAATAAATAACATACATACTCTGCAAATTATGTCTTATTGAATTTTATAATTTAGTCGATAAATTTAATTCATTTTTGTCTTAATTCTTTATTTATTTATATATTTGTTAAAATAGTTTACTTTTTCAAACATTTTCGAATTTATTTTATATTTTTTTTCTTTCATTATTTTGTGTTATATTTATTGTTTGTTGTTCATAATATATTGTTCATAATGATAAACAATTTTAACTTGAGTGACAAAGATGCGAGCGATATAAAAATTATTTGTACGAGAAAACGTCATTTACAACTGAGTGCAAAACAATTATCGCGGAAACGACAGGCGGCAAAAAGGTATATGTTCTTCATTCATAATTAAGAAAATAATAAATAATTTTGATTTATTTGTGTAAAGTTAGTAGAGTAAAAAGTATATATTCGTTAGATACATAGAAAATTAAGAAAAAACTTATATGAATATCAATATGATTGTTAAAATAAAAAAAAACGCTTTGCGTTATTATGCACGAATTAAAAATTGAACTTATTTCGACTGTTCTGAATTAAATTAATAAATATTTGTATCGGTTTTACAGTCTTTATAATATAATATATTAGCTAAAATAATGACAGTCGGATTGTCCTTGTTTACATTCACCCCTGAAGAATCTGAAATAAAACTTATTACTACAATAAATTATATTAAAAATTAAAAATAAAAATAAAATAATAAATAAAATAAAATAAAAATAATAAAAACAATATTCTATGTTAATAAAGACTGTATGACCGAAAAAAATATTTATTAATTTCTATATGCATGTATGTAAGGAAAATAAACAATGCTCATTTTTTTATTTTGATGCTGTAAAAATTCTCGACTATGAAAATCATAAATATAAGAACTTGATCTCAAATGCTATTGATTGATATTGAAAAATAGTATAAATGGACAACTTCATACATGTAAATTAAAAAATAAATATAAGACTTTCTTAAATCGTAATGCTCTTGCATCCTTTTTTATGCACTTAATTATTTCGTATTATCTGTTCAAATATCAAAATTTACATCGTTCTCATATTTATTTATATATGTATTATTGCACTTCATAGTAAATTTAATCTTCATTTGCTGGTCACTTTTAACTTGTTGCGCTTCCGCATAAATCATCTGTTGTAATAAATTTTTTTTGCTCTTATCAGGAATAAGTTGAAGTGTTGGAAAATATTATTTATTTAAGTAAATTCTAATAAAGTAAAGTTATATATGATAGAATTATCATTGGTTTCAATTTGATTATTTGCATTATTATTCTGTCAATATTTTCAATTAATTTATATAAATAATTTTTATTTCTTTCCATTTTACATTCTATCTGAGTATCCTTAAATTTTGTAATTTTTTTTTTGATTTGATGACCCCCCCTCTCGCACGTAAAGAGACAATAAGATTTTTGTAATCCTTTCAAAAATTAACTTTCTATGTAATGAACTTCAAAATATGAAATTTAAAAAACGATTCAAATCTTCTTTTATATTATTATTTTTCATTCATGAAAAAGTTACATAACACTAATAGTTATATCAATAGTTAATTAAAATCAGTAAAGAATGATTTAATTTTTCATAAATTTTTCTTTGAATTAAAGGTCGCGATAGAGTCACGAACGAGAGTTCCAGAACTACTGCCATGGACCACTGATATAATATTTATACTTCCACATTGAGATTAAATTAAAATTAAAACCACAATCTTCACAAGTATCGTGGGTCTCCTATCTGGGATGCACGTAAGCTCCAAACAGGCCAAATACGATATCTGCGATAAGCATTGATAGAGTCAATGTACCAGCCCACTATTTTTTTGCAAATAACAACCACAAGACACGCTCTTTCTGAAACTCTCCAGCAAGGTCTATCCTCCATCGCCACTGAACGTTCCTCCCATCACGTCACACACAGATCCCACCACCCACTTATAGCTAATTCAAGCATTCATATCATCTAACCGCAACTCGTTCGACTAATAACGCTAGTAACAAACAAGTTTACTGAACTCTGACATTTTATAGACACATTATATAGATATCCTATCCCTTATTACCGAAATCATATAACTAGAGTCAAAATCTCTTTATAACTTTAAAATATACATAGGCGAGCATCGTAAATGATTGTATGGTGGTATTGCCATAATTATTCGAAGCCACATTCACCATAAACATTTAAAAACCTACTCATCCAAAAATGAAAATATAATATTCAATTATGTTTAAACAATACTCTCTTAAAAAAGCATCGCTACCTACTCAATTTCAAAACGCCTCCGGAATTTGAAGAGTTTTATAGCCTCGTTCAATCTCATATTTAGGATATGCATTTTCAGTCCAACGCTTTTTGATCAACGTCATCTAAAGAAATCATATAATTTACAATTTTAAAAATAAGAAAGCGTTTGACATTGATGGCAAACCAATAATGCTTTAAAAATACTCTTCTAGAATTACTTAACTTTTCTGGTTAGCATTATCAATGCTATGTTTCACATACAATACTTCTGCCTCACAAGCAGCCATAGTTACTTGCCTCCTTAAAGAATGAAAACCATTCTTCCACAGAAAGTAATCGTCCCAATAGTTTACTCAGTTTACTTAAGAAAATCGCAGAAAGTATAATTTTTTTAGAGGCTGTCAATCATCATGAATGAACTCGGCATAATACCGAACTTACAATATGGATTTCGCAAACAACACAATAGAGGAGATTAACTACTTCGTTTGACAACCTTAAGAAAAGAAAACACATTTCTATCCTACTCCTGTACGTACAGAAAGCTTTCGATAGAATCTTGCACGAAGGCCTACTCTACAAGCTGAAATTTAATAATATCCCTCCCGAGCTCATAGGAATAATCAAGTCAGATTGGCAAAATTATATATTGTATCAGGTATGTGAATAAGTCTTTCCCGTTTTTTTTTCAAATTTTGAGCCTTTATTGTGAAAAAATGGTTACAAATGAATTATTGAAAGTATTGGCCATCGCTAGCTACAACTTTTTCCCATCTTTCTGGCAACATACGAATCCCGTTGCGAAAAAATTCGACCGGTTTGGCCTCTATCCAGTCATCCACCCATTTTTTGGCTTCCTCGTAGGAATGGAAGTGCTGGTCAGCCAGGCCATGCGTCATCGATCTGAAGAGATGGTAATCAGACGGAGCAACGTCTGGACTATACAGCGGGTGGGGTAGGACTTCCCATTTGAGCGTTTCTAAGTATGTTTTCACCGGCGGTGCAACATGTGGGCGAGCATTGTCATGTTGCAAAATAACTTCGTCGTGCCTGTCGGAGTATTGTGGCCGTTTTTCTTGCAGTGTGCGGCTCAAACGCATCAATTGTCGTCGATAGACCTCGCCTGTGATCCTTTCATTCGGTTTCAGAAGCTCATAGTAAACCACACCTAGCTGGTCCCACCATATACAGAGCATGAGCTTGGCGCCATGAATATTTGGCTTGGCCGTCGATGATGATGCATGGCCGGGTAGTCCCCATGATTTTTTTCGCTTCGGATTATCGTAACGTATCCACTTTTCATCGCCAGTCACGATACGATGCAGGAAACCCTTTCTTTTATGTCGCTGAAGCAGCTGTTCGCAAGTGAAAAAACGCCGTTCGACGTCTCTCAGCTTCAGTTCGTACGGCACCCAATTTCCTTGCTTTTGGATCATTCCCATGGCTTTCAAACGCTTGGAAATGGTTGTTCGGTCAACTCCCAATGCTTCAGCAAGTTCTTCTTGCGTTTGACAAGAATCTTCATCAAGCAAAGTCGCCAATTCTCGATCTTCAAAGATTTGCGGCCGCCCGGAACGCTCCTTGTCTTCCACGTCGAAATCACCGCTTTTGAAGCGTCGAAACCATCCGCGAACACTTGAATCATCGACACAACCTTCTCCATAAGCCTCCTGAAGCAATCGATGCGTCTCGGCAGCAGATTTCTTCAAATTGAACCAATAAAGTGAAACTTCCCGCAAATGACGTCGACTCGGCTCAAATTTCGACATTTTCACGATATCAAAAATTTATGATGCGAAAAAATTTTAACTAATGTGTTAGTATGGAATTGTTGACATATGAATAAGCTTTGATTATGACATATGTAACCATTGAATACTCGCACAGTATTGGTGGCGCCATCTCTTACAAAAAACGGGAAAGACTTATTCACACTCCTAATATTTTCTAGAACATATATATCTAACAAACAAAATAATTTTTACTATCCAATCAAATCCTTATAAAATTATATAAGAAAATTATTATATAATAATTTAAATATTACAGAAAGTGAATAATTTATTTATCTTAGGCGAAGCCCTGACATGCAATGCTGTTTGTTAGAAATTCCATTCATATTTTTGCATTATATTTATTTTAAAATATTCACTTTAGAACAAGCTTGTTTAAGCTATTAGAAATTGTTAAGAAATCCAACTCGTTTACATTCTTGTTCTTCTTTTATTATAACTAAAAATAAAATTTTACTAATTTTAAATATTACGTAAAAAAGTTTTAGCTCCCCTCCTCCCCGTGGAAATTTTTGGGACTCTATTATTCCCTTGAAAACCTTACGGAATTTAAAACTGCTTCCTATGCTACTACAAAGGGGCATGCAACAATTATCGAGAATTTATAAAATATTTAGTATTTGTTTTGAAGATGCTGTTGTTTTACATGAGAACGTGGCCGCTACATACCGGCATATATTTTTTAAAACACTTAACGATAATCTAATCATATGATTTATCCATTGATTTATAACGTGATATAAATTTTGAAAAGAAAATATAATTTCACTTAAAATTTCATGCATTACAAAACGATGCAATGTGAAGTACAATAAAGTATAGAAAGTAACGAAAATATATTATATATATGGTCAGTAGAGCAAAATTCTGACGCGACAATTTTTGTTTTCTGTTCGGGTAGTTCGTAATTTTTGCTACGTTCATCGATGATTGACTAGTTGAGAGATCATATTGTCAACACTCACTGTTGAACTTAATCTCTAGATTTTCTTCGAAGTTGTAGGTTTATGATGTTTTTTAGTACGTTAAAAAATCCTGGAACACAGCTGGCTATCATGCGTTCGAGAGCGAATCGAACGAACAATATGCAGTGGTTTAATATTATATGACAATATATGTACAATATAATCAGTCTTATTTACCACTCTTAAACCACTTTCTTATGACAGGCCGACAGTCTCAGAAGCATCCCTCGAAATTCTATTTAGTTGTGTAAGGCATTTTATTCGTATAGCATAGGAAGAATAGTATGTTTGCTTCACTCAAATACTTCTAAAGATGCAAACGTAAGTTCTATGATTACGAAAAAAGGATTGGCTTCTTAGGTCTTAAATTTTTACCCATAACAAAGTTTGTACACTAAGATGTGTAACTAAGGAGTGTATTTGGACTAGTAAAGATTTATTAGAAAAATTTATAACCTTGCATATTAAATAAAGTTCTTTTCGTTTGTGAGCATATCAACACATTAAACTTGTAATATGTCGTCTTTACTTGTTGTTGCTGCTTTTGGATGAAACTTCTGAAGCCTTATACGATGTTTATTACTTCCAGATATAAAAATTACAAAGAAATAACATAAGCACTATAAATTTTCACGCATAGTCTACGTTCCGGCTTCCAACACTTTCCTATCCAGCTCTGTTTTAAGATTATACCTCAAAAGTTTTCTTTTACAGAATAGTTTAGTTATATACAAAGATTAACGACTGAAAAGCATATTTTCTGAAAGATATATAAATGTTATATTCATTACTTCATATAAACTTGTTTTTCAATTAAAAAAAATAGAAATCATACAATAGTCATGTTAATTTTTTTCATATACATTTATATAACTATATATATTTTTACAGTTAATTATAAAAAATTGCATAATGGTCTTGGAGCTATTATGACCACTTTTCCAACACTTGAATTTTTGGTTTTTCTTGTACATAAAATCTGGAAATTATATTATATTTAATTTTCATAATGGTCTAAATAAAATAAATGATATAAATTTTATAAGTGAAAAATGTATGTACTCGTCAAATTATTATGATTACAAGTTATCTATAGCTATATTCAGAGATGATATCTCACAATACAAGATTACTGCAAACTTGCTGCAAATTTATAATACTGATTGAATTTTGCTAGGATGCTGTGATATATACTGCAATATGAGAACAGCATTATTGGTGTAATCTGTTAATTCAGTGTTTTGATTTTCAACATTATTGTTTGCAAAATATAAAATTTTTACATAATTTATTTCTTTAATGATAGGATGAAAATACGAAAGGAGAAGTTAGAAGTTGAATTGCAGGAATGTGAACCATTATTAGACGGAAAACTATTGATAGTAAATAGAGAACAAAACATCAATGTACCTTCAATAATAGACTTCAATGAGCACATGAAATATAGCGATACAATTATTCCAGGCTTTCTCAATCAAGCAAATGAAATATTCTCCTTACAATCGAGAGGTAGGCAATGCACAGCTATGGCGGCAGCTGGAATAGGCATGGCTGCTATTAAACATCTAGAATTTTGGACTTCGGATACGATAGGACAATATTCTAGTGTGTGGAGATGAGCTTTATCGGACAAGTATTTATATGCGGAGTTTGGTATCTAGTAATGAGATGTGTACAGATTACTTAAGTGCTGAAGAGCCACATCTAGTCATCAACATTTGTAATAATCAATGCCACATTAAAATTGACAGCATTACTTATGGTCATTGGTATAATGATTGCAGTGACGAAATAATGCAAAATGTTCAGCATCTGTTATCAACATGCGTAAAAAAAAACAGAAAAAGTGGGATTTTAAAGTGTAGTGAAATTTCCGTGGGCCTCATTATAAAGGATAGCATCATAGGCTTATTTAATTCTCATTCTCGTGGACCAAACGGTGAAATTGTTCCTGATGGTGTAGCATTTTTTGTAAGAGTAAACAATTCTGATGAATTGATCGAAAGATTAAGTTCATATATGATGCCAAAAAATGAAAATTGTTCATTTAGTGGTCAGTATCAATTTTCTGCAACAAGTGTAATATTTAAAAATGATACAAAAGAAATACAAAATGTGACTAATACAATTCGAAATATTGGTTTGGAAAATAATGACAAAAGAGAAATTCAGATAGAAGTCAAATATGCAGATAATAGGATAGTAGCAGATATGAATGTATACGCTGATGATGCTTGTTGCAATACTACAGCAAATGTGTCAGAACAAAATATAAATCATGAGAGCGATAATGCATGTGGTAATACTGCTGTAAATACAGTAGTATATAATAGAAATTCTGAACAGAGTGATGAACGTATATATTCCAAATATTCACTTAATGAAGGAATTCAACATTTACTAAAACTTGATGGAAATATGATTATTAATTTTCCTTGGTTGTTTAGCCAACTCCACAAAGCCTTTGACAAACATAGTTCTTTATTTTCATATAGCTTTGAAAATATTAAAATGATTGCTATTGAATCATTTGGCATCAAGAAAAAATTCACATTCAAGTGCGACATGTGTAACTAGACTGTGAAAATTGGATCTGTACCTGATGATCAAAAAGAATTAGATTTAAACGTTGCAGCAGTAATAGCGAGCTTATCAATTGGAATAGGACATTCACAATTACAAGAGTTCTATGGAATTTGTAATATCAATTGTATGAATTACAGAAGCTGGCAAAAGTACCACGAAGAAGCTGCAGACATGATTATAAAGGCAGCCGAATTAGAAATTTCGAAAGCAGCTGAAGAAGAAAGAAAATTAGCAATCGAAAGGGGTGATGTTGTCAAAGTTATTCCGTGCACCACGGTAGAGGCTGATGGATCGTACATGAAACGATCATACATGTACAGTAGATATGATTCCTCAGTCGCTTGCGTAGTTATAATTGGCAAATATACGCAAAAAGTTTTACAAATCATTGTTAAACAAAAGTATTGTGCGAGTTGCGAGAATGCGATTACGAAAAAAAAAGAAATTAAAAAACATAGCTGTCATAAAAACCATGGGCGTAATGCGAGCTCGACTACCATGGAAACTGACGCTGTCACTGAAGCGTTCGAACAAAGTGTAAAAAGCAAAATTTAATTTATCGCGTTTTAATTAGTGATGGGGACAGTAGTAATTATCGTTCTATTCTGAAAAGCAATCCCTATGGAGAATATGGTGTTGAAGTCAAGAATATAGTTTGCAGCAACCACATTAAACGAAATATTTCAACCAAAATAAAAAATGTTTCAAAAAATAAGGGAAAAGGACATTTTAAAAATGTTAGAAAAGAAATTGAGAAAAGTGCGCCACAGATTATTGATACTATATCAGAAGCTGTAAACAGAATAGTACAACAACAAAAACTATTTGAACAGCAATGCAAAGAGCTTTGAGAAAATATTAAAAAAATACTTTACCATATTTTTGACGATCATAGTCATTGTAAACACAACGTATTTGGATGTAACCTGTTTGGACAAAATTATAATAATATTGTAGGTGATCTTGAAAAATTGAATTTTTTCGACGACATAAAAATGTGCATTCACAGGGCAATAAGCAATGCAGAAAGTTTATTATGTAATTTCACAACAAATCGAGCTGAAAGTTTTAACGCATTTATCGCAAAATATATTGGTGCAAAACGAATTCATTATGCTAAAACAAACTCTTATAAATGTAGATGCCATTTAGCTTGCGTGTCAACTAATGCGGAAAATACTATATCAGCGATTTGTGAAGCAAGTGGCAAAATCGTCCCCGCTATTGGAAAAGCAGTACAGCAGAAAAGAGCGCACTTGAATATGATAAGAGTAGCAAGACACAAAAAAAAAAGATTCCAGCCAAAGAGAAAAATAAAAAAAATCACAAGAGTCATGAATCCTATGGCATCAATGCTTACTAACCAGATACGAATAATAAATCATTTCAAAAGTAAGTGTTCGCCCACTATAAAATTCTCGATAATTGGCGCAAAGAAAGAGGCGATATTGAAAAGAGAACACGGGGCCAAAACAATTGCAGTGAATGGAAAACTATTAGGAAATGGCTAATTACAACATCAAAAATGGGTAAAATTTGTAAGAAAAAACTAGAAACATCCTGTAAAGGTATTGTAGAGGATATTCTTTATCCCAAAACGATAATCTCCCCAGCAGTGAATTACGGTATAGCGATGGAAAAAATTGCGGTAAATATTCTAATAAGTAAAGGATATGATGTGAGGCCTTGTGGTTTATTTTTGGATAAAGAGACACTTGGAATAGGAGCTACATCGGATGGACTTATTGGTGAGGATGCAATTGTTGAAATAAAGTCACCATACACAGGGAGAGATTTATCGGTCGAAGATGCTATCCGAAAGACAACTCTTTACATTTCAAAAGCTTTTGATTTAAAAAAAAATGAATTATCAAGTATCTGATTATTATTATCAGATACAAGGGCAATTACGAGTCACGGGAAGACAAATATGTTACTTCGTCATATTTACATTAAATGATTTAAAAATTTTCAAAATTGAAAGGGATAATGAGTTTATAAGCAATATGATATACAAGCTCGCAGATTTTTATTGGGAATGCCTACTACCTAAGATAGTTGACAGCCGAAAAATGAGACGTATGCCAATACGAGATACTTCTAGCATCGTGGAAGCTCGAATGAAAGCTGAGACAATGAAAGCATATCAGGAACGTCCAAGAAAAATTATAACAAACCAAGAAATTGAAACTGAACACACAACGTAAAATTCAAGTCTTTCAAAATATCTATTATTCAAATGTAATCGCACTTTCTAAATCTGTGACAGAAACATATATATGTATGTATGTATAGGGTGTACAAGTAATTTTCAAGCGTTTTTTTAAAAAATGTGACAGACATTATGTAAGTATAGTTGCACATCCTTTATTACAGTATCGTCCATCGAAAGCTATAACTTTTTTTCATCTTTCTGTCATTGTATGAATTCCGGAAAAAAATTCTTGTCTTTCAAGCCCAAGAATGTATTGAGTCAATTTTTCATTCTCTCTACTGAATTGAAGTGTATTCTCGCACGAGCGTCCTGCATTGATCGAAATAAGTGGTATTCAGATAGTGCCAGGTCTGGACTGTAAGGCGAGAAAGCAGAATTTGCCATCTCCTACTCACAAATAGTTGTTGACCGAAGCCAAATCATATGGCCGAGCGTTATCGTGGAAAATGACTGACTCATGCTTGGTCTCATATTCTGGCAGTTTTTTCTGTAATGCTCGCTTCAAACGAATGAGTTGAGTTCTATTAAATGACCCTTTCATGATTTGATCACTCGGAAGTAATTCGTTGTATACAACATCCTTTTAATCCCACGATATGCAGAGCATGACCTTTGTTACATTAAGATTTCGTTTCGATTTTGTATACGAATTTCTGCGTTTACGGCGGGTTCATCCGTCTTTATTTTAATTTTCTGCGTTTATGGTTATTATAATAAATCCATTTTTCATGAGCGGTGATAATACGATTTAAAAATGATTTATTTTTATACCACTTCAGCAGCATTTCGGACATGAAAAATCGCGGTTCAATGTTTGCAGCTTCAATTCATACAGCACCAAGTTTAACGGATTGTTGCGTGACACCCAACAATGCAGCAAGTCCTTCTTGAATCTGACATCGATCCTCATCCAGCAATGCGTCTAATTCCTCGTCTTCAAAACTTTTTGGATTTCCGGAGAGATCCTTGTCATAAAATTCAAACGTCCAATCACGGCATATCAATTCACCAATACATTTCGCTCTATAAGTTTCTAAAAGCAAACGATCCGCCTTAGACCCACTTTTTCTTATATTAAAACATAGAAGTAGCGCTTCTCGCAAATGAGGTTTAATTGGCTGGAAAATTGGCATGATTTTGTTCGATAAAACGACACCGAAAGAAATGCTGAAATATAATGTTGTAAAGTTACTGATAGATACACAATTTACAAATATAACACATGAAGTATAACATTTCTGCTCGAGATTGACTGTTGACGCGATCTTTTGACAAACACTGGAAACTTGTACACATAATATATATATATATATATATATATATATATATATGTATATATATATATGTGTGTGTGTGTGTGTGTGTGCGTACGTACGTGTATGTGTGCGGGCGCGCGCGCGTGTGTGTGTGTATTTTTTTTTTTTTTTTTTTTTTTTTATTAGGCGTAGGCAGAGAAAGCTCTGCACTAGTGGCCTCTCGAAACCAGCATCCCGCCGGAGCTATCCGGGAATATTACTTTGGCGGGGCTGTTAGTTAGCCGATACGGCTGCTCTTCTTATGACATTATCCTACGTCCCCCATCCACACAAGTGATCAGGGGTTCGGTGTTCGTCCTCTGCATCTTAAAATAGAATCAGCTAGCCTGGTTCATCCTGGGCCATTCGCCTAATTCTATCGGCATTTCTGAGTTTGGTCATCACCTCTTTTACGAAACTGGCTACTGCCTTCCAGTTTTCAGAAGATTCCAGCATTATTGATAGGATGCTCTCTGGTCTCATTGGCTTATTGATGATCAATCAATTAGTCAATATCAAGTGCTCACGTTGTGTTCTAAAACTAGGGCAGCTTACTAATATATACTCGGCATCCTCGACCAATGTCGGACAGATGGGACAGAAATCATTATTATCCAGGTAAAAACGATGGAAATAGAACCTAAAAAAACCATGTCCAGTCAGCAACTGTGTTATGTGGAACTCTAATTCCCCATGTTTCCTGTTGATCCATCTGTGTATGTCTGGAAGGATAATACTATCTACCCTCTTACGACTGCTGACAAGAACTACTTCTGTCTTGTGCTCCGCTAATTGTAGGCCAGCCGACTTAATCCATCTATTGATGTTTCTGATTGCCTCATTGGCATTTTTAGTGAGTTCATCAAGGGTCTTAGCCTTCACTACTAGAGCGATATCGTCGGCGTACCCTACTGTTATTGAACCAGGCGGTTATGGATGCCTCAACGCGCCATCATACATAATATTCCACAATATAGGTCCCATAACCGAGCCCTGGGGGACTCCCGCAGTAACCTTATGCGATTCAATGCCTTCATCCGTTCGGTATAATATTATCCTATTCTCAAAGTAGTTAGCCACGACATTCTGTAGATAACCAGGTACTCCGAAATCTTTAAGCGAATTCACAATAGAAGACCAGCGCGCTGAATTAAAGGCATTCTTGACATCTAGAGCGACAATGGCACAATACTGTTTAGTGCCACCTTTCCATCTCTTACCACTGATTGCATCTCTTGCAGTACACACTACCAGTTTAATAGCATCGACTGTTGATTTTGATTTCCAAAATCCAAATTGGCGCTAGGATAAGCCGTGCAATCCCTCAGTGAATGCTTCCAGTCGGCTATATATTATTTTTTCAAATATTTTACCTACCGTATCGAGCATACACAATGGCCTGTATGATGACGGATCATCAAGTGGCTTATTGCCCTTAGGTAACAGGACTAACCTTTGAGTTTTCCAGCAATCAGGAAAAATACCCTCAAGAAGACAAGCAATATATACTTTTAGAAATATAGATGGATTCTTCTGTATCGCCAACTTAACTGCAGCATTAGGGATACCATCAGGGCCAGGGGCAGCATTGTCTCTAATCTTAGCATAAGCATTATGTAGCTCCATTTCTATTATAGGTGGTATATTTTCCGAGTGTTGCGTGCGCGGTACAGTCCCATGGGTGTCATTCGGAAGGAGAACGGAAACAATCTTATCAATCAATACCGTGCTAGTGGGTTGTATTGGTGCCCTACGCATTCGTGCCATGACTGTTTGGTATGGTCGTCCCCATAAGTCCTTTTTGGCCTCTGCACACAGTTCAAGCCAGCCTCGACGATTGCTTGCCTTAATGGCCTTGATAAGTGCTCTTTGTGCTTCTTTAAATAAAATATTAAACGGATCACGATGGGTGCGGGCTCTTTGGGCAAGTCTACATGCGCGATGACATTGCTTGCGCAATTCTGCAATTTCATTTGTCCACCAGTAGACAGATTGACGATGTTTAAATCCACTCTTAGTCCTAGTCATCGACGCATCACATGCTTCAGAGATATGCTTTTTGAGTGCATTTGCCTGATGGCCTGGTGCACCATATTCTAAACGCTCTTCTGATATGATAGTGGCGAACACTTCATAGTCTAGCGGTCTGATGTTTCATTTCCATGTGGGCATACACTCATTGTACTTGTTCTTGACTTTCTTCTCTGTAATTTCGTACAAGATTGCCCTGTGATCACTGTGAGTGTAACGGTCGCTTACTCTCCAATTAAGGATCCGCTGAATCAGGTCATGACTGGCGAATGTTACATTAATGACTGACTGTTTATCTCCCCTAATGAAAGTGGATTCAATCCCCTTATTAAACACGTGAAGTTGAAGAGAACTAAGACCGTCAAGCAGCATACCACCTCTCTTAGTTATTGAAGGGCTTCCCCAGGCTGTGGACCACGCGTTAAAATCGCCAGCGATTAATAATGGTTTCTTATCCATGGCCTCATCAACTAATTTAGCTACAAGAATTTCAAACTGTTTGTCCGTCAAAGTTGGAAGAGCATATACACTAAATACGTATATTTCTTGTATTTTAGCCCAGGATATCAATTCGAACCGATGAGTAGAATGCTTTACTACCTGCCTATTTTGACGAATCCAGAGGGCCGCTCTATTGCTTGTATCACTTATTCAGCGCTATGGTCTGTCCCTGTCACAATATAGTTCGGAGATTACAGCAATGTCTATTCATAATTCCTTTGTTGTCTGTTTCAGCAGGTCATGGCCGTTACGCAATTGATTTCAGGATTCGTCATTTCTTGATCCATCATGACATCTCCTTTAGTACTCAATGTAATGTCTATGATGATGTTTGATTTGCCCTCCCCAGAATCCGAGGGGCTACCACCGACCATAGAGGCTTGCATTCTATCGGAATTGGTGAGGAGATTGACCGGTCTTGCCGGAGTTACTCCCTGGGGTATATCCTTGTTTATAGCAAACATTAGTCATAGTTGGCCTTAAGTTCGAGAGGCCCTCCCTATTAGCTTTTTCTGTCCGCCCTGAGTATTTTATTTCCTCAGTGCCCTCTACAAATTGTAGCGAGCCATCCCCTATCCGCAACCTGGGGAGGCGCCAGATGGGAGAAAGCAACAAAACTCCACACTGGAATGTGTGTGTGTGTGTGTGTGTGTGTGTGTGTGTGTGTGTGTGTAAGGAGACTGTCGCTGCTACAGAAAAAGAACGCATGCGCCGAAGATTAATGACTATCAGCTGTTTCGCCTAAAGCCTACACTCTTGATTGCGATGCCTACCATGTCTGTAGACAAATCAGTCCATCCTTGGACTTCATTTGTATAGCGGCTGTTTTTTATGATTTTCTTGAAAAATGAACCACGTAACATTGGAGAAACGGTTATTATTAACAAAGTGGTGATTACAATAGATAGATAGATAGATAGATAGATCTATAAAATTTATGTAAAAAAAATTTATAATTTAATAATAAATTTTATTTCAATAATATAATAAATGTATATTATTGATATATAATGTATTGCTGTGAGTAACGCTCTAGTCATAAAAATTATTTTATTCATAATGTTTATTAAATGTTATTTTAAAATGTGAAATGACATTTATTGTTAATTATAAATATTAACATTATATTAAATTTTTAACTACATTTTATAAGTAAGTCTTTACTTTCATTCTGATGTAAATATGATATATAATTATATTTTTTATGATGATAATGATGATAGCAATATATTGAAAAATCGTGGAATTTTGGAAGAGCTCGTACTAAAAAATAATATAGGCATATACTTTTGAAGAAAAAGATATAATATAATTATATCTTTTATAATAATTTTGAAGAAAAAGAAGAAAAATCATCAGAAAACTGTAAAATATTACTTTGATCCAGAACTCATTAAAAATTTTCTTAATTTAGAATATAATTTCTTCATAGGTGAAATCAAAAATTTATTGGAACATATTATTTGATATTATTGAAAGAATGCGATATGTATCTATTACAGACAAAAATATTTTTCACTGCCTCAACTAACTGTCTCAATATCAAAATAGGTAATTTAGTAGATTGTTTTTTTTTTTTTTTTTCTTTTTTATTGAGCTTACCCAAGCCTATAAAAAGACTTATACAGCTAAAAATTACAATTAGTAGATTGTGATGAAGATACTATTTAACTAAACTGTTCAACCTATAAAAGATTTAGAAAATAAACAAATTACACTGTAAATCAATTTATATAATATAAAATGTTTATTCAGGATCATGATAACAAACATAAAAATACTATTTTCTATTTATAACATACTAATAATGTATTCATTATATTAAAATTGCAAGAACGCTTAAGTTTTCTTCTATTAATGAATGCTGTATATTTGTGACTAATATGCTTAAACGGATATTTTAATTAATAATAATACAATAATAGATTTTTTATTCAGTAAACTAAAAAGCTTTATATATATTATATTGTACAATTGTTGATAAATTTTTTCAGAGTCTCTATTATGGCATTTTATTACTCTGAAAATTTCATGAGCAATAATAAATAATAGTTTCATTTAAAACTAGGGTAAAAATTTATCTTATTTTAATATAGAAGAATAAAAAAAAAATATTTAAATTTAAATATTAAAAAGTCTACTCTAATAATTGTTTTAATTATTTAGTTATTTTTTATGTGCTTATAATTTTTTTGGTGTGAATGTATTTTACATAAAATAGACTGTATGCTTGTTTTTATTAAAAATGTCCATCTTAAAGCATTATTGCTTTTTAAAATTAACTGAATGAAACTTTAAATGTAAACTAATCAAACTTATTTTCAGGTTTAAAACTGTATTAACAGCTAAGAATGTATTATTATTAAGGTAACTAGTCTTCTTTATTAAAAAGCTGCTTAAATTGCTTTGTGATAATATGAAATCACATCCAGATGAAAAAATTAAAGTTGCAGCTGTAAGTAAATAATATAATATAAAAAATTCAAAAATATTGTAGAAATATAAACTAAAAATTTTTTATTTGATCAGTTTTGTTTAAAAATACAAGATTTATATATTACTGTTGCAATGAAAAAGGTTGCTTAGAAACATTACAAAATACGAATGCTCGTAAACATCAGATACAACAGTTAAATATATAAAGAAATCAGTTAAGGAATTAATTATTACTCCCCTAATAGGAATAATGAGTTTTTTTGGAAAATCTCAAGATTGGCTGGAACGATAGTAGAATTGTTGTTCATCTTGTTGTTATATTTAAGAAAAGGTACTTAAGTTTTTATTATTGAATCTCGATTCGCGTTTTTCATATTTTTTGTAAGTTACCTAAAATGTTTTCATACAAATAATTTTTAACTATTTAGTAAGTAATAAACATATGACTATATTAAACATTAGTAATGAAACTCTTGCTTATAATATATAAAGAAAATATATATTTTAAAATATTTAACAATTATATGTTCATAATATTAATAAATTATAGTACAAGAAGCAAAAGCTATAATTTTGGCAGGTGGTACAATGGAACTAATGTCAGAATTCAAAGAATAGAATATTTGTTTATTTGAATTGTTGGTAAATCTGAAAAAATAGTCATCTTTTATGTGATCATGTCATTCCAGAATTTCAAGAAAAATTCTAAAAGAAAATATTCTTACTTTCATCTTGCACGCGGGTCCAAATGGTATACAACTTGAAGTTAAGTTTTAAAATAGATAAAGTGTTGTAAGTTAAAAACATTAACTTCTCAGTTCTTATTGATAATTTCATGCGTACACACGTATTTATATTAGAATGAGAACTTACTTTCCAACTTTCACGTTTAGATCGCGATATAAGTCAGATGTGTGGGATCTAGTACTGATTTTTTAGTTTTGCCATTTACCAATAAAATTCAGTTAATAGGCGCCATCATTTGAGTGAAAAATGAATCGTTATAAACCGGTTTTTCGACATGTCCTGCTACACTATTTTGATTTGAAAAAAAGTGTAACAGAAACTTATAGATTGCTTTAAGAATGTTATGACGAACAAGCTCCATCACTTACAACATGTAAAGAGTGGTTTCAGCGATTTAGAAGTGAAGATACCAAAGAACATTCGGGACAACCAAAAAAGTTTGAAGATAGTTAATTGCAACCATTATTGGTCGAAAACTCAGTTCAAACGCAGAAAGAATTCACTAACATAGCAGAAACAATTCAGTAACAGAGCAATTCGCAAACGTTTACATCCGATGGGAAAGATTCATAAAGAAGGAAAATGGATGCCACACGATTTGACCGAAAGTGCCATTATGACCCGATACAACATTGCACTGTCTCTGCTTGCCAGGAAAAAGAGAAGAATTTTCTGTGGCGTATTGAGACTAGCGATGAAAAGTGGATCTACTATGATAATCCTAAGCATAAAAAATCAAGGGTGGACCCAGGCCAATCATCCACATCGACTTCAAAACGCAACATCCACTGCCAAAAGATATTGCTGTGCATTTGGTGAGACCAACAGGTTGTGCTGTACTACGAGTTGCTAAATCCGAATGAAACCGTCATTGCCGAGGTATAAAAACGACAACTGAATGATTTGCAACAGAAATTGATCGAACATAGATTAGCAGTCGCGAGCAATAAATGCAAAGTCATTCTCTTGCATGATAACGCTTGGCTACGTTGCGAAAGCCGTCAAAAATAGCCTGTTGGAACTTAAATGGGAAGTGTTGCCGCACCCAACGTACTCGCCAGATATAGCGCCTTCCGATTACCACCTATTCAGATCGATGCAGCACGACCTCGTTGATACCCACTTTGGAGATGTTGAAGAAGTACGAGAATTTGTAGATGATTGGATCGCCTCAAAACGAAATAAACCCTAATCTAAGAAAAAGTACCAAAAGAACCAAGTAAAAACAAATGTACTATTAAATAATGTAAAAAATCCGGACGCATCTAATAGGGAAACAATCATATCTGCCCTAGAATGCACAAATAAAAATTATTTAAATTATATAATGAAATATAAATGGTTTTATCGCACATGTTCAATTTTTGCAAAAATTCAACACACATTTGCATAGAAGAGACTAATTAGAAAAAATACATTCGCAGAACAAAAGGCTACAACATTATACATAACAATTAGTAAATTGCCTTATTGCGAGCGGAGAGACCGCATCGTTAAGTTAATAATATTTACGATGCACAGAACTAAATATTATCACTAATGTAAAAACAATTGTTACATCTGTAACACTATTCATGATGTAATTGCATATCTGTAATCTGTAAATGTAAGCAGTTATAATATAACTGCACACGAAATTTCTAACATAATAAGTCAACGGTCTAAGCCATTTTTTATTCTTCGTGACTTCAACATTCAATATAGATTGTAGCGTTATTATAAAATCGATATAAGAGTCAAAATGGTATTATTGACACATAACGTATCACTTCTAAATTCCACAAATTCTACTGATTTTAATATCTCAAATACTAGAATGAGCGAAACTGACTTCAAAATATTAACAATGGACACTGATAAAATGTAGTGGAATGATCTCGAAATTTTATAGAAGCAACCACTTTTCAATAATTAATGATATTGAAAATAGAGGCTCAAACCCCTTAATTTCATAAGCTAGCAAAAATAATAGTAGTAAAGCAAACACAAAGGATTTTGAAAAATATAAACTATCTGAATTAACAAACGGATCTGAATAACGAATCAATACATAAAATCAAATCAAAAACAGAAAACAATACAATCCGTGGTGTAATTACCAATATGAAAAACTCATAAGGGATTATAAATAGATATTCAATCAATATAAAGAATGGCCAGCCTACAAATTTAAAATTAATTATAAAACTAAAGAAGCATCTTCTCGAAGAGTCCTTAAACAACACAAAATAGAATCTTCCATATAATTAGTATTTTTATATTCTTTACCCGATAGAATCAAGTACGGTTCTGTTCGACACAAATTATAGATTATCATTTTAATTTTAGATTATAAATACAGATTAATAAAATAAAATTGTAAAATAAAATAATACAATAAAAATGTAATTGTAAATAAAAAAGTGCACGACAATCCTGACAAATTCAAATTTATTTAGATAATACGAAAAACTATAAAAAATTAATATTTTTATTTACTACTTACATATTATAGCATTACAATAACAAAACTAATATTTTTTAAATAAAACCAATAAAATGAAAATAATGAATTTCTTTATATCTAATAATTATACGTGTAAAGAATGTCAACTTGGTTTTCTATAAAATGAAGAAGAAAAATGCCTTAGACTACATTCCTAGTACTAAAAAATAATTCCAAATTTAAGTGTAGAAAAAAGGAGTTATAATGGCTAATTTATTGCACAAGAATAGATTAAAAGTAGAATTTCACAGGAATACTGAAAAATTAGAGACAAATCAAAGAATGACCAACAAAAACTGAAAAAATACTTTCAAAACTTTCAGAACAGAATCGAAAAGTAGCATTATACATCACCTCGTAGACATTTAATAATTTTGAGTAGGCTGAAATCTAGTCACTACGAACTAAAAATAATTGAACTATTATGGTTATAAAATAGACAAATCTTAGAATGAAAAATTTCAACATTGTTATAGTAAAATTAAGAAAAAGGTATAAACTAGGTCCTTTTATTTCTGTCTAGTAAATAATAATTTTATTTCATATGCAAGTTTTAATTACTATACTGCAAGAAATTAATATTTATAGAATAATAATTTATTATGTTATTTGTTTAATAAAAAATAATTTAATACAATATATAAACTAACAGCTTGAAAGAATTATAAAACAATAAGTCTATTGTGTATTGGATTTTGTCATCCTAAAAATTAAGTGTAATAATTAATTATAATATTGTTTACCTTAAACAGACAATATTGTATATCTAAATTTTTGCAAAAAAAATTAATTTGGAAATATTATTCGCTGTTATCTTTATACTTATTTCAATATTCGTAATTAAGAGATCCTATTCTATTCATTAATGAAATAATTAATATCATTATTTTTTATCATTTTTTTTGTAACATTCCATAAATCAAAGTTTCGTATAAAATTGTTTAAATCATTGGTAAAAAAGTTTTGATATAAACTCAATATGAAGTTACTATATATATATATATATATATATATATATATATATATATATATATATATATAAATCGTTTGCGACCACCACTGCCCTTGACATTTTTGAGTAAGTAATTTGGTTAGAAATTAGGAGTATGGAGATTATATATGTTAATGTGTGTGTAGATACGCATACATATTCTTCTTGTGACAAATGATGAACTACTCCGCTACTGATTTCATAAGAACATTATGAAATATAAATTTTATATGGATCATTTATAATTTACATATTTAACTTGGGCTACTGCGGCCCTGATTAATACTGGAACAATCGATAAAACAGAACAGTTAAGTGTGTATGTATGTATTTATATGCACACGTATTGTCTTAAAATTTTAATTTCGCTGCATGGCGATGATCGAAGCTACAAAAAGGTATACTTGGGTATACGCACTTAAAGAATTTCTTCGTCCACACCAGTGAATCCCATTTGCTACACCTCGCTGCCAAATTTTTAAGAAAATCGGTATATATATATATATATACATATTTTCTTAAAATTTTGAGTTTAAAACTTGATAATAAGACTGCGTTGATCTTAATAATAACACTAATTTGATATAAAAAATTATACTTCCTGTAAATTATTTATATAATAGCATTTATTAAATTTTTATATAATAAATTTTATTTCATTGCTATTTACATTATATCATGCATTTATTAAAATTAATTCAATAGTTATTAGAATACAACAAATATTTATTTAAATTTATGTTCAAAACAGAAACATACATATTTAACACGAATGAATATTTTGTAATTTAGACTAAACCACATATTTGAAACAAACAATTAAGTTTATTTGAATAGCGAACATATATTTATTACATTTCACTAAATAAATTATTGAAAAGTAATAAATATTTCTTAAATTTTACTAAACGGAACTACATATACACAAAAAATAAAGTTAAATAATTAAATATTTGAAAAACTATATATATACTCAAATTTAACAAATATAATCAATTTTTGGGAAAGCTATTCAATATGAACAATTAAATAGCTTTATCAAAAGGTGCAATATATTTATTTGATTAGACCCAACGAGTTGTTAAAAATTAATAAACATTTTTTCGATTTTATTAAACGAACCACAAAGATTTAAATATTAAATTTAAAGGAATGAATCTTTTAATAAAATTATTATATGTTATAAGCAAATAATTTTTTCAAAAATAGAAAATATTTTTTTGATTTATATATATATTTTGTAGTTTTTACTATTTATTTATTACTTTTAATATTTAAATCTTTGTGTTTCGTTTAAGAAAATTAAATAAATATTTATTAGATTATACAACTGGCAGGGAATAATCAAATATATCTAATCCACCATTTGAGAAAACTAGTTCATTCTTTTGAGTAAATGGTTTTTTAAAAAATTAAATATATTTCTTCTATATATATATACTGAAAAAAAATCATTTCTAATATCAAGCTTATTTTTTCTCAACAGCAGAACACAAATATTGGGAATTAAATGAATATTTTTTTATTTTGAGAAAATATATCCTCAAACCAATAGATTCAAATTTAATATCAGGAAAATAAATTCTTCGATTAATTAAATATCTCCTAGATTTTTGTCAAGATTTTCTAGAAAATGGGTGGCTGAAATTGGAAATGAAATAAATATTTTCTTATCTAAAGAAATTCTTTTCTTGAACCAATAACTGAAGATTTTGAATAAAAAAATTTAGTCATTTGATTCAAGCGGACAAAATTAAGTGAATATATACTTGGATTAAAAATTTCAATGCTTCACTCGAGAAATTGAATTTAAAATGAAGAATTCCATTCCTATCTTTAAAACAATAATTACTTCAAATACGTTTTTATTGACTAGAAACATGAATATTTAAGTATGCTAAATATTTAAAAGAAGTGCATAGTTTCTTGATTTAAAGCATTATTTTCTTGACTTTAAAAATCAAAAGTTTAAACTAAGCGAATACTTCCTTTCGCTTAAAAGAACTTCGACCTAACCGGGATTCTATCCACAGACCTTTGGATTCGCAAGCTAATACCTTATTAATTACGCTATCGCAATAAACTGTGGACAATTATAAAAATCTTATATATCAATTTTAGATCTCTTATAGTTATACATTATGAAATTAATTTTTGGATTCCAATGAATAGTATATGCATTTATATATAATTTATATTTATATTATAACAATTTATATAACGTTTTCATTTTAAAACGTGATTTTCCATATCCAGATAATATTTTCTTAAATTGAATCATAATACATATACGAAATCGATAAATAATTCATTTTTGTATTTATATCACAGAAAAAAATGGTCCTCATATCAAGTCAATATTTCTGTATAATTAAAAAAATTAAGTTAAAAAATTTTTTAAAAATATAACATGTATATTTAGAAATTAATTATTCTTTACACATTAAAGCAATTATGCTTACACATACTATATACATGATTAGAAGATATTAAAAGAAATTATTAAAGAAATTCGTTATTGAAGAACTTATTCGCTTCAATTCAAAATTACAGGATAACCCAGTTCTCATATTACCCATTTGTGTACTATAGTGTACAACTCAAGATTATTATATTGTAAAATTTTCAAACCAATGTCTTGATATAAGGAATTGAGTTCTTGAGAGAAGTTAATTAATAAGCACTCAGTTTCTTGTAATCTAAAAATATTAGATATAATTAGTAAATATTGATTAAATGATAATTAATACAATTCTCTGCGTCCGAATATTCAATAAATATATTCTTATATTTAGATATAAGTGATATTTTATATTTAGATTTGATCTTTTATATTATATTTAATATTTTCCATTATAAAGTGAAGTGTAGTAAATTGTTTTTTACAGTAATAAAAGCAAGGTTATCATTTTCTTAATTTATGAAACCAATATCTCAATGTAAAAAATTAAGATCTTGAAAGTAGTTATTTATCCAATTAATCGTTGAACTAAAAAAAATACTAGATAAATATTGGTTGACGATTTTCGAGCGCCCGGGAGCGTGCGCCCTCAGCAGGCTCAACAGCTACACTAACGCGCCAACGCGACGTCACAGCTACGTCAGCATAAATTAATGTGCGCATTTGCCTACGTCACAGCTCGTGACGTAGGCAATAAATATATATAGATATAGTTATACGCTTTTGTCCAATGCGACGTTGTCGTTTTCGTTTATATCATTACAGAGGCTAAGCCAAAACATCTAATATGCGCACGAGTATCAAAAAGCAATTCAGATCCAACTCCAATGCCAGGTTTATCATGCAGACGAATTTTTGATTCTGCAGAAAATTAAGACTTTCTTTTCTTCCATTGTAGAAATTTCAAATTGAGTCTTACGATTTTGTGCTAAAATGGATATTCTTTAATTAATTTAAAAAATTTAATTTTAATTTTTAATGCTTATATTATATTGTAGTAAATAACGCGTATGAACAAAAAGAGAAAATGCATTAATTGTCTCAAATAATAAAAATATAAATAATAATATAAATAAAAAATACTCTGTATTATTACTTATTGGTACGATATACATATTGATAGACAATTCGTGTAATTCCGATTTAACACAAAGATTAATCTAAATCATAGAGTCATTTTCTGTATAAATTAATAACGAAATTATTCTGTTTGTTTATTTATAGTATGGCAGTGATTGTGGACACAACCTCACTTATGATGAAATTATCTATTGAAGAAATTGTTAAAAAAAAATTATCTGAATTACTTATGTATATTATAGAGTAATTGCAATAAATTAATTTTATTCTGAAAATTATAGTATAATATTTTAAAGAACATATAATAAATCGTTTATAATCATAAATGTATATTATTTAATATATATATATAAAATAAAAGTATCAATATAGAGTAGATTGAAATAAATATAAATGAGAAGTATGCTGTTTGAATGTGAAGGAAACTAGGAATCATGTACGTGATTTATGAATTATATTTAATATGTAGTATCAGAGACATAGGTTGATCAACTACGTTAACATTAAAATCTACGTCAAACTCGTATTTTTTAAAAATATGGTTAAGCTCGCGTCATAACGTATAGTAATTTAAAATACTTATACATTTTTTGATTGATAATGCATATTGTAGAAAATACAAAACTTCAAATTCTATCCTATTGTAAAATGTTGTAGAATGTAAATCTTATATCTTATAGTTATAATTTAGATAACGTATAACTTTTAAACTTAGTATTTTAACTAAGTTAAAAAACTGCTATACTTTTATTTTATTTTATTTTAGCATTTAATAGCAAGAATTTCATTTTCTATTTTTGATTTATATTATTATTTATATATTTAATATTGCAGACAATCAATGGATTTTCTGTTTTTGTTCTTACGCGTTATTTACTACGATATAATATAATATAATATAATAAATAGTTTATAATCATAAATGTATATTATTTAATATATATATATATATATATATATATATATCATTGAAACAGAGATGTTTCGAACAACTTGTCAGATTTATATAAAAAATTGATAAGAATTCTGGATAGATAGATTAAGTATAGATTTTGAGTCGCTTGATTACTAATATTATAGTGATTGATAGCAATAAAAGGTTTTGGAACAAACTGAATAAAAAAATATAGATCATATCAAAATATAATACTTATTTTCCATGCAATTTTTCTCTAAAAGAAAAAACGGCAATAAATTAATAGAATACAATTTATGATTTATATAAAATTGTTTGATAGATAGATCTCTTAAAAATAAAATTTTTTATGTACAGCTGGTGCCGTTAACTGTTTTAGAAGCTACGATATTTAGAAACAATGTTCGGAGATCGTTTTGGATCTGCGAGGATCGCCGGGCCACTTTGGGGTACAAAAATCTGACATTTTTGTGCATGATTTACATACATGATTTACATGAGTGTACAGTCTTATAGCAAATACTGTTGGGGCTGTTTATTTGCTGACTTGTTTACTGTTTTTAGAAACATCTCTGTATTAAATTTTATATATTAAAGAATATACATTTAAGATTATAAACAATTTATTATATGTTCTTTAGAATATTATACTATCATTTTCAGAATAAAATAAATTATTGCAATTACTCTATGATATATATAAGTAATTTAGATAATCTATTTTTAACCATTTCTTCAATAGATAATTTTATGATAAGTGAGGTTATGTCCACAATCACTGTAATATTATAAATAAACAAACAGAATAATTTCATTATTAGTTTATTCAGAAAAGGACTTTATGTTTTAGACCAATCTTTGTGTTAAATCGGAATTACACTAATTGTTTAAAATGTCAATAAGTAACAATATAAAGTAGATTAAAATAAATATAAATGAAAAGTATGCTGTTTGAATGTGAAGGAAACTAGGAATCATGTATGTGATTTATGAATTATATTTAATATGCAGTATCAGAGACATAGGTTGATCAACTACGTTAACATTAAAATCTACGTCAAACTCGTATTTTTTAAAAATATGGTTAAGCTCGCGTCATAACGTATAGTAATTTAAAATACTTATACATTTTTTGATTGATAATGCATATTGCAGCAAATACAAAACTTCAAATTCTATCCTATTGTAAAATGTTGTAGAATGTAAATCTTATATCTTGTAGTTATAATTTAGATAACGTATAACTTTTAAACTTAGTTTTTTAACTAAGTTAAAAAACTTCTATACTTTTATTTTATTTTATTTTAGCATTTAATAGCAAGAATTTCATTGTCAATTTTTGATTTATATTATTATTTATATATTTAATATTGCAGACAATCAATGGATTTTCTCTTTTTGTTCTTACGCGTTATTTACCACAATATAATATAAGAACTAAAAATTAAAATTAAATTTTTTGAACTAATTAAGGAATATCCATTTTAGCACAAAATAATAAGACTTAGTTTGAAATTTCTTTTGCAAAAAAAATTTCTTTTTTCTCTTTGGAAAGTCTTGATATTCTGCAGAACCAAAAATTCATCTGCATGATAAAGCTGGCATCGGAGTTGGGTCTGAATTGCTTTTTGATACTCGTGCGCATATTAGATGTTTTGGCTTAGCTCTGTAATGATATAAACGAAAACGACAACGTCGCATTGGACAGAAGCGTACAACTATATCTATATATATTTATTGCTACGTCACGAGCTGCGACGTTGCTGTTTTCGTTTAAATCATACAGAAGCTAAGCCAAAACACATCAAATATGCGCACGAGTATCAAAAAGCAATTCAGGCCCAAACTCCAATGCCTGCTACACAATGCAGACGAATTTTCATTCTGCAAAAAATCAAGACTTTCCAAAGAGAAAAAAGAAATTTTTTTTGCAAAAGAAATTTCAAACTAAGTCTTATTATTTTGTGCTAAAATGGATATTCCTTAATTAGTTCAAAAAATTTCATTTTAATTTTTAGTTCTTATATTATATTGTAGTAAATAACGCGTAAGAACAAAAAGAGAAAATCCATTGATTGTCTGCAATATTAAATATATAAATAATAATATAAATCAAAAATTGAAAATGAAATTCTTGCTATTAAATGCTAAAATAAAATAAAATAAAAGTATAGAAGTTTTTTAACTTAGTTAAAAAACTAAGTTTAAAAGTTATACGTTATCTAAATTATAACTACAAGATATAAGATTTACATTCTACAACATTTTACAATAGGATAGAATTTGAAGTTTTGTATTTTCTACAATATGCATTATCAATCAAAAAATGTATAAGTATTTTAAATTACTATACGTTATGACGCGAGCTTAACCATATTTTTAAAAAATACGAGTTTGACGTAGATTTTAATGTTAACGTAGTTGATCAACCTATGTCTCTGATACTGCATATAAAATATAATTCATAAATCACATACATGATTCCTAGTTTCCTTCACATTCAAAGAGCATACTTTTCATTTATATTTATTTTAATCTACTCTATATTGTTACTTATTGACATTTTAAACAATTAGTGTAATTCCGATTTAACACAAAGATTGGTCTAAAACATAAAGTCCTTTTCTGAATAAACTAATAATGAAATTATTCTGTTTGTTTATTTATAATATTACAGTGATTGTGGTCATAACCTCACTTATCATAAAATTATCTATTGAAGAAATGGTTAAAAATAGATTATCTAAATTACTTATATATATCATAGAGTAATTGCAATAATTTATTTTATTCTGAAAATGATAGTATAATATTTTAAAGAACATATAATAAATCGTTTATAATCTTAAATGTATATTCTTTAATATATAAAATTTAATACAGAGATGTTTCTAAAAACAGTAAACAAGTCAGCAAATAAACAGCCCCAACAGTATTTGCTATAAGACTGTACACTCATGTAAATCATGTATGTAAATCATGCACAAAAATGTCAGATTTTTGTACCCCAAAGTGGCCCGGCGATCCTCGCAGATCCAAAAAGATCTCCGAACATTGTTTCTAAATATCGTAGCTTCTAAAACAGTTAACGGAACCAGCTGTACATAAAAAATTTTATTTTTAAGAGATCTATCTATCAAACAATTTTATATAAATCATAAATTGTATTCTATTAATTTATTGCCGTTTTTTCTTTTAGAGAAAAATTGCATGGAAAATAAGTATTATATTTTGATATGATCTATATTTTTTTATTTAGTTTGTTCCAAAACCTTTTATTGCTATCAATCACTATAATATTAGTAATCAAGCGACTCAAAATCTATACTTAATCTATCTATCCAGAATTTTTATCAATTTTTTATATAAATCTGACAAGTTGTTCGAAACATCTCTGTTTCAATGATATATATATATATATATATATATATATATATATATATATATATATATATTAAATAATATACATTTATGATTATAAACGATTTATTATATTATATTATATTATATCGTAGTAAATAACGCGTAAGAACAAAAACAGAAAATCCATTGATTGTCTGCAATATTAAATATATAAATAATAATATAAATCAAAAATAGAAAATGAAATTCTTGCTATTAAATGCTAAAATAAAATAAAATAAAAGTATAGATGTTTTTTAACTTAGTTAAAATACTAAGTTTAAAAGTTATACGTTATCTAAATTATAACTACAAGATATAAGATTTACATTCTACAACATTTTACAATAGGATAGAATTTGAAGTTTTGTATTTTCTACAATATGCATTATCAATCAAAAAATGTATAAGTATTTTAAATTACTATACGTTATGAGACGAGCTTAAACATATTTTTAAAAAATACGAGTTTGACGTAGATTTTAATGTTAACGTAGTTGATCAACATATGTCTCTGATACTACATATTAAATATAATTCATAAATCACGTACATGATTCCTAGTATCCTTCACATTCAAACAGCATACTTCTCATTTATATTTATTTCAATCTACTCTATATTGATACTTTTATTTTATATATATATATATATATATATATATATTAAATAATATACATTTATGATTATAAACGATTTATTATATGTTCTTTAAAATATTATACTATAATTTTCAGAATAAAATTAATTTATTGCAATTACTCTATAATATACATAAGTAATTCAGATAATTTTTTTTTAACAATTTCTTCAATAGATAATTTCATCATAAGTGAGGTTGTGTCCACAATCACTGCCATACTATAAATAAACAAACAGAATAATTTCGTTATTAATTTATACAGAAAATGACTCTATGATTTAGATTAACCTTTGTGTTAAATCGGAATTACACGAATTGTCTATCAATATGTATATCATACCAATAAGTAATAATACAGAGTATTTTTTATTTATATTATTATTTATATTTTTATTATTTGAGACAATTAATGGATTTTCTCTTTTTGTTCATACGCGTTATTTACTACAATATAATATAAGCATTAAAAATTAAAATTAAATTTTTTAAATTAATTAAAGAATATCCATTTTAGCACAAAATCTAAGACTCAATTTGAAATTTCTACAATGGAAGAAAAGAAAGTCTTAATTTTCTGCAGAATCAAAAATTCGTCTGCATGATAAACCTGGCATCGGAGTTGGATCTGAATTGCTTTTTGATACTCGTGCGCATATTAGATGGTTTGGCTTAGACTCTGTAATGATATAAACGAAAGCGACAACGTCGCATTGGACAAAAGCGTATAACTATATCTATATATATTTATTGCCTACGTCACGAGCTGTGACGTAGGCAAATGCGCATATTAATTTATGCTGACGTAGCTGTGACGTCGCGTTGGCGCGTTAGTGTAGCAGTTGAGCCTGCTGAGGGCGCACGCTCCCGGGCGCTCGAAAATCGTCGAGCCTTTCGTATATGTCATCGGCAATCTCTCTTTATTATCTCTGCTATATATATTTATTGCCTACGTCACGAGCTGTGACGTAGGCAAATGCGCACATTAATTTATGCTGACGTAGCTGTGACGTCGCGTTGGCGCGTTAGTGTAGCAGTTGAGCCTGCTGAGGGCGCACGCTCCCGGGCGCTCGAAAATCGTCAAGCCTTTCGTATATGTCATCGGCAATCTCTCCTTATTATCTCTGACAAAAGCAAGTTTCAGTGACATAACATTTAAAATATTTCAAAAGTAACATGACTGCAATATTACATATATATTTCAAATGTTGCCTTCGGTAGCATTTCTATTGCAATGTTTTCTTAACATAACATTTGAAATATTACAAATACATTAATAATGATATATTGCTGAAACGTATTGAGTTCTATTACATAAAATTACAAATGGAATATTTCAA
The DNA here is from genome assembly GCA_018907035.1 of Sycobia sp. Sy_11. NCBI lineage: Eukaryota > Metazoa > Arthropoda > Insecta > Hymenoptera > Epichrysomallidae > Sycobia > Sycobia sp. Sy_11. The sequence goes on along the minus strand of JACCIC010000146.1, from coordinate 628,013 downwards.
TTACATGACATTTGTAATGTTACTACTAATAGACAGTGAAGTCGCTAGGCGTAGTTGAAATTTTGGTGTTCACAAATAACAAATCGCCTACAGTGTATAAGAGCGGATGAAATATCAGTACGGGTATCGCTTTTCTAGTGGTTTTCCGCATGAGATCAAAGTGTTCTTTTTGCCTGTATCTATTTTTTTAATATTCCTTGGACATTTCTCTTTGAAAGATCCTAAATCAAACATAAAATGATTATGATTATAGCTTTTTCAATTCTTGAATTATATTTTTTAATTATTTTAGTAACATAAATGAAATATTTCTCATAATATTTAGATATATTACATTGTAATAAGCGTAAACATTTCATATTAAGTTAATGTAATGGTAGAATTATATAAACATTTCAGTTATATAACTAAGATAAGCCAGCGGAGTATAAATTATATGTACAAGAAATATTTCTGAATACTTCTTAATCATTTCGGCATTATGTCAGTCATATAACGGTAATGTATCAATCGAAGGATTCTATATCAATTTTCATACGATGCAAAAAAGATTTATTCTTGTATCGTATTGTCACTGGTTTTGTTCGATAAAATAAACGACACCGCAAGAAATGCTCCAATATAATGCTGCAAAGTTATTGACAAATGCACAACCTACAAATATAACACATGAGATCTGATAGTTCTGCCCGCAATCCATTGGTGTCGTCATCTTTCAACAACGCTGGAAACTTACTTGTATACACAATACATTAATACACTGAATGTAGTTGCTACCAAGCCTGCAATGATTCGAAGTATTTTGTTATCTTTTTTCATTTGGGTTACATTATTTTTTATAAGGCAACATTTTTGCGTCAGGAATCACGAACATCAATTCAATGTAGTCCGCTTAAAGTATTAATACCAGGCCAGCTCAAATGAATATTCATATCTAACTTTGGAATTCGTATCCTAAAGAAGGTTTGACGTTAGTCGGTATTACCTTATTTGTTCTTCAGGTTAATCTGACACTACTCTCGCACCTTATAGATATCTTTTGATTTTTGTAAATTTTATTGTCTCTTACGTGAGAAAATCTGTCTGTCTGTCTGTCTGTCTGTCTGCCTCTCTTTCTCTCTCTCTTTCTCTGTCTTTTTTTCTCCTTCTCTTATAAAATGGTTTTGTATGCCAAATCATACTGAATATAATTTGTGACGACAATTATATTTTTGTTTTTATACATTATATTAACTTCAGAATTGTGACAAGAGACTATTTTTTTTAGTTTGAACAAAAGAAAGGATTGAAAAATATGGGTTATTTTACCAACAACCTCGAAACTATATATATAATATATCGTCACTTCTGCATAAAAAGAAAATATCCATCGTCTGCTCAAAAAATATGCTATTCGCCATACCATTTTGCTTGAATTTCAGTTGGCATCACTACGAAAATATTCACGGTATTTAATTGAAAAAACGAAAATATACGAAATATGTATATATATATATATATATATATATATATATATATATATATATATATATTAAATATGTGATAAAGAAGTGTAAACTATTGAAAAACAGAAAAAATCTCTAACGCCTGTAATTTTATAATAGTTCTAATGTAATAGTACATATACTTATTTAATATATACCTTCTTTTTTAATTATAATATTATATTGTCAATCAATAATTGTAATTATCATTCTTATTCACTGAAATATATGATATTATTATAATATGTAACTCTTTGTTTCATATTAAAATTTCAATCAGGCTATGACTTCATTTTTTTCACGTATTTCAGACAAAATATATTCGAGTAGACCACTCGGCAAAAGCAAGGCACGTTGGACATGGAGAGTGAAACAGTCACCTGAATTATAACAAAAATTAATAAATACTTTTAACTAATTAAAAAAAATATTTAAGTATTAATTTCTTACTAGTTCAATCTCACATTATTCCAAGATAATAATTTTTTTTATATATTATATTATAAATGCTGTAAGTATGTATATATTTATACCCTTAGTTATACATGTCTCAGGGTTGAGATATTTTTTTATTAACTTACAGTAAATTATTACTTAAGTACTAATTTACAATTACTTTTAATTTTTATCGATATATATATTGTCACAAGGCCGCATTCGAAATGCGTCTCGCGAGGCGCGGCATGTGCGTAGATGTAAACACCGCGCGACCTCGACGCGGCGGTCGGCTGCGCGGGAATATCGGGAAGAGGGGGAATGAAGATTCGTCGCGGAGAGGCACGAAGTACAGGGGGTATCGTAGTAGGTACAAGGGAGTCACATGCGGAGTAATTCTTGCACACGTGGTTCGGGTTATCTTTTGATCAGTTTTCTCGCGCGAAGAAGGAAAGAAAGAAACACCATGAGGAGTCCCGTTCTGTCTGCAGCGGCATGTACCGAGTTCGCGGAAGAGAGTTATTCGCGCAATCTGGTGGAGTGTCCGCAGAAACCGACGACTGGTAGTATCGCTGGAATCAAGGAGGAGGCCCTCCAACTCCCGCCGAGACAGCTAGAATCGGTCGCGCGTTTAAACGCACCACGCTTGTGCACGCGTTCGTGTAGAAACTGCGCAGACGGTGTAGGCGGATCGCTGCCGTCTGCTGTTCACGAGTGCTCGCATCGATCGCCCTGCGCCTACTAGTAGGCCTGACAGCTACGCCTTGCCGAGTAAGAACGCACTCTGAAAAGCCGCAAATCCTCGGCGCCATTGTACCTTGTAAATTGTATTTCATTAGCCTTTGTTTAATATGAGAAAAAGAAAGGGGAAATAAAAATAATCTCTTTTGTTTTTAGTTAGTCATTTCTGCTATATATCGACCTTCTCTTATTCGGCAATCCTTCACAATATTATTTTTTCTTTTTAACACGTTAATGGTCCGTTTACTATAAGCGTTTACATTATAAATATTACTAGTTATAAATAGAATTCGCCTACGGCATTTACTGGGATTTTATTCATTAAGTTTTACGGTCAATTCAATCAAAATACATCAAAACAATCCGACTACGCAGGTCATTCACTTGTACGCATACACGGACCTGTGTTTCTCAATGCGTTTTAAGTTTTATATTATTTTTTTTATGTTTAATACATTTAAATTCTATTTCTGTGATAAATCTAAAATGTATTTATTTTCTTTTTGTTTACGACCATTATTGTAATTAATATTTAAATATTCTGAATCCAGTTTGTCTATTCTTAACACTGTTTTTTATATAAATTGTATAAATTATACAAAGTGCCAATAACAGTGAAATGATGTGTAATATAAGAATAAATTAAAAAATTGTTTTATATAAATAACTATATATTTAAATATTTATAATATAATATATTAATTTAGGAGCTGTACTTACTCCTTATACAAAATTGAGTACTGTAGATACACAATCATACTCTTCTATATTTCAAAGTAATGACGGTTATACGATATCTTACATTGGAATTAAATATTATATATTTTTTTCACGTTACTTTTTCTTATCCGTTTTGTCTAATAGAGGTGCATCTCGAAGTAACAACTCAAATGTATCAATTGGACGTTGTGAACACTCAAAACTCTCATTTCCTCCATCGTAGGGTTCGTTTTATTCCTTCAATTCTATGAATAGTAAGATGAAATAAACTTCATTCGATTCATTATTCAATTCTACACCCGGCGCTATCCAAGTTTGATCTGTACTATACGTATAAAATTTATAATATTTGTTGTTATTTTATGTTACTGCAAAGCGGCGATGTCTATAGTGCAGACGACAGTTAGATGCATATTTTCTTATTTTTTTAAACTAACTTTGAACAATATTATGAAGACAGTAATCTATATCCCGGTTGTAGAATTTTTCAAAGATTCGGATAAAATTTGTTTTATCATTTTAAAACGTAAAATGAGGACGTAAACGAATCCTACGATCTACACATTTTCATTTTCGTTTTAATAGTTCATCGTGGGGCTGGGATCGCGGTATGGAGCACTCTTAAGCTATTGAGACATCTGAACTTTCTTTTTTTTTTTTATAATTTGTTTCAAATTTGAATTTATATTTTATTATTATTATTAAATATTTTGTTTTAAAAAAGAAGAATGAAAAATATTGAAGTATAATTGCATTGAAATGTAATTGTAGTATAATTAAAGTATAAATGAAAAAATTATATAAATAAGAAGTAGTGAAATTGAAAGATCCATGTAGAGGGTCGATTTGTTCTATTGTAGATAGAAATAATTAGAATTCGAAATTTTTGCAATATTTCGATAATGAAATTCATTCAATATTCTCTCCAGAAATTATTCATACAGATAAAACAAATTAAAGAGAATTTTTTTGGATATAATTAAAATAATATACAAAACATAACAGTAAATATAATAATTGACAATTACATAAATCATCGCTTCACATATAATATAGCTGAGATATCAAAGCCAACGTTACATATTAAACTAAATAAAAAAATTCAAGACATAATTGAAATGATTGATTTACTATATGATCAAATTTGATGCGGACCAGTACATTTAAACTGCGCACGTAAACTGAATCGGTAAATTTTTTTTCCTATAGTGATATAACCTTTCTTGATGAATTTGTGAAATGTGTGAAATTTGAGCGCCATACCTCCATTAGTGTGTGTTTGCCAGCTGTTTACGACACAAAAAGTTTATTTGGCGATATTGACTATGGACAAAAAGTTGATCAATGTGTTTGTTTGACATTTTGTGATTCCAATGGAATTAAGGCTACGGAATCGTTGAAAATGTTGCAGAAGTAATTTGGGAAGTCTACTTTATCGCAAAAGCACGTATTTGAGTGGCATAAAGCATTCAGTGATGTTCGTGAAGTCGTCGAATACTTGCCTCATGTTAGGTCACAAAACAGATGCTTCAAAACGTAGCTGAAGATCCTACATTCATCAAACGTATCATTACTGGTGACGAGTCATGGATTTATGAATATGACGTCGAAACTGCTTAATAATATAGCGAATGGCACTCCAAAAATGAGCCGAAACCGAGAAAACCACGTCAAAGTCGTTCGAAAATCAAGGTGATGCTCATCGTTTTTCTCAACTACCATGGGGTGGTTCATCATAAATTTGTTCCAGGAGGTCAAACGATTAATAAGGTGTACTATTTGGCCGTTTTGAGGCGTCTACGTGATGCAATTCGTTGTGAACGACCAGATTTATGGGCAGACAATTCATGGTTTTTTACCACAATAATGTGTCGGCACATTCCAGCATGATTGTGTTTGATTTTTTGACCAAACACGAAATAAAAGTCATCACTCAGCCATCGATTCGCCAGATTTGGCTCCCTGTGACTTTTTCCTCTTTCCGAAACTTAATAATCCGCTTCGAGGAACGCACCATGAGTTATAATCAATCTTGCCAGACAAAATTTTTGCGTTGTAAACAAACAGCTGACAAATACACACTAATGGAGATATGGCGCTTAAATTTTACGCGGACATCAAGAAGGGTTGTACCAATATAGGAAAAAAATGTTTACCGATTGTGGGAAATCATGCGCGATTCACACTGCATGTTATTTGCAAAACAGATTACCGACGCGTAAAGCAGACAAAACTCTGTATGAATTATGGTATGGCAACAAACCAGACGTAAAGCATCTGCATATTTTCAGGTGCGCAGTCTACAGACATAATGATGATCAGTAGCGAAAGAAATTGGACCCGAAAACCGAGAAGTTGATTTTGATCATATGGTAGATCAAATAATATTGAAAAAATTATTTACTGATGAAACAAAGAGTTAATATCAGCTTCATACTCTATGTTAGGCAGAGGCTTACATTTGGAGATTCCTTTATATAACCAGTAATGGTATGTCGTTGTAAAATACTACCAACGTTGATTCCTTATCATTAGGCACTGGTAGAATTAGTCACTAAGAACACGATGAACTTGTGGCTATGTAACTGTTATAAATTTTATTTTTTGATGTAAGGAAATAATAAAATATTCTTTCTAGATGTGGAGTCACCATCTAGATCATACTCTAAATTAATACGTTCAAAAATACTTTTTAATTTAACTCTCCGACTTTTCAAGATACTTAAATTTATATTATCTATTTAAATATCATCAAATTAGCAGTTGGTATTTTATCTAATTAAAAATAGAGGCATTGAAGAAACCGGACAAAGCTTTTTCGATCTGAATATCAAAAGGTTTGTGATGCCTTTATAATGCATTTATGAAAAATAGAACGGGGAAACACATAATAAATAGAATAAAATTTACAACCATACATTACCACAATTTAGGAGTAATATAAAAGAGAAGCTTGCATTTGGCAGCGGATTTAAGAAAATTCATGAAACAAAACAGCGAAATCAAGATAAATTTGCTGATTTATTGAAATTAGTATATTGAATTGACTTTCTAGTGAATTATTAAGCATTTTTCTATCCCGAAAATAGCGTCTATTATTACAATTTGCAATGAACGGCAATTATAACGAATACTCGCTATCTCCTTTTGATGAAAGACTTATTTCGGAATAGCTGGATCAGCTTTTGGAATTTCTGCGTTTAAAAGTCGATGATGAGGAATGTAGAAATTGCTTTATCAGATTTTTAGATGGAATCGGGGAAGTAATTTGAAAACTAATAACAAAAAAGGGGTACAAGAACTTGTGAAAATATTGCAATCGCAATTATTATTCATTACAACCGACGCGAGCTTGTCATATGGTATATTTTGTAAATTTATCATGACAATTATAATAAAATTACAAGGGAGTACGTAAGGTAACTTGTTCTGACTGTAAAGAACTTGTCAAAACGAACAATGCCTGTTAATGCTGTCAAATATCTAAAAACTGTAAAGTAAAAGTTAATTAAGATTTGTATTAAAAAACATTAAGTTTTCTTTAGATTTTAAATGTAAGTTGACCCAATAGTACACAATAAAATAAGTCAAAGATAATTTTAAGGGAAAATAATTAGAGCAATATTAAAAATGAACCAAGTCACATTTGATTCACGGTCAAAGTATGCTTACAAACTAGGACTAGACATAAAAAATTATAAGAATGAGTATACATATAAATACCACATCGCAGAGGTTGTGTATTAAATTTAATGAAAACTTCATGTACAAAGATAACCAGAATGCAATCTTTTGTATAGAAATACATTTAATGCAAAAATGTATACAAATACAAATAATATAGTAAATTAAAATTAATTTGAAATTGTATCGTTGTACAATTAACTTAAGTAGTAACATACTTTTATGCTACATTATATTCTTTTTTCATTATTCACATTGAATTGAAATATTTAAAAAAAAATTAAATTATGATATAAATTTTAATTAAGTTATGATTATATGATTTGCTGTTACCATTTCTACATCTCATTTTACTTTTTAAAATAAACTTAATAGGTAATATATTCAAATTGATATGAGGAATGTGCACATAATGATGATAACTGTTCGGGATAGTATGTGTAAGCCGGAAAGGATACATTTTTTTTTTGAACTTTATTAATTTAAAAATACATCAAAACACATTAGATTGAAAATGCAAAAATTACAAATTTCAATGACCGATATTATCGGTACGGGTATTAGTTACGCGGTCTGTAAGCTCAGACGTTCCAAACAAGAATGACCCTTGCGCCCCCGCTGACCTGCTCGTCCCTTTTGTCCCATGCGGAGAAGACAAGAGGCGGGAGTAGGGGGGACAGTCCCTCTACCCAAGTCCTAGCAGGCTGAGCGGTCGTTTACCGAACATCGTGCACTCCGCACGGTTACTCATGGCCTTAGATACCTCCCACCTTCCTGTGCCTAGCTGACAGGGTGTCACTCCCTTCAGCTATAGGATGATTTCAGTACATAGACGGGTCGGAACGCCTCAAGAAAAGTCCTGACCATCCTTTCGGAGACGCTATAGTCTTGGACACCAGTGAGACCTTTCTCGAGCGAAAGCTGCGAGCTCGGTCCAATAGAACACGTGCATCGCGGTGACACAGAGTGGGAGGAGCAGGCGTGCACGGACATTCTGCATTTTAAACGTTTTGCAAGCCTTATGAATATAAATGCGACATCTATAGTGACTCTCAACACTCTTCCGTATTTCACTCCGCTGCACATCTAGAAACCGGGCATCGGACGATCTTTCACCCGATGGTGCAAGTAACATAGTCATAAAACAATAGTAATAATAATAGTACCAATAATAATAATCGGAGTAGTGATAAAGATAATAATAATAACAATCATATCATATCATATCATATCATCATATCCTATCATATCATCGTATCATATCATATCATATCATATCATACTAATTTATAAAGACAAAGCGTGTTTTCGTTTGTACGCGATAACCGAAAAAACTACTGAACCGATTGTTCTGAAATTTGACATATAGATTCTATATTATCTTGCGAAGAACATAGGCTATGGTTTTTCTTGAAAGTCATTTTACTTTTAACAATAAATTAAGTTTACAGTTTTAGTGATCAGTTTCACCAGCGGCCACTAGGTGGCGTCTTGAATCACGAACATCAACTCAATGTAGTCGGCTTAAAGTATTAATACCAGGCGAGCTCAAGTGAATGTTCATATCCAACTTTGGGATTTGTATCCTAAGGAAGGTGTGACGTTAGTCGGTATTACTTTTTTGTTCTTCAGATTAATCTGACACTACTCTCACACCTTATGGATTATTAATTATTTAAGCAAACAAATTAAAGTTAATTTCTATTGGGGCCCCTCTTTAATACGTCAAAAAGTACAACCTCCTTAAAACTATTAGGAGTGTGAATAAGTCTTTCCCGTTTTTTGTAAGAGATGGCGCCACCAATACTGTGCGAGTATTCAATGGTTACATATGTCATAATCAAAGCTTATTCATATGTCAACAATTCCATACTAACACATTAGTTAAAATTTTTTCGCATCATAAATTTTTGATATCGTGAAAATGTTGAAATTTGAGCCGAGTCGACGTCATTTGCGGGAAGTTTCACTTTATTGGTTCAATTTGAAGAAATCTGCTGCCGAGACGCATCGATTGCTTCAGGAGGCTTATGGAGAAGGTTGTGTCGATGATTCAAGTGTTCGCGGATGGTTTCGACGCTTCAAAAGCGGTGATTTCGACGTGGAAGACAAGGAGCGTTCCGGGCGGCCGCAAATCTTTGAAGATCGAAAAAACTACTGAACCGATTGTTTTGAAATTTGACATATAGATTCTATATTATATTGAGAAGGGAATAGGCTATATTTTTTATTGAAAATTATTTTACTTTCATCAATAAATTAAGTTAATGGTTTTAACAATCAGTTTCACCAGCGGCCATTAGGTGACGTCTTGAATCACGAACATCAACTGAAAGTAGTCCACTTAAAGTATTAATACCAGGCCAGCTCAAACGAAAGTTCACATCCAACTTTGGGATTCGTATCCTAAAGGAGGTGTGACGTTAGTCGGTATTACTTTTTTTGTTCTTCAGGTTAATTTGACATTACTCTCACACGTTATGGATATCTTTTAATTTTTGTAAATTTTATTTTCTCCTACGTGGAAATCTGTGTTTCTCTCTCTCTCTCTCTCTCTCTCTCTCTCTCTCTCTCTCTCTCTCTCTATCTATCTCTGTCACTATCTCTTTGTCTTTCTTTCTCCTTCTCTTATAAAATGGTTTTGTATGCCAAATCATGCTGAATATAGTTTGTGACGACAAATTATATTTTTATTTTTATACATTCTATTAACTTCAGAATTGTGACAAGAGACTATGTTTTTTTTAGTTCAAACAAAACAAATGATGGCAAAATAGGATTATTCATCAACAACATCGAAACTATGTATAAATAAATGAAATATATCGTCACTTCTGCATAAAAAGGCAATATCCATCGCCTATTTAAAAAATATGCTATGCGAATACCAACATTTTGCTTGAATTTCAGTTTATCACTACGAAAATATTCACGGTATTTAATTGAAAAAACGGAAATATAAAAAGTATATATATATATATATATATATATATATTGTATGTATATTATATTGTACACGTCATATACATATTTTAAATATGGTTTCTACTGAGTAATATTGTATTGTCGTGTACGGTCGGTTGATTATGATATTTCATTGCCTCAAGACGATTTCTATACGCAGTTGTGTGTTCGGATGATAGAATGCGATCTCCAGGTGTCTCTGGGCGATTTTTATGGGGAATAATGTATTTGGTTGATGGAAAACGAGATCCAGGTATGAGGAAATCAACTTCTATAGGAAAATTCGTGTTGAGACAGTAAAATATGATATCTAGGGCTTTCCGAACGTCTTCTACGGGGAGTATTGTGGTTAATTGTTAGAAAGCGATGCTAGCTTTCTCGGGCCGAACTCTACTGAGATTATCCCGTTTAGTAGGTAGGAAACGATTTTTAGGTATGTGGGAACAACTTCTAGGGGGAGTTTCATGTTCGGATCAGAGAATGCGATTTACTGGTGTCTTGGAACGACTTCCATGGGGAATTTCGTGTTCGGGCGGTAGAAGACGATGTCCAGGTATGACGGGACGATATCTACGTTGAGTATCGTGTTTAGTTGATAGTAAACGATGTTCAGTTATGTCGGGACAACTACTACGGGGAGTTTCGGGTTCGGATGATAGAATGCGATTTCCAGGTATTTTTGAACCACTTCTACGGGGAATTTCGTGTATAACTGGTGGGAAACACAATTCAAGTATGCCAGTACGACTTCTATGAAGAGATTCATATTCTATCATTCGAACACGCACACTGCCAGTAAAAGTCGTCCCGGGATACCCAGACATTGTATTCTACTTCCCCAACACAAAACACTGCTATAGCAGTCGTCCCGAGACATTTCCTATACTTCGAACATGATGCTCTCTGTAAACGTCGTCTCGAGACACTTGCACATCTTTTTCTACCGCTCGAACTCGAAAGTACAATTTTCTGCATCGAAACATTATTTAATATGCATATATTGTATAAAATAGTCGGTAAAATATCAACTTTTTATATAATATAATCATACTTGACCCCATACATTTTTCTCACAGAGTTTTGCTTGAGCATTATGGAAGGAAAAAACTCTCTACTTATCTAGCCAACACGTGCTAGGGGGCCTTCCCTATTGTCGTACACGCGGTCATACGTACCATCTCTTTCCTTTTTATAATTCTCAATATACTCTGGAGCGCGAGTATTTCAGTCTTACCCACGAATTTCTACCCTAACGACATAATGAGTGGGACTAAAAATTGTAGCACGCGTGTGCACCCATCTGGTCTTATTTATTTTGTTTATATAGATATTCGATACGCATGCATACATATATACATAGACATATATACAAGAATTTTTATTTATTCTTAACTGTTTTATTTCACAACCAACCCCAACAACAATGTACTTGTATAGATATTTACGATGCAGTAATTAAAATTTCTTTATTTATTTTAATTGGCTTGAGACGCATTTTATAACGTTCATATATGTATAAAAACAAGAAAGAAACCGATGTTAATTTTTCCCATATAACAATCCAGTAAATTATTTGTAAAAGGTTTCCTCGTGTAGCCGAGATTCGAACTTCACCCATTCTTCCCCTCCACCCATCTCCGCTTAGAAGGTACAGTTTTGGCTTTATAATAAACAAATCGATTTTTTATAACCTAAGCCATTAAATGTTTCAAACAAAATTAATCTTAATATTGAATTGCTCTTTGACTTTGTCTAAAAAAGAAGATAGTTCCAGACCTGGAATCGAACTAAAATAAATTAACATTAGATAAATTGCTATTGTTGCTAATATACTATGTTTTAAAGGGATATTATTTTTTAACAATTAAGTAAATTATGTATAATGAATTTCGTTCTAAATGTTCCACCGTTATTTCCTGAAAATCTTTTAATATCGAGAAAATTTTTTGAAAGGCGATTTATATGGTTGAGAATAATTTTGATAATATATTTATTGAGCTCTCTTTCTTTTTCACTTACAAACTTCTGGCTTCGTTTGCAGATATTGAGTATGTTAAAATTTTTACGTGTTATACTTTTATTATATTTTTGAAAATATATTAATTTTTGAATTACTTGAAATATACAATTAATATTAAAACATTTCTTCTTTCATAATTCTGGCTTCAAAAAAATGTTTCCATCATTTGGTAATAAACATAAATAATTAATTTAAAAAATGTTGGGACTGATCATACTGATTGTGATTAATTATATATAATTTGCAATTACGTATCATGTTGGGAACCAGTAAATCTAGATTTGTTTCAATATGTAATTATTTATTAGTTACAAAATGTGGCTAGTGAATTATATTCTTTAAACTTTATATTGTAGAAAGATAGACTGCATATTTATATGGAATTTTAAATGCACGCGTGTGAAGGTTTTGAGGCTTGCGGTAGAACTAATGCTTCTGCGACGCTCCGAAAAACTGGAGGACGGATTGCAATAAATTAAGCGTGCAATAAAATAAAAGTCTCACAGCTAGAAGCTCTATTTTGTTTCTTAGCCTATACATAGCTGTACTGCTGTTGGTGTGTCTATAAGAGAGTATACATATTAGCGACGTATTCCAACGCTCTTCCTCGTCGTTAATGTGTACTTAGCTACGCGGAATCACTCCACATTCTTGAATCAAAGTTTCTAATTTTATTCTGCCCAAAGGTTTGGTAAGCATATCTGCGAGCATTTTGTCCGTTGGACAGTACTCGAATTTCACAACATCTTCATTCGTTACTAACTTTTGATAAAATGAAACTTTGTGTCGATCTGCTGAGTATGATGACTAAACCTTTTATTGAGCAACAACTTCAAACAGCTTTGATTATCTTGAAAAATCAATGTAGCTTCCTTTTGTTTAAATAAAAGGTCCTCAAGCAATTGTCGTATCCATATTGCCTCTTGGCATGTATCGCTGAGTGCGATATACTTTGCCTCTGTGGATGATAATGCGACGCATGCTTGCTTTCGACATGCCCAGTTTATTGTTGCATTATTGTATTTAAAGATGTAACCGCTATTTGATTTACGATCGGTGACATTTTCGGTCCAGCATCTGCGTAGCCAATCAAACGGTTATCAGTTTTATTCTGGCCGAGTACTAGTTCGTAGTGTATTGTCCCCTTTCAATATCAGCACTCCCTCTTTACTTCGTTCCAATCAGCAGCTGTTGGCTCAAGATTGAAGTACTTGCTGCGATATTCAGAGCAAATACAAAAGGGCACGAATTAACTCATGGTATTTCTTACTATTTTCCATTTGACTCTGTTTTAGTCGATTCTTGAAATAGCCTGGATCTAACGGTATATTGAAGACTTTTGCATCCTGCAGTCTAAATCTGTTTAAAATATTTTTAATATATTTCATCTGCTTAGTGCGATAAAAACCCTCCTTATTTTGTCGCATTTTGATTCCTAGGTAATGCTACAAATTTCCTAGATCAACTAAATTAAATTGCTGTTTTAAGAATGCGGCTGTTTCATCTACAAGCTCCATTTCTTTTGAAGCGATTAAAGAATTATTGACATATATTATAATATACGTCACTTCATTTTATGAAATTTTTACATAGACACAGCGACCTGTTGAACTTTGAATGAATTTAAAATCCTTTACAATGTTGTTTAACTTATCATTTTACAACTTGGCTGCTTGTTTCAAACCGTATAGACCTCTTTTAAGCTTGCAAACATTCTCTTCCTGATTTGTAACTTCGCATCCTTTCGGTTGAGTCATAAAAATATCTTCATTCAACTCTCCATTTAGAAAAGCCATCTTTGCGTCATAGTGCTTTATATGAAATTTTTGTTTACCCACTATAGTTAAAAGTATCTTGAAAGTCGTCTATTGTATAACAGGGGCAAAAGCTTCATCATAGTCGACGCAATATTTTTGTGCAAAACCTTTTGCGATAAGCCTTGCCTCGTATCTATCGATTGTACCTTCAGCATTTCTTTTAGTTTTAAAAATTCACTTACAAGTAACAACATTCCGATTCGTCGGTGCAAGTATATTCCAGGTATTATTTAACAATAGCGATGTAAATTCTTCGTCCATTGCTTTCTTCTAGGCATACTTATTAGGGCCATTTAAGGCTTTCTTCATTGTTCGTGGATCTTGATCTTCGTTAATTATGAGCTGCGTCGATGCCATGTACCGGACAGGTGGAATTTTTGACCGCATCGCTCTATACACTGTATATCCTTTTCTTGAGTGCCGCACTTTACACTTTCCGTATTTTTACAGGTATGTTCATCACCTGCATTCAATAAGTCCGTATTTTCTTTTATGTGTATATTAGCAGAGTCCTTCATAAAATTCTCGCATAATTATTTTTCTAAAAACATTACGTCGCGGCTAACTTTAATCCCATTTGTTCGTTTATTTAGTAGTTGGAAAGCTTTAGATTATTCCAAGTAGCCTATAAATACAAACTTTTCAGCCGTATCATCTAATTTTCGACGCAATTCCTTAGAAACTTGTGCGTAACCTTCACAACCAAATATATGTAAATTACTCACATTTGGCTTTTTCGAGTATCACATTTCATATGGAGTGCACTTTATAAAGTTTTTAGGCAGTTAATTTTGTAAAAAATTCGCAGTGTTAACAGCTTCTACCCAATAAGTTTGTTCAAGATTTGCATCTATTAACAAGCACTTCGGTATGTCTATGAGAGATCGGTTTTTTCTCTGCAACACCGTTTTGCTGGGGTGAGTATGTAGCCGTATATTGCACTGTGATTCCTTCATTTCTTAGATAGAATTGAAGGTCATTATTTACATGCTCCCTTCCTCGATCCGGTCAGATATATTTCGGTGTCTTCATAAACTGTATCCTCGACATCTGAATGAATTCTTTTATGCATTTTCCTGCCTCGTTTTTATGCTCCAAGAAATACACTGTTGTAAATCGAGAGCAATGGTCAATGGTAGTCATTAAGTATCTATTTCCTCCGGGTATTGTAGTTTGCATTGGGCCGTAAACATTTGTATGGATTAAGTCGAGAATCTTCTGCGTTCTATTTACAGCCTCTTTAGGAAAAGGTTGTCCGGCCAATTTCTCTCTTATACAGCTCTCGCAAACCTCTCGCCTGTCCCAGTCCTTTATGACTATGCCTGTAGATAGACCATTTTCTTCTATTTGCTTTATGGCACTTGGTTCGCGGTGTTCAAAACGTTTGTGCCAGGTATGTTGACAGTGCTTTCCATGTTCAATAACGTTTATTGCTTCGTAGGCCTATTCTATGTCTGTCTGAATTGCAAAAAGTTCCTGAGCATTTCGACTGATACGTGTTACTGCAAGAATATCTTGCCCCTTTTTTATTTCACAGTCGCTGTTAGACAACGATAAATCATACTCATCTTGTACAAGTTTCTTGACAGATAAAAGATTTGACTTGAGTGATGGCACGTACAACACATCTGTGATCTTTAAAAATTTTTCCCGTCTATAAACTGCACACGTTATTTGAACAGTGCCTAATCCACGAACTTCACTATTTTTGCTCGATTCCGCTAATTGTATTGAGCCCTTTGCTGTAAAATCAATATCCATAAATATATCATTCGAAATGCACATATGGCTGGTTTCTCCGGAGTCGACCAGCCATAGGTTATTATTCTTTTGCTCGTCTTTTTCATGAGCCATAAAAAAATATTCCGAATTTCCTAATGGTTCCGATACTTGATTTACATTTCCTTTATTTTGCTTGCCTTTCCACTTTTTATATTTAGCACAATCCTTTTTAAAATGTCCTAATTCCTTGCAGAAATAACACTGTTTTTCTTTTGAAACCTTTTTGTCCATTGTTGCGTGTAGTGCGGCTTCCTGATTTTGATGCGTTCCCTGAATTTTCTGGCGCCTTCTATATTCATCAAGTAGCCTACCTTTTGCTAACTCCATGGTGAATTCATTTTCACTGCGACTTTCTAGACTATTTATAAGAGGATTGTAAGATTCTGGTAAACTGCTGATGAGCATGGCTGCTTGAAATTTGTCTTTAAGTTCTTCGCCAAGTGCCGTCAATTTCTTTATTTGCAGTACCTCCGTTACGTGACTTTCCATATTACCACCTTCTGTCAAGCTCAACTTGAAAATCCTTTTATACAAGTGTATTAAGCTTGACAGTGATGCCTTGTGGTGGTGATTTTTAAGTTTGTCCCATACCTCGCGCGCACTTCCTGTACCTTTAACATGTAACAATTGATCATCTTCAATCCAAAGAATGATAGTTGCGCGAGCCTTTTTATCCCGTTTAATCCACACTACGTCTACCGATATTGGCATTTCCTTGTTTATAACGTCCCACGTTTCCTCACATATTAGAAGCATTTCCATCTTAAGGCTCCATGCTGCATAGTTATTATTATTTAACTTTTATATAGTTGCTCTGTATATTTCTGCCATTTTTACACTTTAATTGAAATCACTATAAAGAATTATTCCAATATCAATTTGTATAAAGACACTTTACTTTATTATAAAACACTAGGCTCTGGGCCCATAACCTGGTGGGAACCAGTAAATTTAGATTTGTTTCAATATGTATTTATTTATTAGTTACAAAATATGGCTAGTGAATTATATTGTTTACGCATTATATTGTACAAAGATAGACTGTATATTTATATGGACTTTGGGATGCACGCGTATGAACGTCTTGACGGTTACTGTATAACTAATGCTTCTGCGATGCTCCGAAAAACTGGAGGACGGACTGCAATAAATGAAGTGTGCAATAAAATAAAGGTCACACAGATAGAAGTTCTGTTTTGCTTCTTAGCCTACACATAGCTGTACTACTGTGAGTGTATCTATAAGAGAATATACTATTCGCGACGTATTCCAACATATTAATTATATATTATATAAAATAATAAAATCGACACTTGGTTAGTTTCACAAAAATTATTTTTATTCAATCGACAGCTGTTTCGGCGGTTAAGCCATTTTCAAGATCTTATACAGATGTGAAATCATAATACAAAAGAAGTTTATATATAAAGAGAATAACGGTAATATTATTCGGTAAAGTGGGGGTAACAGTAAGTGGGGAAAATTACATATTAGGATAACGGTAAATCGGATTATAAGGTGATTAAAGGTAATTAAAATTTTGAGGCAAGGTTTAGTAAAGGAGAAATAACAAAATTTGTCATATCATTAGTGACATTTTTGTTATTATTTAAAGCTTTCTTAATTTCCATAATTTATAAACTGTCTAATCTTTTACTTTTATTAATATTATGTAATAGTTTGTAATTATTAATATCTAATTGATGATAATTATTAATACAATGTTCAGAAATACCTGTGGTATTTTTATTAAGCTTTATCGAAAATAAATGTTCTTTAATTCTAGTTTGAATTGAACGGCCTGTTTGACCTATGTAAATTGCATCACAGTCTAGACAAGAGATTTCATATACACCACTTTTTTTGGAAGTTTCTGTTTTTTCTTTATTGTTAACTAATAACCTTTTAAGATTATTTTTATTTAAATTAATTGTATGGATATCTACTTGTTTTAGGTAATTACAAACTTTTAAACTTACACCTGGTACATGATTAATATAACAATATGTATCATTTTTTGTTTTAGGACATGCATAAAAATGTTTTTGAAGTAATCTAAACCGTTTTTTGACTAATAAATTGTCTATAATATGTTCATCAAAACCATTATTTTTAGCTAAAGTTTTAATAATATTTAATTCATTAGTAAAATTAAGTTTATTTGAAGGTAAGGAAAGTAATCTATGGATAAGAGAATGGAAAGCACTAAATTTAATATTGTGGAATTGATTAGAATCAAAAGTTATCAAAACATCTGTAAATGTTGGTTTTCTGAAGATGTTGAAAGTGAGTTTATTGTTGACTCTATGTATTGATAAGTCGAGGAAATTAAGGCAATTTGACTTTTCCACCTCTAGAGTAAAATTAATATTATTATGAAAAGAGTTTAAAAGTGTTAGAAATAATTCTAATTGCCTATCTGTGCCTGTCCATAAACAAAAAATGTCGTCGATATATCTGGACCAGAAATGAACATTATTAAGTAACGGAGATTTACTTTGGAATAAAATGGATTCAAAGTCGGCCATAAATATCTCGCTTAATAAGGGTGATAGAGGATATAATATTAATTTATCAAATACTAAAAAAGAAGATATTTTACTTTTATTAAATATTTGTTTAAAACAAAGTTATTTTAGATTTAACAACAAATATTACTTACAACTAGAAGGTTTACCTATGGGCTCTCCTCTATCACCCTTATTAAGCGAGATATTTATGGCCGACTTTGAATCAATTTTATTTCAAAGTAAATCTCCGTTACTTAATAATGTTCATTTCTGGTCCAGATATGTCGACGACATTTTTTGTTTATGGACAGGCACAGATAGGCAATTAGAATTATTTCTAACACTTTTAAACTCTTTTCATAATAATATTAATTTTACTCTAGAAGTGGAAAAGTCAAATTGCCTTAATTACCTCGACTTATCAATACATAGAGTAAACAATAAACTCACTTTCAACATCTTCAGAAAACCAACATTTACAGATGTTTTGATACCTTTTGATTCTAATCAATCCCACAATATTAAATTTAGTGCTTTCCATTCTCTTATCCATAGATTATTTTCCTTACCTTTAAATAAACTTAATTTTACTAATGAATTAAATATTATTAAAACTTTAGCTAAAAATAATGGTTTTGATGAACATATTATAGACAATTTATTAGTCAAAAAACGGTTTAGATTACTTCAAAAACATTTTTATGCATGTCCTAAAACAAAAAATGATACATATTGTTATATTAATCATGTACCAGGTGTAAGTTTAAAAGTTTGTAATTACCTAAAACAAGTAGATATCCATACAATTAATTTAAATAAAAATAATCTTAAAAGGTTATTAGTTAACAATAAAGAAAAAACAGAAACTTCCAAAAAAAGTGGTGTATATGAAATCTCTTGTCTAGACTGTGATGCAATTTACATAGGTCAAACAGGCCGTTCAATTCAAACTAGAATTAAAGAACATTTATTTTCGATAAAGTTTAATAAAAATACCACAGGTATTTCTGAACATTGTATTAATAATTGTCATCAATTAGATATTAATAATTACAAACTATTACATAATATTAATAAAAGTAAAAGATTAGACAGTTTAGAAATTATGGAAATTAAGAAAGCTTTAAATAATAACAAAAATGTCACTAATGATATGACGAATTTTGTTATTTCTCCTTTACTAAACCTTGTCTCAAAATTTTAATTACCTTTAATTACCTTCTAATCCGATTTACCGTTATCCTAATATGTAATTTTCCCCACTTACTGTTACCCCCACTTTACCGAATAATATTACCGTTCTTCTCTTTATATATAAACTTCTTTTGTATTATGATTTCACATCTGTATAAGATCTTGAAAATGGCTTAACCGCCGAAACAGCTGTCGATTGAATAAAAATAATTTTTGTGAAACTAACCAAGTGTCGATTTTATTATTTTATATAATATTCAAACATGTTTCACCAAGTGTTTAGCGAAAATTCTGTTAATCGTATATTAATTATATATTTAATTATTATATATCTGTTAATTATTAGTTTATTTGAAGAAGGTAAGACCTTAAAAACTGGGCTTTCTGTGCATTTACAACATCTAATATTTCTATTAAAATTCGATGCTATATTATACAATTTTTGACAGTTTTTATATTATGGAATTCTTTTTCGTTGTTTCTCATTTTATTATCTGAAATAATATGATTTTAATTTTATTAAATTAGTAATTTTAATATGGGATAAATATTGTACAATGCAAGACCCGATATTTTCACTTTCCGTCTTAATCTTTCTTTATTATTAGTTCAATGTTAATCTCTTACGAGATTATTTTACCATACATAAATTTAAATACCATTTTTTTTATGAAATACATTTTTCTTTTACATAGTATTTGGATTTTCTAATATACCCACGCGGGCTTTAAGATTGTAGTAGTTTAAAAGGCATCTCTTTATTACATTGACTATCTATCTGGAAAGATTGTATGAAGCGAACCATGGTTTAGTAGCTGAGGATAAGTATAACGAAGAGTATTCATGCCTCTTTCGATTACCTGTGCGAGTATAAGATAAAGATATATAATTCTTCACGAGCTTTGATTTTAGCTATGTGTTTTTAGTCTACGAATGGAATTTTTATGCTGGGATTGGATTCGTGATTACAAAACTCTTAGTTCTCGCATCTGTCAACTCATTTTCTGATCATTTCTATCTCTGTATTCTAGCAATCCAAAAGAACTTAATTTTGCTCTCATTCTACGATTTACTATTGAAATCTTGTAAATTCTTCTTTATTTTAAGTATGTAAGGATTGACTCCGACATTTAAATTAATATTCTTTAAGGATTTCAAAGCACTGAGGGAGTCGCTAAAAATAAGTTTTTCGTGGTTAAATAAGAACAATGTCAATTTGACTATGCAGGACTATTGGTTCGGCATTAAAAGTAGAAAAATTTTTATCGGTATTGATTACCTTTGTCTGGTTAAATGCTGATATAAGTGCTGAACATCCTACTGTAAGAGACGCTTGTGTCTTACTACCGTGCGTAAATACTTAGACCGTTTTTTCTACATTTAACAAATCGTTAACAATTGCATAAAGCTTGTTTGAATTACAGTTTTTATATATATTAAAGAATTCAATATTTACTTGGGCTTTATGAGTTACTTTATCGCAGTTTGAAAAAACAGATCGGATAATGATTTGTAGAATAAATGCTATTATTGTCAGTCGTAAAAATTTTAATATAGGAAAGCAGTAACCTACAGATTTTTCATACGATGTACGTTTTAATCTACTTTTAAGATTTTCAGTATTAGAGTAAATTAATCAGTTTTCATTCTCTAGCGTTTAATAAAGATAGCAATTTAACAGGAATATTGTATGATTCTGTATCGTAAGCATTTTGGATTCAACGAAGAGAATGTTTTTAGGAGTCGGATTTAGAATTGTATCTAGCTTCTATTTTTTGTATGTCTGATAATAGATAAAGATGCTATATTCAATGATAGAACGTACAAAGTTCTTGAACATTATAAGTAATGTCCCGGGATTAATTCTCTATCAACTGCTTTTGGAAAATTTAATTCTGTTGAATTTAATTATTATATAATTATATGATTCGAAAAGAACTATATTAATTTTAATTATGTTGAACGAAAGTTTTAAAGGTGCTTTTTTGAACGTATTGAAAGTCTTGAAGAAGAATTTAGAGTGAAACTGAAAATCAAGAAATTGGATACTGTTGCTACTTTTGACTACGACATCATTGATTTTTATTGACTCCATATTTTATTCAATCTTCCTTTATGGGGGGAGGGGGTAAGGTATTTAAACTTTTTTTGGCCATTTTTTTATTTTTTAAATGAATTCTTTATATCTCAAGAATATTATGTCGAAATTTCAAGTTAATCGGAGCAAAATTGACAAAGTTGTAAGTATTTGAACATTCGTGCCTCCAAGTAGGATTTTTACATATTCGTAATTGTGCTTGACAATTATGCGGCGCGCTTACTTTGAGAGCGATTGTTCTGATTTATAAATCCTACATTCAGTTCTTATAGAAAGCATCACTTTGGACATTTCTTGTATATTTGAGCCATAGAGCCAGTACATATGTACATCAGCTAGTCTAAAAGTTTGACTTTGTTTACTTTAGTACTCGCTCGGTTTCCGGAAATGTTTAATGATAAATTAATTCTTGCTGTTATTATATATATTTAGTAGCATTAAAAATGCCTCGAAAAATTACTAGAGAAGATCGAAAAAAAGTCATAAGTCTCGACTGAAAAAATAGGACCTCCTTATAAGCGAAGAAATGACGAAGCGGAAGCTAATAGTGCGTCGTCAAAAAAAAATTAATCAGCTTCAGATGCTCTAAACTCTTTTAAACACAGATATACAACACTTCCTAGTGAAGGTCTTAAAGCTATTAGACCCATTTATAAGGACTTGAGTAAACACGAACTCTTGCAGCGATGTCATGGAGGTTTCACGCAAAATAATAATGAGTCTCAATCAGCTAATCTGGAAAATCTCTCCAAAGTCAATGAGTGGCACCTCGACAATTGTTGAAATTGCAGCTAATGTAGCTGCATGTACTTTCAATGAAGGTTCTTTTGCTCTATTAGCCATTATCAAAAAGATGCAAATGAGTACAGGGTGAAATTCCCACGAATGGGCGCAACAAGTTGACGAGTTCCGAATAAGCAGAGCAGAGGAACTAGTGTCACACGACAGTAAAGAAGGAAGAGTTTTACGTAGACAAATACAAAAAGATGCTTTTGACCATGTAGATAAAAGTGTTTTGCTATATGGACCTGGTATTGACGATTAGATATGAACCTGAAAGAATTATCAATTTTTATGGTGAATTTTTTAGTTTACAAAACTTTTAAGCCATTTCCTGAAAATTGCCATTTTTGAAGTCAGTGTACATCCTTACACAAAATCTACTAAACCAATCGATTTGAAATTTTGCACAGTACATCTTTACATAATTCATCAGGTAATGCTGTTGAGTTTTTTGGTTATTTTTATTAATTCTTAATTTTACCTACAGAATCATAATGACGATGACTGCATCATGTCTGACAACAATCTAAACTCGTAAAAATCTTTGTCTAGTGTTCTATAATTAATAGGTCAAATTGAATTCAATAAGACTATATCATTGTCCATAATTGTACAAAATTTGGTGATGAAAGCAATAGGCGTCATGTTTTTTCTCAAGCTTCTGATGGATAAAGTAAAGATAGGTCGAAATCTTAGCAAAGATCAATATTGCAATATTAGACCTTTAAATTTCTGCTCTTAGTTTTTACCGGTTTTTTTATTTTTTAGAATCAAAAGATAT